>JANIIA010000002.1:44155742-44199386 GCA_027478495.1 Erythroxylum alaternifolium | reverse complement strand
TCTTTCCTTATCATAACTCATACCAAGATCATCTTCTCTACTTCATTTTCAACTCCATATTATCTATAAAGATATTAGAGTCCATGATTAATCATGAACACCAATAACAGAATATACATACATATATATATATATATATATATACGTGTTCTTCATCACTTTCACCATAATTCTTCCCATTTCATAGTCTCTCACTACCAAAATCACCAAAATAAAATATGAACCTATCTACACTTCTCATGTACTGCTCGAAATGTTTTAAGAAAAGTTTCGGGGTCCAACAGCGCATGTGCGCACACGCCCCTTCTACTCCACCCGAATCCATCAATTTTTTTCTTTTTTCCTTTTGGGTATGCTGTCTGGGTGACTTGTGCTATCTCTGCCTCCAACCTTCACTATATTTCATCTCCAAAGGTATAAACAACACTAATTTTATACATATAAAACTCTAAAGAGAGAAATCTCTCTACAGTGAGAAACCACCATTGAAGGTGGTGGTCCTCCTCCTGCCGGTGGCTATACCTGCTGCTGGTGGTCTCCTTCTCTTCAACAGCCATTAAGCATAATAAAAACCATTAACCAAACATTTATCAACAGACATGGAATCATTTGAGTTTGAATAAATAATCATTGAATAAACAGTAGCATAACAACAGGAAATCAAATGCAAAAGTCACCCAATTAAAACTTGAATTTAATGGATAGTAAAAATTCCTTGGAAATTAGAGGCATGGAACCCTTTCCAGTTCATAAATAAAGCTCAAAGCATACTTTATGGTTTGTAAACCAGAAAATCAATAGTTACTGGACTTTAAGAACACCATCTAAAGCGTTTTTTATGTTTTCAGTTATGCATTTAAAGAGACAACAACTCTTTAGTTTTTCTTTTCAAGAAACATCACATAAAGATAAAAAACAATAATTTTCTAGAAACACATGAATCGTGTTCCACAGTTCCAGAAACACATAAAACGTATCCCACATTTCCAAAAACCCATGTAACCATTTTACATCTCCAGAAACTCATGTAACTATTTGACATCTCCAAAAACAGTTAACGCAAGCGAAAGCAGCAGTCAACTAAAAATTAAACATGTCCTTCCATATCCAGAAACACTTTCTGGATGAACAACAATAAAAACATAATAAATTTTCCAGAAAAATGAAACACTCCAATTTCATTTCCAAAGACAAAACGGAGGCTTTCCAGAACATTTCGGGATAGCAAATTGGAGGCAGACTTATGAAACATTTCCATAACAAGAAAAAATAGAGCATGAACGATATTGTTTCGAACAACACCAAAAAAGAATATAACCAAATTGTCAAAACAATTTTAACAAAGAAATATGCAACTTTTGCATATTCAAATCAAATCAAAAATAAAACGTGTTTATGAATCACAATTAAATCTGTTAAAGGTGTCTCTGATACCACTGTTGGGAAATAAACGCAAGATCGAATCTAAGCGCAGCAGAATGAATTTTAAAATTTTTCATAGAATCAACTTTAACAAAATTTAATTTGAAACATAAAACAAGAAATTAACAGAGTTATACTAATCTGTTTCGATTTTCTGTTGTATTTTTCCTTTCGCCTTGAATCTGTCAATCTACAAGCCGTTCAATCGTCCGGTCTCTAATGGTATCCACAGATCTATTCAGAGAAAACTCAAATCTAATTTGAGAGGAAAAATGTAAGAAGTGCTAGCTCCAAATTTTCTAAATTTTCCTTTTATATGAAAAATCATAATTTTCATGTTCTTGAATTTTATCAAAATTACAACTAAAGTCAAACTTTAATCATAATTAGGAACTAATTTTTATAAGATCAAATATTACATATTGATCTTTAAAGTTTCTAAAACTTCTCAATTAAGTTCTCCTTTATAGACCTTTTATGTGTAACCCATTAGACTCCTAATATGTTGGTCATGATTATAAATTATAATTATAATTCATAATTAGAATTAGATAAATTAAAACTCCTTTTTAATTTATCTTTAATTCCCTAATTAAATAATTTATAATCACAGATCATGATTGACGTCTAACAACATGTCATGACCACCCAAATATTAATACTGTCAAAGTGACTTGACTTAACCTGTCTATGCATGACTATGATGTATAAATTAATCCGTTTGTCATCTAATGTTCCAATTAGAATTAAAGTATAGAATTCATGTCTACTCTAACTAATCCGATCATGTTAGTTCTTGCTAATCAGTAAATGATTTATAATTGATATTTGGAAATACTCTGGCCAAAGATTCCAAAAATCATTACTAATCAAGAACAACAGAACATTCTTCCTAATTACTTTAGGACAACGAATTCTTTATTGATTTACTCAGCTATCTCCATATAGTTCATACTATGTCCAATAATTACTGAATTGAACTACTCCAAGAGTAGAACATAAGTAATATCAAAATATAGTAATTCCTATATGAACTTTGGCAATCTCAAGTCTAAGGCGATCAATTATACAACCATCATAATGAGATAATCCACAGACATACGAGTAATGTTCCATTCGATATTCTCATAATCAGGTCAGTTCAGTGAACTTATTCTCTAATAAGCACCCACGTGTTTATTTAAGTGTCTCTCTACACTTTAATATATAAGATCAATTACTTTCTTCATAAGAAAGAAACAAACACGTGCTAGTCTAATCATTTCATCAATATCCCTTCTGAATAAAACTATGACTAGGAACATTTTAGGAATAATTCAAAAATATAATTCGAATTTCATAATTATAATTGTATTATAATTTTTAATTTCATAATAATTATTCCATAAATTTTATCTTTATGATTAATAATTAAATAATTAACAAATATACAAAGATAAAGAATATCTTTTTTATAACACCATACAAATCAATTTATAACCAAAATAAATTGACTGCAAGAGCATAAACTAACAAATGACTCTACTAATCAGGCCGAGCATCAAGCAAAACTCAAGTTCGTGGAGATGTTAAGAAGATCGAACTAGCTTCTTTAGATTCTCCTTTCACGACCTCAAAAACTGTTCTTTCTGAATTAGAATAAGCTTGGCAATTATAAGATCAAAGAACACTTGAGGAGGGTTTGAAATCTCGTAATGAACACCATTGATACTAACAGGATTGATCAAAAATCATTTTATGGAACTTTAAGTGTTATTCTAAAACAACTGGCGTTGGTATATATCTTCCATATATCAAACTCAATATTATTGCATTCTTGTGTTTTCCTTTAATCAGATATCAAATTTTTTGGAATTCTCATCAGGCAGATGAAGTTCTGAACAGGACTAGTGATACTGAAAATCTTCTGCAATCTTTAAAACATGACTGAAAGTGGAGAACAAACTGTACTTAGTCTGCTTCAAACTAAGTTTATGGAGGTTTAGTCTTGGCTTATCAGGTTTTTCCGGAGATTCTTATTACTTTCAGAGTACTGCTCTCTTTCTCTTTTACTGTGCATCGGAAAACATATCAGAACATTTCCATGTCGAACTTCATGAATCCGAGACCAGTTTTCCTTCACAGGTCTCAAACCAAAACTTTTCGTGAACCACACACTGAAATAAACAATCTTCACTCTGTTCTTTTAGTTGTGACCACGATCATATGGAGACTCGCGAAAAGATGCTGACATACTAAAGGTTGGAGGAACCATCACAGAAGATGAAACCTTAAACCTCTTGTTCCTTGAACCCTCACTACTATCACTTGCAGTAGTCTCAGGGCTATCAATCCAGCTGTTCGTGATTTGATCAACCAAACCCTGATCGCTTCTATAACCTTCTACAATATCGGATTCATCGGAGTCTAGTCCCGGTTGACGGAACCCGACCCATTCATTGCTATCTGAAACATGCGAAGACCTGGCCGTTTCCCAAGAAGAAAGCTCCTCAGTTACAGGAGGTACAATGATGCTTGGTTGCACTACCTTGTCAATTGTCTTCATGTCCACAGGGTTTTGATTCTCGTTGCTTCGAAAATGGAAGATACTAGCAAAAGTCAAGTGGTCACTCACTCTGTTCTTCGTCGAGTTATTCTCTGTTGTCCTCCTAGCCATAATACTTTGTAGGTTCTTGCTCAGTTTAGCTTTTACAGAGAAGAACCCAAGACTGTTCCTTTCGTCTGCAGATACTAATCCGCCATTAGTAGGCGATAATGTCAACGACCCAGATTGGATTGAGCTTGGATTAGCTGATATAAAGTTGGTTCGAGCATTTTCACCTCGCAAGACACGGGCAGCTTCATCGTATGCTCTAGCTGCTTCTTCAGGAGTATCGTACGTTCCTAGCCATAGTCTTACACGTTGAGACGTGTCCTTAATCTCTGCCACCCATCTTCCGGATGGTCGTTGCCTGACTCCGACGAACCTACGCGGCGGAGTTTTGGTGGTGGTAGGTGTGGCTGTAGGGTTCTTTGTCATCAGGGTTTCAGGTTCTGCCATTGCAAAGTCAAGTTACTAAAATTTGAGCTTTGCTTAGGGTTTTCTTTTTCTTTTTTTCCTATTTATAAGATGATTACTAACAAAGTGTTTTTGAGTACAGAAGGAAACCTCTCTCAATTATTCCTTTGGATTTTTTCACATTAATAAGCATCTTAGTACATAATTTACTTCTTCATTAGCACTTCCTTTGTAGCTTAATTAGGTTAAAGCATCCACTAGGCTTGGCTAGCTATTGAAACTTTGTCATCCCAATCCAATTTTTTCACTTCCTACTTCATCAAGTTTTCAATTTACCAAGCATGACCGTTAGTCCTTTTACATCAATGATCGAATGAACAACAACAACAATAATTCAGTAAAATTCTTGTTCACACGTGAAATCTGGGAAGGTTCAGTAATACATAATCTTACCCTTAATTAGTAGATAATTTACTTCCAAATGACCGATATGAAAAAAATAGGTTTTAAATTATGGACCTATATTAAACAATTAAAGAATAAGTTTTTTAAATATACTTCTATATTTTATGTTAACAAGATTTTCTTATTTTATTATTAAATATATAAAAGTATGTTTATTTACAAATATATTTATAATATAAAATCAATAATATAAAACATTTAAAAAATTCTTAAAATTTAAAATGATAAAAAAATTAAATTTAATATCGTTACTATAATTTATTATAATCGTACTCCCGTTATTTCTAATTGTATTTGTTTAATTAAAGTGTAATTTGTAATTTTCAATTTAAAATTTTGGAAAGCACATTATATTACATCGGCACATATATTCTAATGCGAATTGTAGTAGAAGTAACATACTTCGAACTCTACACCATGTTTTGACATGTTTTATGGAGCACTCCTTGTGTTTGACATTATTATTGATAAAACACGAAGCAAAGAGATTACTAGAGAAGACGATAAGCTAATTCATCTCTTACCTTGAACATGGGATGGCTCAGGAAATGAAGGAGGAGCTAGCCGACTCAAATGGCTAAACAATGCAAAGAAACAGAAAGAAGCCAACAAGAACAAAGGCGGTCGAATGTTGTCAACTTGCAAATAATCAACGAACTGATTTGTAACGTTGGATCTTTAATTTTAAATAAGAACATTCAATAATAATAATCCGGCTATAAAAAAATAGATAATTTATCTGGTGGTCACATGTTTCGGATTGGATTGTAGCCTTTGGAGATGGAATGATTTGGGGTCTCTGATCTCTCATTATCTTGTCGTATCTTATGTTTGTTCTTGCATGACCTAATTTCATCATTTCTACTAGACCCTAACCCTAATTTTATTTTATCAATATGTTCATTTATTAATTTATAAAAATGGGTCATCATTTGTATTGCATAATCCTTTCCTCGTGTGGTACGTGGGCCTAGGATTTGAACTATAGTCACCTTTTAGTATATAAATCAATTGCTTACACATCATCAATAGATTCCAATTCTTATAATTCCTCTTCGTTTGGAAGTAACAAGCTTGTCACTAATGAGTGGTAGTTTTCTTGTAGAATGACACATGACAAGTTACTTTAAATATAATTTTTAAGGTTAATCATGAATCATAAGTACATTATTTTAATTAATTATATTTAAATTATATTATTTTATCAACTTAAGATTCAATTAGTGTTGAGAATACTCACATATGAGTGTCTCACATCAAAGAAAGAGAGGAAAAAAGAATAAGATATATAAGTTTAGTGGGCTACTCCACCAATTGCCAATTGATTTTAGGATAAAAACTCACTTGAGCTTTTATGTGATTTAACTTTTCTTCTCGTGTGGGCTCATAAGCTTATTGTAAATTTAACATGGTATCAGAGCCAAAGCAAATCTTGACTTACTATTTGCCCCAGAAGGGGGTCCGTTATTTAAGCTCTTAGAGAATGAATTGAAGTCTACATGGAACAAATGACTCAGCAGTATTGCTTGCCCCAGGAAGGGGCCTATTTGACCTCAATTAGAAGTTCAGCCCTAATAAGGATTGTCTACGTACCTCTCCAGAGATTGCTCAAGTAAAAAGAGACTTACATATGAGGGGGAGTATTAAAAATACCCACATGTGAGTGTCCCATATCGGAGAAAGAGGGAAAAGAAGATTAACATATAAGCTTAGTGGGCTATTCCACCTATTGTCAATTGGTTATAGGATGAAATCTTATTTGGGCTTGTGTGTGGTCTAACTTTTCTTCTCGTGTGGATCTATAGGCCCATTGCAAATTTAACATTCAATAAACATGAATTTAATTCTTTAACTTTGGATTACATTGTATTTGGTCGAAAATATTATTTCTAATAATTGTTGATCGATTGTTATATGTAATTTAATATAATTATGCTCATTATTTATAGTTAGATTCGTGTTAATTATACTCATAATTGTAATATTACTCCTAATTAATAATTTAAAAATTTTAACGAAAATTGACCAATGTAATCCCTAATTAAATGTTAGTAATATTGATTATTAGCTAATTTTTAGGTGGTGCCAAACTTGAGGTCCAAGAACCCATGCTATACATGCAAGAGTTTGCAACTACGAGGAGTCCCATATATAGTTCAAAAAGACACACACATATATGATGAGAGGATCAACATGTTTCCTTGTTACTCGACCTGCTAAAGACAGTATAATGCCTTTTGTCTTGAACATATAGTTGGTGGGTGGTATAGTAACAAGCATGTCCTCGATTATATCAACCAGAAATGACTGGTTCGGGGTCACCATCCTCTAGGAGTGGAAACATTCTTCAAATGGGATTTTTTTATTTTAAAAATATTTTGTTTGGTTAGTGATAATTGAAAAGCTAGCATTAGTTATTATCTTTTGGGTTGGTCCAAATAATTAAATATAGAATCCAAAATTTCCAACCACAAAGAAACATGCAATATTCCCAAAAGTAAGGAAGTTAGTATGTCAAATGTTATTGGAGTTTTGTCCATTTGAAGTTGGATGCAAGAATCCCATTTCCAATTATTACACGTACAAGACTAATGTTTATATACTTTTTTAAGTTATAGACTAATGTGTGTGTGTTTGTCTATAAGGTTACTGTCATATGGGAACTTGTTAGTTAGCAGGGACAAGTCTAATTGAGTAATGACCTTCCAACAACACTCCTGCTATATTTAAGAAAATGACCAAGTTTGTTCAGTTCAATCTTTAATTGCTAAGTTTGTTCGGTTCAATCTTTTGCTTGTGGGTCTATCAAAACATCTTCTTTATTAGTTAGAAATAAAGCTATATACTTTTAGACTTCTCTAAATTCTGCATCTCAACGAGATTCCTAATAAGACGTCGTTGTTGTTTTTAAGTTCAATCTTTGGGTGTGTTATAGATAGGCTTCACATTTTTACAACATTTGAGTAAAATTTGAGTCAGGTTTGAACTTTTGTTTTTTAGTTTTGGGCGGCCCGGACTTTTCAAGTCAATCTGACCTGAAGCTCGAATAATCATAGGTAAAATGACATTATGTTGTCATTTTTAAAAAATAACTGATTTAAATTTGAAATAATGTTAAAAAAAATTTAAACTTGGCTTGAATCCGATTAGATTTCAAACTTGGACCACGAGTCTTGTTTGATGAAAATCCTGTTAGAGATGTGTGGATCATATAATACGACTTTCATCAAACAAGTCCTGTGCGGAACTATTCAGATCATGAAAACCAAAAAGTTACCATCTTTCTGGGATTCAAGTTCCATAGGAGCCAACATTTTGTGTTCTTCTCCTGCACAGTAGGTGACAGATGAGTGAACACTTCATGTCAGTAGAGTTGTTAAATTCTACAGTGCTCAGTTATTTTCCGAAAATCCAAAGATGGTTTAAGCTTCACCTCAAATCTGAATCTTTTGCAATGAATAAAACTTGAATTCTAGAAAGGACCATGGAGATTCTATTTACAGATAAAATTTACAAAAATTCAACTTGTATGTGTTCTTCATTATCTTCTGATGCCTAATAGCATTGCTTCCAGGAATGAGTGGTTCACAGATGCTTGGTCAGTGTCTTGTTTGCAATTCAATGGAAATAGTTTCTTGGCTTCCAGGAACTTCAGGGTCCCCTTCACTGTGGACATTCTCAACTGACCGATCTGAGCCGGGGAGCAGCCATTGCCGAGAATGTTCACCTGAACGCTCGGAACTATCAACTGCTTGGACCATGATACGTGTCGCTTGCCTCGCGTGTTTTGCTTCTAAGGAGGCTTGTATTGGGAGCCGACAGACTGGACATGTGGACTGTTTTCTTAGCCAAATATCAATGCAAGAGAGATGGAAGTTGTGACCACATTTCGGCATAATTCTCAATATTTCCTTCTCCTGGTATTCTCCTAAACAAATTGAGCACCTGTCAAAATCGCAGATCTTCTTCAGCCTTAACTACAGAGTTGTCAAGTTTATAAACATTTTCTAAATGATCTTAAACCGAAACCTATACAAATGGATGCTTCAATCAGGTCTGAAAGATCTGCGAACGAAATTCTCCATGTCCACTTATGTGTTAAGACAGATATAAAGTTCAGTTCTTTCAAACATGGGAACAAAGTCTGATAATAAAACTTACTGTGCATTTTCTGTGGAACCGAATGCATCATTGCTGAATCTCATAGTGGGGATCGCAGAAACCATAATTGGTTCAAGACCACCCGACCGATGCTCCGGCTGCCAGACAGACGAAAGAGAAAAACCTTCAGTGCTCCAAGTTCAAACTTCTGATGATAGATTAATTTCAAAGGCTGAAAACACTATAAAGCCGAGGAAAGTAAACCCAATGAGGTTTTCACTCAAAAACTAAATAGGAATCCCCCTAACTGGTGCAGGGTAGCGTTAGATTTCTTGACAGTAACAAGAAAAGTATTCACTTTAGGATCAAATTGGCGAAACCAACTCCTGATTTGTAACTTCTGCAATATGTTTCGAGGCTTACATCAAACAATAACACTCATATACCAAATAAGTGTCTCCCAAAGAGGAATCTTTACTAGCGATAATAAGTCAATAAGACAACATTAGCGGTCTTTAAATTTTGCAGCCATTGATGCAGAAATAGCATAGCAGGTTTTCTACGCAAAGCTTTTCTTACCAAAAGTGACATATGTAATCCACAGAATCAAACATTACCTGTTCAATGTCAACCCTGGATTCGATCTCAAACAGTGGTCTGGACTCAGCTGCTCGAAGCCTCCCACAGATTATTCTCGTACAGACAAACACAATAAAAGTGGCACTCATCCCAAACCCAATAACAGTAGTAATCAAATTCATGCCTGAACCGAACATCTCCCCTCTCACCACCACTCCAAAACTTTGCGATCCAATCCCAACTCCTGACAAATACCCACAAGGACACGACAAACCAAAAGACAAGACAGCGGCAACTTAAAGTTCAGTTGTCCGAAAATGAAAGGACACTTAAACAAGAAAATTAAGAAGAACCCCCCAAAAAATATCAAGTCAAAATTGAGAGTACCTTCAAGAAATGGCAAGTCTTGCGCGATCTACAAACCAAATTTTAAAAAACGAAAAGAAACCCATGTAGGAATCGTAATCACTTTGGTTGGACTCAAAGTTAATTCTGAGACAAGGGTTGATGGAAGAATCAAAATGGATGGTGGTGATTAGAGGAGAGGGGTTTGTAGAACGAAGAACACAGCTCGTCGGTTCGTTGCTCTTGTTCTTTGGAGTTTCACTGGTCGGACGGTTGTAAACAAGGCGGGTGGTGAAGTTTTAGCAGCCAAAAGCAGAGGTTTCAACGGCAAGTTAGTTGATATTGTAGAGATTCCTCTGTGACTGTGTGTTTGATCTTTTTAAGGTACAGAATCTCTGAAGAGGGTGTTGTGTTGTGTTCTTTTTCTCTTTGTTGCCTACTACCTTTATCTCCTTAATTTCTCCATGTGGAATGTGGATTAGAACATGTATCTTCAGGCTTAATCAAAGTGTAATTGCCAACTTGTAATACTAGATTTAGTGCCAACGTAGATAAGCTTATTCATGTAGATCTTTTATTAGTAGAGTTTTTTTTGGAAAGTTTTAAATTTGAGTTTTTTAAAAAGTTGTATTTTAGTTTCTAAAAACATCATTTCTATTAAAAAAGTATTTTTAAATTTTACGGTCAAACGCACATTTTTTTTAAAAATAACTTCGGTGATAAAAAAAAGTACTTTTTTATCTTCTAAAAGCCGAACTAAATAAGCACTTAGATATTTTACGTGCGTATCAACGACTTAATCTCTACAATATCAATTAAGTTTGAACCAATTTGAAGTTTGAAGATGGTCATAACGTAAGCAACTTTAATTTTATATTTTTATAAAGTGGATGTTTTCGTAACTTAAACCTATGATCTTATGGTTACAAAGGAACAATTTTATCCGAGACTCAAGTTCGATAATAATTTAAGGTCAAAAGATGCGTAACTCTTTTTTAGCTTAAATTTTTTTAAAATAGTTTACTTTTTAAGAGAAATTTTATTAAAGATTAAATTTGTAAAAAAATTAAACCATTTTTTAAAAAATTATTAAATTATATTAAAACTGTATATCTTTGACTCTAAATTTGAGAGGACCCTTGGTAGCTTTCATGCTGGGGATTAAGGAAAGATGAGCAACACGAAAGCGCAAGAAATGGATTGCTTGAGGGTATAGGTAACGGCGTTGACCTTCTCTGGTAGATGTTGAAATGACATCTCACCATTTTCATTTTCATGCCTTTGGTGTTTCAATTTTCAAATAGGGTTTGATTCGAATTTGAATTTTATTTAATAAAATAATATTATTTTATTTGAAATTTAAAATCAATTAATTTGAATTTTTGGCTATTCAACATAACCTAACCCTAATTTCAAACTTCTACTTAACTATCCTAAATGTCAACAGTACATGATCAGATGAGTGACTAATGCGACAAAGTTGAAATTTCAATTATGGTAAGATGTTTCCGAAGTCTTCTTTTTTTTTTGAAAACGGAAGAATTCAACGTTGTTGTTCTTTGAATGCGTATTAAGTAAGTTTTTGGATTATTACAATAGTTTGCAAATTAGGCCAATCAAGTATTTCGTACTAGGTAAGGCCTGTACGACAGGTATGATCAAGAGAGTGTAAGTAAGAAGATTCGAATACAATACCTTTTAATCTCATGCTCTTTCACTCCACCAACTCAACCATCCCTAAGAAGCAGCTAAAGTCATTTTGTACGAATAAACAATGTCTTTGGATTATGTATTATATAGGAGAAGTTTTTTAATGCAAATTATTTAATTTACTAAATAATATTAAAATAGAAATCCTTTATTAGATTTTAGAAAAATCGTTTTTTAATAAAATTCACTATTAAAATCAAGTCAGAATAATTATATAAATTAATGTCTAATAAACTAATTCAAATGAAAAGAAGCAATCATTTGTCTTACGAGGGGGTGATTCGATGACGAGTTTGAAAAGGAGTTAATATGTAAGGAATGAAAAGTAAGTGATTGGTTGTTGATTATAATTATAGTGGTAATAGCTTGATATCTCACTTTTGAGGAATTCTCCGTACCTTCCATTTAGTAGAGGAATGAAACTCATTCTTTAGTAGTGACTCTTTTCAAAAATACTTTTAATACTAATTAATTAAATACAATTAATTAATTAAAATATAATTAATTAATTACAATATAATTAATCAAAATATAATTCATTCATTAATTAAAATATCATAATTAATTAATTTAAATATAATTAATTAATTAAAAGTAATTAAAATAGAATTAATTACAATAGAATTAATTAAAATATAATTTATTCATTGATTAAAATATTGTAATTAATTAATTAAAATAGAATTAATTACAATATAATTTATTAAATTATTATTATTAATTCATTCATCAATTACAATATGACTAATTAAAATATAATTCATTCATTAAATAAAATATTGTAATTAATTATAATATAATAAATTATAATATAACTAATTAAAATAATAAAAATATTGTTAATTATTTAATTAGTTACAATATAATTAATTAATATATAATTCATTCATTAATTAAAATATTGCAATTTGATTAATCAATATATTATAATTAATTAGTTACAATATAATTAATTAAAATATAATAAATTTTTATTTTTAAATATTTTTTACAAATGATAATTACTCATTTCTGTTAACCAACCATTATAATTATAATGATAATATCTATTAACATTTCTCACTATATTCATTTTCATCCCTATTATTATTCTTTCGTGCGAACCAACCAAATTACCAAATTGAGGAATCCAAACAAAAGGGCTAAAAGAAGCCAATCACCCAATTTTGAGCATCTTCCAAGAATAAGATAATAAACTAAAACCTTAGAGCAACTATAATGAAATTCCACAAACTAAAATAGAAATTAAATGATTGAAAGGTCAAGTAGTTACTGCAAATCATATCCCGTATCATCATCTTGGTGTCCTCAAAGTTTCTTCTTTATGAACAGAAACCACCAAATTTTCGATCAATAACCATAACAGAAGACTCGTCGACTCCGTGCACTGGATGGAATTACAAAGTTTTACAATCCCAAGATCAAATCCTAAAACAGATTCGATTTATTCAAGGAAAAAGAAAGAAACAGATTGATCACACAGACAGTTGGAACAAAGAAAACCATATCAGAAACACACATTACAAGGTTTCCAACATATCAGGAATCGCAAGAACACTCAACTGAAGTCCCAACAGGAACACGAACATCCTTGTAGAGACAAACATAAGGTGAATCACACCCAACGTAAGGTCCTGTCCACTTCCCATCATCAATGTAGCTTGCATCCCAAACAGAAGCATACAAGAACATTGGTTTCTCAGGAAAAGCCTCACCCTCCTTCCTCTCCACTTTCCTCACAATCTTCCCATCAATCAACCACTCTATGGAATGTGCATACCACTTTATTACATATTCGTGAAACCCATCAGAGTAGTCAAACCCCAGATCATGAAGTTGTTCTCTGTTCCCAGTCCCTGTTCACAGAATCAATCAGCAGGTGAAAAAATACGAATGATTTGGTAAAACATGAAAATCCTAGGAGCAACCAAGACCGAAACAAAAACCTGTAGTGTAGTAGTTGGTTTGTACGAGGTTTTTGTCTTTGCCAAGGAACTCAAAGTCGATCTCGTCCTGTGATTTGTCTCCTTCAAGAGATGAGAGATAGATGTTGAAGTTAAGGCCACTGGTGTTTCCCTTTGGGCATTGAATCAGAGAGCTGAAGGTGCCATAAAGGAAGCGACTAGTGCTCCGCCATCGTGCGCCGCCGCGGTTATCGTAGGTGAGCTTAATGGAGTTGGTCTCCGGGCAATGGTCACAGGCTTCGGGTGTGTAGTCAATGGCTATTTGGTTGATGGGTCGGGTCTCGTGCTGTAGCGCCGGATCCGCCATTCACTAAAGAGACGGAGAGCAAATCAGTCTTGCACAAATCAATAAAACGTCAAGTGAATAATAATACTGTATAGTGGATTGCCAGCTAATACGGTGTCGTTTAGTGACTTTTGGAAAACAGGTTTTTCTAATTATTTTTTGCTCAAGAAACTAACAAACTCTTAAAATTTTGCTAGCCCAAATTAGTGAAGTTACTCTAAAATTGCGTACTTTATAAACCTCCTCAGACTTCCGCAAAGTGCGAAGCCTCGTGTATTAGAAACGTTAATGTTGACTAAGGAATAAATAACTATTAAATGCTTAAAGCAGATTGTTACATTAAAATATAACAGCTTAATCAAAACTTAGGCCCTTCAATTAGGAAAATGTTTCTCAAAAATGTCTAGTCCAAATGATTCAACCAAACGAATCATCATCCTTGACCCTTTTCAGCTTACATCAACTGCATCTCATTGGTTATGCATACTTTGTTGTGGGGAGTAACTAGTGTTTGTTTACAACGGGGTAGTCTCTGTTTCATTCTCAAGATTGTTATCTTCTTGTTCTTGCCGTGGTGGCGGAGGTTGTGGCACAGGCAGTGACATTTCCGGCGGCAGAAATTCACTTTTCGAAACTGAACGTCGTATATTGGATGGATCAGTTTTTTGTCTCAGAAAATGTTCTGCCTCACGATTTCTCATTTTGCCAGAGTTTGTCAGCTCCCAACCACTGGCAGTCCTACTTTCAACATGAGTAGCATTGCTGTTAGGAACATATGGTTGATTCGTCCTCGATTTGAATTCGCCGAACTCGGGAATAAAACTGATGTGGCTTGAGTCTTGATTATGAAGAGATTGCGAAGCGCCAAGGCGAGGGGAGATAGAAAGACCATCGTTTGGAAGAAAATGGCTCATGAACTCTGGCTGGCATGCTTTCAAGATCGCTTGTGTGTTCAAACATTGAGGAAATTGACGTTGTTCACCAGTTACTGATGAGGGATGATAATCGACAATTCTGCGCTTGATATTTGTTTCTTCTTGCTGTTTCAAGGAAAGGCGATATTTCTGGAAATGTAAAAAATATAGAAAGAGTTATGATCATTTGTTAAGACATTAGTCACATCGAAGATGCACAAAGAAAATGTCAACATATTTAGTTAAATGCATCAAGAAACGTATAGATTATATACCTGTACATCAAAGAAAAACAAATTCTTCTATACGTGCTTCCATAAATATGGAAAACATACCTGTAAATGACTTGAAACATTTTCCTTCCTTAGCCCCGGGACATTCATATGCTGAAGTATCTTTTTCGGATGAGCATCTAATATCAGAAGAGATCATTTTCCCTTATCACAGTTCAAAGTAGGCTTTAAACGAAAGTTTATGCAACCAAAATTCTTACCGTCAATGCCAAAAATGTCGATAGCCTGCAAGAACCTATTATGCAGCTCGTTACTCCAACGCAATTTTGGCTTCTTGTGGATTGTTGAATACTCGTCTTTGTCCATTATTTCAAACTCTTTTCTTTTGCACTGCTGAGGAATCTGCTCGCGATCATTGAGAACTGATTGAGACTCTAATGCTTGACTTGAGGTATTATCCTCTGAAGTTTCTCGCTGCAGGTTGTTTGTTCCTTCAACAGCTACCATTGAATCCAATTTTTTCCTATGTAAAAACTGCCAAAGGTTTTTTATGTCATTCATGACGATTGGTTTCACAAGATACAGAACAGCTCCTTTAAACAGACTACCCAGCATAGCACCCTCACCATCGTCAGCAGAAAAAGCTGCGATTGAGAAGGTTAGATGATTTAAGCACTTGTAAAAGATAATGGAAAAGAACAATCAGAAAAGGGAAATCAAGAACACACTTACCAACAACAGGCAAAGAGGACATCTCAAACAATTTCTCAAGCAGCTCAAATTTATCCATATCGGGTAAGTTAACCTCAGTTAGAATGAGGTCAAGTTGTTCTCCTCTCTCCAGTAAAATGGAAAATGCATCCTTAGCTCGTTTAGCAGTAACAACTAATCATTACAATAACACTGTTATCTCTTACAATAATTATCAAGAAATGAACAAGATAAATGACTATCACAACATTCAACTCAACGATATTGAATATACCATTATAGCCACAAGTACGAAGCATTGTTGAAACAATTGTCAAACATGTTGAATCACAATCAATGACCAACACAGTGACACCAATAATACATTGATCTGCATTTCTACATGTTTCCAAGGAGAGAGCTTTCTCAGCAATCATGCTGAAAAACAGTGTGAAAGAGAAGATGAATATGCTGCAATTCTGAAAACAACAATTTGTTTCATAAGGTGTCCATATATAACAATTCTCGTTCACAATATTATAACTTAACAGATTAATACAAGAGTCAATATGCATTAACAACATGAAATGCATTCCACATAAGTGACTCTTAACTCTTTGACCATTCAGTTAATTGCAGTCAACAATCATAATTGATCTTCCATTTGTCCTTTTACAGACTGCCATATATACAGCAGAGAACAATTCAAAGTCAAATATTAATCAGTTTCTATCTTAAGAAGATTAAATAACATATTGTGCATGCCTTACACACCACTTCTATACAAGGTACATAAACCACCTTTTATGCACATACAAAGAAATATGGAATTCTATATCGTTCAGAAGAGAACTTTGATTGAGTACAAAATACATGTAAAACGGGAAGATTTAAATTCATGACTTACTTGCCAGTTGAGAGTGCTTCTCTTGATCTTAAACTTATGTGTCTTACCCAAACTAGCAAAAGGTTGCTGGGTGGCATGAGGCTGATGAGCCTGAACCGCTGGATCCAGTCATAATAAAATGAATGATGAAGGAAAAACATGTCACATCTGTTCGCTTACAGAACCAAGTTTAATAGGCATAGGGAAATATGAGAATTCCAAGCACCATGTGGACAAAGAACATGTGAACCCAAAAGGTTAAAGATATATGTTTGAACCAGAATATTTATATTTATACACTATAAATTACAAGACAACTGCATTTTCTGCAAGGATAGAAGGTGACTTCTGAATTGATCCCCAAGCTACCTAAAAAGCCCATCAGATTTCTTGCAAATGTATCAGACTATACATAAAAATAATGATCTAAGGCTAGAGGTTTACAAAACACCGATGTCGTTAAATAAGCTACTAAAGCAAAAGGCGGCGTCTCACAGACTTTGAAAGGTTTGGACCAGAGACCTCCCTCTTTTCTTTGGATGTCCTGCCATCTTCATTTACGAACTCACTTGTCTGCTCTTCTCCTTGTTTTGCACCAGACTTTACCTTGGTAGAGCGGTAAAATTCAGTTATACTAAGTTGGACACCTTTTGACTCTGAACCTTCTAATGCCAAACTTGAAGGCTTTCTTCTCCTTGATTCTTTTAGTTCCTGCTAGTTTTGTGTCACCAAACAAGACATTACGATAAAAAATCCACAAGGAACTAATTTTTTATAATGTCAGGATTAAGAAAAGCTTGCTTCCTATTCCTATTAACAAGGCTGTCATATGGCCTTAATTTGTTTCCTACTTTTTCAACTAATATGAATAACCCTACACTGCCTGGCCTTATAGAAAATTAAATACATAGAAAAGAACTCTTTCACAGACAAAGACCATTTAAAATACAAATGCTCATAACTAACAAGTGGTATGTATATGCTCTTTTCCACGTTCTATGATTTTATTTTCTAAAAGTCCTACAGAAAACAGGGGCACCTCAATTATAGAGTATTAAACACATCATATGCTTCATATGTGTCTCTCGGTGGTTGTAAACATCCATCTCATCCAGATCGCCTTACTAAATCATATGATTAGTTCCTCATGAGCCCTTTCTCTGTTCACTAAGATGTCAACCTAAAATCTAATCCCCTAGCGTATTAGTCCTTTACAAATGAGTTGAAGGCCAGGGAACACTAGAATTGGGACGAAAGAATAATTACAAGAAAGAATACCTTATCCTTCGAAAATCTGTCAACTTCTTGTGGAAAAGCAGATCGAATAAGCTCTATATTCTCATCTGTCAACAAGAATCCACCATCAATATGAATCTGGGGAGCATCATAACCATCAAATTGGGTAGAGGATTCATCAATTTCCACTAGATCATCTAGTTGCCCATCAGACTCTACAACAGTGTTTGCAAGAATACCACTGCTGAGACTGGGTATGGCTTTTTTCCATTTTGTAACATAATATTGATGTCCATATCTTACTTTAACACGCTGAATACAGTCAAATTCATATTGCCCATTTAGCAGTTCTTTATTTGGCTTCGAAGTCATTTCTCTTAAATATATGGTGGATAACATAGGAAGCATTCTCTGTCGAATGTAAGCCGGATTCCAAAGATGATGAAAAACCAAGAAGTCAACTATCATATCAGTGTTTGGGCTTTCCCAGGATATCCATGGGCCATTATCAGCTGCAAGAAAAGATTTCAATGTAGGTTCAATTATTGAACTGGAGAGAGATAGAGAGACATAGAAGATGATCATCAGCCCAAAATTATCCCATAACATGAATCCAACTTGATAATTCACATGTAATCTTTAGAATGTGACATATAACTATGCCTCATACGATATTGAGTTTTGCCACAAGGTTATCTTCTCTTAAGCTTCAAGTATGTTTGACATAAACTCATATGAAAAATGAATTATTAGGGATTTTATACATAATTCAATGATGGCTTAGATGAAAATAAGATAGAGAATCATGATCGCAAGACCTTCTTAAAAATTAAAGCCTTTCATCAAAAATTTTGCGAGATTTAATATTTCTATGTTGTTAATGCTCAATAATTGTGATTCTCATACCTGGCACCTGTAGCTCTTAACATACCACCTCGTAATAGTACAACAAGTACTTATTTAAATAAGTGAAATTTAAAAGTTCTTACAGCTTCTCAAGTTTAATATATTTTGCACCTCCAATCAGTCGTAGTTTGTGAAATTATTCTCATTAAAGGCTATCAACTTACAGGTTTGAACATCATCTCGAGCCCTAAAGACAAATGGAGAAAAGGAGATGGCAAATAACAAACATCACAACTGGAAAGGCAGCAGGCCTTCATAGCTTCAACAACTTTCACAACTGGAATACTACTTGCTGAAATTTGAATCAACAAAATTCTTTGCAACTTTTTAATCTTTAAATAAAGAAGCAACGACTATAATGAGAGCTTGATTCACATGAAAAAAGAATTACTTGGTTATTCAAAAAAATCTGGATTCTATGAGTATGCCTTATAAAGGATGTCAAAAAACTTGTAAAAATAGTCGTAAGTCTATATTGAACTTTATGCGGGGAAAAAACTACAGATTTTACCTGCCACCATTACTAATGTTCTACAAATGCATTTTTTTCCTTTGAAACACTAAGCTTTTTCAAACTCTCTAAACTCACTTTAGATGGTATATATGTGAGCTAATGAGGAGGGGACCTTAGTATCCTAAGTTGTCCTTATATAGGCAAGTTTCCATCAAACTCTCCATATAACTCTAAAAGTGGCTACCTAAAATCTTGGTAATGTTACCAATGCTCTGGTAAATGTTACCAAGCTTTAGTGTAACTATTGGACCAGTCTTACATTTTTCCACTTGGTTGCAAGTGCAAGGATTCTTAGATAATGTCCAATCCTCAAATCCAAGAAGTTAAAACCTATCTGAGACATGCTGGAACTTCGAAAGATAAAAAACAAGAAGGTAATCACACTGTGAATACCAATAAAGTTTCCATGGCTGGTGCATAGGTACATCTCAATGATCTCTTCATTTGGGAAATTTGGCTCCACAACAATCTTCTCGCAAACTTTCATCTTCCATTTTTCATATTTCCGGTGCTCTTTTAGTTTACGATCCTGTCAGAAAAGGTTTAAAAATGCTACCTTACTACACATTAGAAAATCAAAAACTAAAAGGTTGATAAAACACCTAGACCTAGAAGTGCACTAAATGAAATAGAAAATATAATTGTACTGAAATACCTTAGCAAACCAGTCGCAATTACACTTGAACCGCTTTGGCTTCTTTAAGCAACCTTCATCATTATCAGTGAAACAATAATGGCATGCAGACTGAAAATTTTCTCTTTTACTCCCAGGATGTCCGCAGAATGAGCAAAGAGAGTCTTGATTTCGCTAAGTTTTTAGGTATAGTGATCATAAACTTGTTTTTAATTTCTAATCCACCTTCAAAACCCAAAGCCTTACCATTGCCAAATTCACGCAACCTATAAACACAATTACTCAAATTTAATAAGAAAATCGTCCTAGCAGGAATTGCATTATAACATAAAACAGATTTCAACTTTACGATTAATCCAACGTTTGAAGCAGTAATAGAAGCAAACCCATCAAACACATCATCTTCACTAAAACTCTGGACAACACGAAGGGCTGTGTCAATCCCAATCCCTTGCACACGGAAACTTATTACATTAAAGGAGAGAATTCGGAAAAACATTAACTATTTGCACATTAAAGGAGAATCGGAGAAAAACAAAGGAGAGACAAAAGATGTTAGAGAAGCAAATGGGAGAGATAAACAAATGGAAGATTGTGAAGAGAGAAGATTGTTTAAAGAAAAGAGAGAGAAAAATCCTTACCCCAAAACTCCATTTCTGAGTGAGTGTGCACTGGCTCATTACCGACGCCCTATTAGGTATATGGGTATTCTTTTTCAACGACACAATCGTGATCAGAACGAAAGACTGGAAGATCAAATGCTGGTAAAAGATTGTGATCAGAACGAAGGTTCGTGAAGGGAGAAGACATATAAAGAAAAAAGAGAGAAAAATCTACCCCAAATTCGTCATTTTTAATTAGCTGAAGGCTAAACGTTGGTCCTCGTTAGCTTTTCAAAAATCAGCACCAAATACAATAAACAGTTGTTTAACATGATAAATCCGTTAAATATAATCAATCAACTAATTTTTAGCTGATAAGCTATTTACCAAATAGGCCAAAATCTATTTTTCTTAGACCTTTTTCTTGTGATGACCTAGGTGGTGTAGAGTGATGATGAAGAAAATTTCAAGGTTGGTTGACCTATGTTTTTAGAGACTGAAAGAAAGTAACTTGAAGCTTGAATAGCAACTCATCGATTTCGTATCTATTTAAACTTTAATCATAAGTTGTCTTCTCCGTTTTCTAAGAAATCCACCTATTCTAATTATCCTTTTTCTTAAAGGTGTCACATATGAATGACTCAATATAGTCGATTAATTATTAGGTGATCTAAAAAAGATGTTGTTTCTCTCTTCTAATTTTGCATATTGATATGATTGTTGGTGTTTTTGTAATAGTACAATTGCAAACATGCAAGCTAAAAAAGACGATGAAGTTGCTGGAATGAAGTAGACAGAGAAATCAATTTGAAAATTTTAGAAATTAGGGTTATTGGTTAAAATTAGCGCTCTCTATTTATCTCTCCGTCTCTCTCCGTCTCTTTCTCTCTTGTTCTACGTGTCTTCCTCTTTTCTTCTCTCTATCCCCTCTTTTAATATTTACCACTCCTTTGTTTCTTTCTCTTTCTCGTCTTTTATTTCTTTACGTCTCTCTCTCTCTCCCTATCTTTTTATGCCCCACTCTTTGTCACTCTCTCACTCTCTCTCCCACTCTTTATCTCTCTCTCATTTATTTACTTTTGTATTTCAAGTAAGTTATATCACTTTAATAATATAGTTACCTACCTCAAAAGCATTTTTTGCCTTATATGCTTATATTAGTTACATAATTTTTAGATATGTTTTGATTAACCTATTTTGTGAGTTAGTCAATATTATAATAACCGCAATTGCATAGCATAGCTATAGCTAGTACCGGCAAGTACAAGTCAACCCAGTCAATCCCACGAAGACGATGAATACTAATAATTATCGTTCCCATATTATCTAGCCTAAGGTTTGATTATGGTTGGATTAAAGAAACTAAAGTAAGCAAATAAAATAAACAAGCAGCATGATTTAAGCAAAGAATTAGTGAATCACTCAATTAATCAGCGAAATCAATTAATTAGTATCTAGGCTTTGAATCCCCCTAGACCCTTATATGCAATTGTGTTATTGATAAATTGGATCGTGGAAACTCCTATGGTATGTTAGTAGCTGCTCTTGAATCTACTAACAACTAATCATAAGGTTTCTAACCGAATTACACATGTTAAATCTTATAGGATTGTATTATAGTTTTATGAATATCCATATTAGGTTTAACTCTAATCAAGAAGATTTACGTTATCCTATCTCTAGAGTTGCAATCAACTTTTTCCAATTACCATGGATTTATTCAAACCTAGGATATCTCAATCGCTATGCATTAAATGAGATTATGGTCTAATATTTCAAAACATTATAACATAAATAAAACAAGTAATTGGACTGAAACAAATCAATTAATCAATTGCATTAATAGAAAAATCAACACATGTTAAGGCATTGAAATAGGGTTCATCTAACCTAAATACCAGCTAAACATTTAATTACACATAGTCAAACACAAAATCAAGCATAAATTTAAAGAAAAATAAATAGAGAACGAGTTTATAATTCTAAATCTCCCATATTGTATTTTATCAAGTATTCTTGCAATGTATAGGTATGATCTTGTTTTCTGATGGATCTATCGATGATTTCTTTGTATTTTTCACTTCTCTGGATCAAAATTTTCCCTTCTAGATGAACTCTATATATGGAATTACCTCCAAGAGTCTACTTTTTGACTCCTATAAATTGCCTCCTCTTTTACCTCCCAAAACATCTCTTTATATGAAATTTAGGGTTTTGGGGAGATGCACAGCCGTGCATCAGACTGTGCATAATCAAAATTATCCAAATGTTGTGCAAGTGCATGGCCTCGAAGAAGTACACAGGTAGATGCAAAGCTGTGCATTCCTTTAGATTTGTCTATTCTTTATTTTATGCCCTGTTTTCATCTGAATTGTTCTCCTTTAAATCCATAAAGGCAATTATCATTTGTATACACACTTAGAGCAAATAAAATACCAAATATACGATAAAAGTATAAAATATCAAACCAAATACATCAAATATGGGTGGTAAAATATAGTTAAATATCCATCTATCAAACATCCCTATACTTAAGTTTTTGTTTGTCCTCAAACAAACCATAATCAAAATTATAACATTTACAATATCAATCCATCATCAATCTCAATATATCCATTCATACTAAACGTCATTTAACCCTCTTGAATCAAATTAAGATATAATTAGAGTTAAGTTGTCCTAAAATTAACATTCTAAATAACATTAGTAGTAATCACATCAACAATCGCATTAAAATCAAAAGCATATACCTTTACACCCATACCAAGATTTCACTCAATACACTCAAGTGTTTAGGGTGAAAAATATCAAAACTCTCAATCAATACAGACCATAACTCTTACTATAGGCTTGCAATAAAACGCACAAGGTGGTCGTCAACATCCAAACATTGCCGGAACATCAAGGCAATCGCTTTTTTGGATCGTACTGTGAGTTAACTTATATGTGTAAACTCAATTATATGTGCTTCTGTATGAATTGAATGTTTATCTGAAATATGTATTCAATTAATTGATGAACGTCAGACTTAGATCCGAGAAACTTGATATACAACATGAGTATACTAAAATGAAAAAATGGCATATGAAATGATGCATCTCATTATATTGAAATGCATGATCAGATAAAGGAGTTGTGACCAGAGTGACCGATGTGAGAAAAAAGCTTTAAGCTCCGAATTATAAAAAAGAGCCTTAGGCTCAAATGATATGGACTCGATATCTACAATGGATACAGGTCAGAAATGAGCTCGGTATCTACAACAGATACAGGATAGTAAATTAGGTTAATAGGTACTTAGTCACAACAAAACAAAAATTGTTAGGGTAGTGCTTTAAAGGCAATAACCTTTAACACGTTTGTATAAACTTTATTTTAATTAATAAAGTGAAAGGCAATTTTCATTAATTTGATATTCGTTTATATATGAATTGATGTCAATCTTAAATCAAATTAATGAAGTCCACGATAAAAAAACGTAGCATGAAGGAGGTCATGATGAGATCATGATAATGAGATTCCTATCATGTGTAATTATGTTAGTATCTAAATAATCCCTAGTCATAGGATTAATAAGAGAGGACATTATTAATCTAGATAGACTAGCATATGTTATACTCCTTGATTTGATCAAGCAGTAGATCTCACAAACTGTAAGCATGAGATGTTAGAGTTAACAGGTGGATGCTTACTAAGAGTAGTAAGTACACCGGATGACCTGCTATGAGATTATTATATGGATGATCAATCAAATGTTAATGATTAATTTCATCATAGCAATGGTGCAAATATCCTTATATTTGAAGTACTCAAGGATATCTTGGATACTAATCCTGTACTTTGACATCATTCCTTGTTACCTCAAGACGAGGTCACTCTTAGGGTGATGATTGGGTACAGCTATTGATATTCAAAGGTAATTAGAAAGCCAATAAAGAATTCATCACTCCTGATAGAAGGAGATGATAACCACGGCCTCTTGTCAGGGTCATTACTCAGGAGTCTCTGGCCTGAGCAGTTATGTTTCATAAAGAGAGTCTTCAATGACCCATAAAGTAATGAGATTCCAGGACATGAACTAACATCACTTAGACTAGATATGACTCCAAACCAAGTGGGATATAGTATGGTGAAAGGACGAATTGCATGGTAATTATCTATGGAAAGGTTTGTAATTCGGATAATTAACTATCAAAGAATCCGTATGTTAATCCACTTATATTTTGGTAAATTAGCATCATGAAACCCTTTATGATTTGCTTAAATTAAGAGTTAATTCAAGTGTCTAAAATAATTGACAACCTAAGGGTCACACGTATAAAAGATTGGATAAAAAAGATAATTTGTATGGCTGAATTTAAGTAGGCTATGATCGTGACTCATAAGCCACGATTGTGACCGAAAGTGATGCTAAATTTTAAGTAGGCCACGATCATGGCCACGACTTAGGTTCATAAGTGAGTTCTTCACTTATGTACAAGGAGTCTAACTAGTTTTTACACACTTAAGTGAGAGGATAAGGGCTTTAGAAGAGTTCTAGAGTGAGAGAGAGGTGTCTTGAATCTTGTTCATGCAACTTATGCAATTGTTGCATGAATCAAAGCGCATGAACAAGAGTGTTGATCTTTCTTTTCATTTTGAGCATTTACTTGAACTCATCTAGTTTGGTGTTCAAATCACCCTTACATATTGTTTCTTCTTTATCTTTATATGTTCTTAGGTGATCAAGGAAGGATTTAGTGTTTGCAACAACCTAAACAAAGAGAAGAAACAAGAAAGGAGGAGAAACAAAAGGTAAAAAGTTTTATATTTCATGTTCTTTTATATGTCTATGAATGCATATGTGATTCTGGCTTTTTCGGGTTGTCATGGTGTCAAAATTAAAATCATAACACTTTCGATGCATTCTCATGCATGTGATGCATGTGCTCATGGCAAACCTAACAAAAATGAGAATGGAAACACGTGTGCATTTGCATATACATCACTACATGTATCATATGATTGAATTGAAATGAATTATTGAATTGTTTTGAAATTGTGAAATATAGATGAAGTAAATAAGGATGTGTTGAGATATGCAATGCTAGCTTATATGACATACCTGTTAAAGTATGATGAAATGTGATTTAGAATTCAATACTAGATGTTATGATATACTTGTTTTTGTGATACAACTTAAGTGAATACATCGATGATGGTTTACCTACTGAGTTCGCGAACTCATTAAAATTGCAACGTTATTTTTCAGGTCCAAAAGAGATCTAGCTATCCTAGTTGGAGTATAACCTCTACATTTAGACATGAGTTAGGGGCAGGATAAGTTGCACCTGCAAATGTCTCTAGTTATTTTGCATTACGAATAACATTGTCCCATTATCTTGTTAATATCATATTTTCTTTATGTCTTTTGAATATTCCCCTAATTGTAATAATATGGAAGATATCTTTTTGAAAGTATGGACTAACTTTGTCAATTTGTTGATTAAAATGCCTCCGTGCTATATGATTCTATGCATAAAGTCCTTTGGGAAAAAATATTTTGAATTGTTTTCTAACATATCTTTTCAGTAGAGTATAACCCCAAATATCCTCCGATATGCTCGAGAATATGCTCTATTGGAGTGGTATATTGCATAATTTGTGTTTGACCATGTGTAACTAAATGTCTAATTAGTATTTAGGTTAGATGAACCTTATATTAATACTTTGATATGATTTGATTCTTTTATTAATGCAGTTGATTGTTTGATATATTGTGATCTGATTATGCTTTTTATTTATGTTCTAATAATTAGAGATTATTATCATAATCTGATTTGATACGTAAAGAATGAGAAATCCTATTGTAAATAAATTTACCGTAATTAGAAAGAGTTTATTGCAACGCTAGAGATATGATGACATAAGTCTTACAGATTAGGGTCAACCCTAAGAGAGGGACATATAAATCGGTAACACGATCCTAACCTAATAGAGGAACTCATAAATTAGTAATACAATCTTATAAGATTTAATCTGAGTAACTCGATTAGAGACTTTAGGATTAGCTATTAGTAGACTCAAGGTCAGCTACTAGCATATCATTGGAGTCTCCAGGGTCCAATACATCATACTAGATACTAATTTATGATAACGATAGTTTTCTAAGTGAAATCCACTATCTCTATATTCATTATTGTTTCCTATTTTATTTTATTAGTTTTAATTTTAGTTGCTTTTAATTAAAATCTAAAATCAATCCTTAGGTTAGCCAATAGAAATGGGGTAATTATTAATATTCATCGTCTTCGTAGAATCGACTCATATTTGCCGATATTAGCTATAGTTACACCGTGCACTTGTAGTTATTACAATAATTGGCCAACTCACAGAATAAGTCAATCAATATAAATTAGAACCCTAGATCATATATTAGGATTAGATAAACTAAACTCCTTTAAATTATCTTTAATTCTCTAATTCTCTAATTTATATTTATAGATCAAAATTGAAGTCTAACAATACATCATAACTACTTAAATATTTAGGAATGTTAAAATAATTTTGACTGACCTTTTTGTGCATGATTTTTTATATAATTCAACCTTTCAACATACAATTTTTCCATTAGACATTGAGTATGAAAGGAATGTCTACTTTCTTTGAATTCAATCATGTTAGTTCTCCACCATTACTAATTGATTTAATTAATAATATTTGAAAATTATTATTTCACTTTGATCAAAGATTTCTCAAATTAATTCTAATTAAAAATAAAACAACATTATCTATAATCAGTACTTTATGGTAATAAATCTTGTATTGATTATTAAACAACCTCCATATAGTTCATACTATATCCATTGACTATTGATTGGGCAACCATTGACTAGAATAATTCAAAAAAGCATCAAAATATGGTAATCCTTATCTCACAATTATAATTTCATCATAATTTTATTTGCAACATATATTTATCCCATAGACTTTATAACACTATCTTTAAATAATTATATCATTAAGCTACAACCACTCAATTGACTGTAGGGTATAGATCAATAAAAACCATGAGAACTAAGTTCCAAATAAATGCTCCCACTATAAAAGTAAGATTTCAATTGTTTTTTAAAGAAAGTGCTTCTGTCATTGTCACGTAGCTAGGATGATTTACAGCACAATTCTCACCAAGTTTATGGAACTTTATTTCTTACAAGTTTGAGAAATAGGGGGTTCTCAAACTTCTTCACTTAAGGTAGCTCTCTCTCTCACTTTCTTGAATTGAATCTTTCACCTATTCTTCTATGCTCAACCCTTCTCATGCTTCCCTATTTATAGAGGTGGTATGTGACTTCTTCTAAGAGTGGGTATCTAAATATTTATTAAGGGTAGGTGGATATTAATTGTTTCTCATCTTTCAAAAACTTTTAGAATAATGTTATCCCCCTACTTCTGAAATGAATGTGTTATTTTCTAGAGTTAAATGACAAATTTCCAATATAATCCAATTTACTATTTATAGGAACCACTAATTATAGGGGGATTCCCAACATTAAGCAACTCCGTTACAATCAACCCGTCGTTATAATCACTCCCAGGTAGCATTATAGTCTCTTTGGCCTTGCCCCTGGCCGAGTAGCCTACAGAAACCTTAGTGACGAACCGCCTGGCTGAGCCAGGTGCAGTGGAGATTCCTGAGAAGAGCGGAAATAGAAATGGAGGGTTTAAGGTTTGAATGGGATTGAAGGGCGAAAGACTAAGAATAGAGAGAGTGTTGGTGTTGGTGTTGGTGTTGACATTTGGGAGTCGTTAGATTTTAGATATTGACATGTTTTCCCTTGTCTTGTGTGTGGTAAAAGAATTTGGGCTTTCCGCTAGGCCTTGAACGTGTGCTTGTCCATGGGGTGACTAGTGAGAGTTACATTAACAGCTCACCGTGTACACGTACAATATGTACGATTCTCTCTTGTGAATAATTAAAAGATTAGGTGCATGGGAAACAAAGAATCTAACGAGTCCATCATCTCTCACTTGTCATAACTCTGGAGACTTATTCACGTTTTACGACAATCCTTTGACTATAATCTTCCATTACATTATCACTTTAATATAAACCTGTTTCCTTTTAGTGAAGCCAAATCTCTTCAACGTGTATGCCAAGTTCAAGATTCATGGTAATCAGAAATTTTATGTTGATAATCTTTTGTAGAACTCCACTAGTTATTCAAGTGGTGCTAGAGCTATAGTCGTTTTAGGAAAAAAAAAAAAAAAACTTTTACAGACACTCATTCAGAAACAATGTGCCCCTAAATTAGGCGTGTCACTTACAGGTTGGATGAGATTTTCACACTCCAATTGCTAACTTTCTTGGGGCTAAACAGACTAATTACGTAAAAGAGTTTCCTGTTTACGTTTCGTTTGAGTGACCTTTGGTCAGATTTTTGACTTGTGCAGTTGGTGTTGTAAAAGCGCTAACCCCTTGATGTGTCCATTAACCCGAAAATTCATGTGGAACTCGTTGGCTCTTACTAATTTATACATTGACCTCCAACAAAAAGCTTAAAATCCAATCACATCATTACTTCAATTAATCCGTAAATCTTCTAAGATGAATCAGATTATTGTGTGAAGATATGATGCTTTCGTTATCTCTTAAGTAACAGGACATAGGAGCAGCTTAACCTCCCACTGGATTCTAGTTTCTTGGACGGAACCCATATTGACCTCTATGGGATAAGAGTTTGACTTCAAACTGTGTACGTAATCGGACAACGCTGGCTGATCTTGTTTCCCCTGCTTTAGTCTAATTATACTTCCAAGCAGCCTTTGATAGTACAAAAGAGCTGTTGCTCGAGTGATCCTCTTGATGTTTATCTTGTGTTGTTGTCATTATTAATATTATGGGGTAAACATCGTACAACTTTCATTTAAGAAAATTTTAAAAAATTGTTTAATGTTTACAATTTTCAAAAAAATTGTTTGAAGTTTTATATAAATATTAAATATAAATTAATTAAATATCACTAGTCCATCAAAACTCTTAAATTTGACCATAATCAATTAAATTTAATATAAATTAATAAACTTAAAATAATTATAATAAATTATTAATTTGATTTCACATTAAAAAAATTAAATTTTATGGAGTTAATTGAATTATTTCATAAAGATTAATTGCTTGGCAGAGAAAGAGATATGCTCGACACTTTGAAATTATTGGTAACAATGGCTATTAAATAAAGCAAAATGTGGGGTTCAAATTCAAAAACAAAGGACTAAGATGTGCAAAACGGAAGTAATTTGCATTTCAGCCATTACTTCTATGTTGCAAATTTTTTAATGCAACGTTACACATTAAATTACTACTTCTGCAAATGCCAATGTGTCATAAGCCATGACATGAGCAAAAACAAGAAGGGACAAAATTGTCATTTTACGCAAAGAAAGAGCATTCCACGTGCCAAACGAGGACAAGCAGAAAAATCCAAAAGGGAGAATGGGTGGCGACCTAATATCATTTGGTATCATATACAAATAAAGTGACTGCCAATTCTTTTACAAATGTAAGATATGGGTCAGCTAGCCAAGAGTTAAGTCATTCCATTTTCTCACATTAACTACCTTACTCCCACGCGCCTCGTTATAAACCATTTCCGGTCGAATTTTAATCTTTTGTACCATTTTTTCTATGCCCATATGTGTCAAATAACATTCAATCATATAATCATTAAAAGAAAGAAAATGAGTGAAATATTATTAAAACAAAGGACATAAAAAATGGCATAAAAATTTTGAATCCTTTCGAGACATCCCAAATCTAAAGAGTAACGATGAATTTGTAGGCAGTTTAAGATCGCACGGCCACATATCCAACTCCTCAATCCCACGCGTTGGTTGGTTGTCACCGTGGGAGTTTGACTACTATGTTTGTTTCCAAGAGGCCCCAGGTGCGGCCTGCCTCGTGGGTCCTTCGTTGACTCTCTCACCAACCGTAGAAGTTCACATTTTCGTCTCAAGTCGTAAGCTCTACGTCTCAAGTCGTAATAGTAACCATATTATATTACAAATTGACCAAAAACTAATCCATAATAAAATCTCAGTAATTGGTTAATTTAGAAGAATAACTAAGTATTCAGTTGAATGGTACCAATACATTCATTTTATTAAATTAAAGAAAAGGAGTATTGAAATATTAGCAATTACTTAATCTCACAGACTTAGATACGTTTTTCAAGCCTAATGTTTTCCAAATTTTGGGAAAAGAAAAATGAAATAGAAAGAAACTTTACAATAATATTATAACAACAACACCTAATAAAAATCTTCTTAAAATGTGAAATTTGATGAGGTTCTCTAATTAGTAGAGAGTTTTTTTTCCAAAAAAATGGAAAAAAAACTTTATTTGCTTATATCCATCGTATTAGAGCCATTATTAAGTAGCAGTCGAGAAAATTATCAATAGAAAAGCCGTCAACAAATGTTGCCCCAATGGAATTTAATTATATCATAAGAATATTCGGACCCGAAATATATTATTCATGTGTGTCGTTGACACAACATCTTTTGTTTTTTTTTTAAAAAAGTTGATTCTAATGGCATACCTTGACTACAAAAATGTATCAGTGTCAAGCTTGTTGAATTGGTTAGATTCATGAAAATTTGCATAGAATTATATGATATGGATCTGGCCTAACTTCCCTACTTGGGTTTTGCCCTCTCTTACTAATTTGTCGAGGCAATCTTTAATGTCATTTTCTACTCTTTTCCATTAGACAAATTAGAAACTGCCTACATGAGGTGCTTATATTTCCACGGGTATGTGTAAAGTAACAGCAGACAAGCAGAAGCAACAGAGTTTATGTATTCATGGAGGCTTGAAGGATCGATTACATTAGTTTGACAAATTGTCATTCATCAGGTTGTTTTGTATATGTATGATAAGTGACAAATTTGATGACTTCTGTCATTAGCAAGATTCGGTATTTGGGTTTGATATGGGAAATATGATGATGATTTCATTCTATACGACTTGTAATTATAAAAATTGGAAGCAAATCGTTGGGTCAACTGTGCCACTGAATTGATGGGATTGGTTATTCTGCAACTACTACGGGATAGTTTCCATGCATACATCTTTGCATTTTTCTTTTCTACGTACATACAACATATTTTGTTCAACATGCTATCTTTTTGTTCTTATTGACATTGGAGAGGAGGAACGATAGGCTGTAAGCTGTCCCTCTTTCATCTCATATTTAAAATAATAAAAAATAAAATAAAATATATTCCTCAAAAAAAAATTTTTTGATGATTTCATGTGCTATAAATAACTTGGCTCTTTCTATTTCTTCCTCAAAATTAAAAGGTCTCAGTTTAATACTACATTAAAACGAAGGTGGCAGGTGCAATGCGATTTCCATTTTTTTCCCTTTGCCTATAAATAATAAATTTTATGAGAAGTTCCTCTCTTTCCCTTTTTGTTATATATAGTATTTATGTTGCAGCCTACGAGAAGTGGTTGTAGTTGCCTTCGGAACCCCTGGTATATATGTAATATGATGTCTCGGAATTCCATAAACAGTTGTCTTTTTCTTAGGTTCGTTCGTTCATAAGGAATAGAATTAGTGGATTGAAAAAAGAGATAGAGAATAAATGCACAAAAAATAATGAAGTGGAGTTAATTATACTGGCTCCCAAATTAAAATCAACCTGATCAATTTTTTCTTTTGGAATAGATAACCGGCTTGGATCTTGAACGCACTGATACCTTATGCTCCATTTACAAAAACAATGGAAAAAAGACATCATAAGTTTCATGGCTTTAAAACGACAGGAAATTGCTCTAGATTATTATGTCACCACTCTTTAATGAGATCGGTAGGAAATATCCGAACACATCATAATTGATTATTGTTGAAATAATGATTAATTGCGAGATGAATAGTCCACGCAGAAGAACAAATTAGTTAACGTACACTAGTGATGGAATAATATCTCCCTTGTCTTGCAACAATAGATGATGGTAATAATACCACCAATATACCAATATCTATATATATATCATTTGATTCGTATTAAGCAGGTGCTGCTAATTGTAATCGGAGGGTATCAATAAACAAACATTTTTTTAAATTTCTTTTTATACACTTTGTGAGTTATTCCAACCACTTGATTTCTAGCCTACCATTCCTAGTCAATAATTATCGAATTTGGTTGATGTGTTATTATTTTGTTAATGACTATTTGATATGGAATAATACAACCTCTTTTTGGTGCATAAAATTGGCTGGATAGTGTTTCTAAGACAGACTTTAGTTATATTCAGTTAGCTTTCCAATTCACTACTGCTTTCACGCACCATGTATAAGAATTTAAGAAACTATATACACCTACTACTGTACCCTACACTTTCCCTACCATCTTATACTTGGAACCTCAGGCCACCATATAGGGTCCTTATTGTCTGGTTTATCCAACTTTTTATGGAATATTATGGACACCCAAAATTTAAGGGCCTTTTGATTTGATTAAAGAGGAGTATGCTATTCTTGATTTGGCATTTCGATCGAAACCCACCACCGTAATCATCGTCATCAAACCACATCGATCCCTTTACTTGTAAGGAACAATACTTTTTCCCCTAGATAAAAAATAGAAGAGGCTTCTTATGATAAGAGGATACAAATTATTTCCCTTTAGGCACATACTTAAAATAAAAAATTTTAATAGATAATCTAAGTAATTTGAATTTATTTACTATTAATAATGAAAAATATAACCCTAGAATTAAGAGAGAAGAATAGACATCATGAAATGTTATATAATATCTTAAGTGAATTTGAGCACTACAAAGAAAACTACAAGATCAATAAAATCAATCCTAAAGTCAAAAGGACATAAAAAGAAAATTCTATGCAAAATGCCTCCTCTCATCTGTCCAATCATCTCATTGATATGTCCATCCAAAAATTTTTGGTGCTTTTCATTGACTGAACCCATCAGGGGTCGCATATATAAATTAGCCTAAGCTCCAATATTATTATACCTCCTTCGTCATACACATTATAGAGAGAGAAGTCTACAAGTCGTCACGCAAAGAAATAGTTTTCTGTATTTAGTGGCCATGGCAGAGGAGTTTCGGGGCCGGATTTGCTGCGGGAGCTGGTGGAATTCATCGAGAAGCGCGTTCATGGGCGGCTCACCGCCTTGTGCTTTTGGGGGCACCACTGATATGGGGTTTGGACCTTACTTTGTGGACTTGAAGCCTAGGTCGTGTAATGTTGACTCTGTATCAGAAAATTCTATGATTTTTCAGAACTCACAGAAGCCTCAACAGCAGGCCAATTCTGAGAGTGGTGATAGCACTATTTTGATGGATTCCACCTTGCAGATGGTGGGTTTCGGGCTATCTTCTTCGTCGTCGTCATCGGACTGGAGCCAAACTTTAGCGTAAGTTACTGTACTGAACTACTCAACTCCATGATAAAGACACGTAGGTAAAGTTCTACTTCAAATCGGAAATTTATGGTTTTTGTTAGACCACTAGACCTTAAAAAAGTTGAAATCTTCAACCACAAGATAGAACAGGAATCCTGATGACTTTTGTTGCTCTTATTGGTAAAGCTGATCAAGTCAAGAAAAATCATATTAATTAATTTGTAAGTACTGATGATTTCCTTATATCAATTAACTGATGATTCCTTTTTTTTTTTTTTTTTGCAGTTTAGGAAACGGAAGAGCTGAGAATGGTTACAATTCCATGCCCCAACAGGAAGACGTGAACACTGGCTTAAATTCTTCTCTGATGCAAAAAGACTGGAGTCCAAAGAGCTTTACAAGCACAAGTGATGACTCATCAGTTAATGCTTTTAAAGCTATCAACCAAGACTTTTGTTTAGAACAACAAAGGTTAAATCCGGTGAACAGCTCGGCTAACTCTACCACAACTTGCCAGGGCTTATCATCAACAGGTCTTTCGATGGGTTCCTCACCAGCATCTTATGGGTACCCTTCATCGTTGATACAAAGTTTGTTTGAACCTGATTCTCCTCAACCACAGCAACTTTTCGACAACCGGTCCATGAACTATGCAAATTATGGGAGCAACTTAAATGAATTACCACCGTCTTGGACAAAGATTTCTCCTTTCATGAAACCCTCATTGCCAAAGCAAGAATACAGTCATGGTTTGCAGGTTTCTAGCAACACTCCTTTCTGGAATGCCTCAACAACTTCTATAGATGATATTGGAGCCACTTTTATAGCCTCTTCTAACCCTCAGTTTCTTATGCCAACTCTTGAGGATAAACCAAATTGTCCCAACCTGAGTATAAAGGTAAATGAAAATCTTTGAACCATGAGGATACCAATAGTCAGTTTGTTGTTGGATGACTAGGGTCGTGAATTCAGATTAGTAACTAACCCTTTTAACGTGTATAAATATTTTTAGGTTAACAATGAAGCAGTTAGAGACTCGGGATCGGTGGTTAAGAAAGGAAGTGAACCAGCATTCAAAAGGCCTCGAATCGAAGCGCCAACGCCATTGCCAACCTTTAAGGTATGTGTATTCGACTAAACTTGACACCTTTCTGTATTGTAGAGTTTTTCCATAATAATTATTTGGTTTCTGTGAAACAAGAGAAGTGAAGATTCGTTATCGTTATCAGGTCAGGAAAGAGAAGCTTGGGGACCGAATAACTGCCCTTCAACAATTGGTTTCGCCTTTCGGAAAGGTTACTTCTTGTATTTTTCTTTTACGGTTTTGCAAAAAGTACAATGACCGTAATAGTGTATAAATCTACCTTTTGTTGTTCAATTAAAAGCTTTTACTTTGCTATAAACTGAATCTTTATTTCGTATCTGTTTTTCCTTTATTTTTTAACAGACTGATACTGCATCGGTCCTCCACGAGGCTATCGAGTACATCAAGTTTCTTCATGACCAAGTTAGTGTATGTCCCTTTATTTTCTTATAGATTAAGCATTCAATTGGAAAATGAGGCCAATTTTGTTTATTTCTGATACATGTTCTCTTTTTCTTATGCAGGTTTTAAGCACTCCTTACATGAAAAATAACGAAGCTATCCAACACCAGCAGGTATATACAAGACAATTTATCTTTCCGTTGTTTTCTTTAATTTTGTAGTTCACATACATCAACTTTGCAATCTACAAACTGGCAATATTAAAGATTGATTTTGATAATATAGGTTGTCGAGAATAATATGGATTCGAAAGGGATAAAACAAGATCTAAGAAGCCGAGGGCTATGTTTAGTGCCCATCTCAAGCACATTTCCAGTTGCTCATGAGAGTACAACTGACTTCTGGACGCCATCTTTTGGGGCCACTTTCAGGTAAAGTAGAGATGGATCAGGTGTTTGAAAGTTAGAAACGGTTTTTGTCCAGAGGAACTGATCCCACAAAAAGAAAAAAAAAATCTTAATGTATTGTCAAACCAACCAAGATGGCGAATGATAAGCTGAATATATAAAGCAGATTAGGAGCTTTCCTGCCGTGCTAGCTGTACCAGCTTGAGAGAAAAGCTAAAGAAAACAAAGGAAATTAAGAGAAAAGAGAAACTACCAAGATGAAGAGAGAGTGCGGGGGCCAGCTACAAGCAGAATGATGTAGGCTAGCAAATGATTAGGAACCGCTGGAGAAGAGAGCTAGGTTTTAATTCTATCAGCTGTAATAACCCAAAGGATAGTATTGCTCTGTGCTCATAGTTTGAAATTTCAAAAAGGTGAAATCAGGGACAGGAACAAGTGCTAAATTCGGCAGAAACTAAGTATAAAATGGGTCCTGAAGTTAATTTTCTGCTGTAGTTAGCAGCTGAATTTAGCAGATGGGTTTATTAAACAACCTTTGTTCCTGTTGCTCTAGAATGGATATGTAAAGAGCTAGCTTGACAGCATCTTTTTTTTACTGTTGTTTAAGAAAGAAAACCGAAGAGAAAGAAATAAAAAAAACATATATTGTACTCATGAATTGGATTGTTATTTCAGAATGAGGAATGAGTGGATCTCATTTCAGTGGTTTTTACAGCTTTTCCGACATTTGTTTATATATTTGGAAGGTGGTAGTGGAAGTCAGAGGGCGGCCCACTGTTCCTACTTTTAGGGCTTATGCGTCTTTCTGAGACTCAGAGAGATTAAGAAAGGACATGCACGCGTTCATAGCACGCGCATTATAGATTATCATCATCGCGCATCTTCTCCTTTCTTATATGTGTACGTATGCAATATCCAACTTTAATGCTAAAAATGCGTTAAGCCAGATGAAGAAGACATTCCAATACATAGAAACCTCAATGTTCAGATATCGGGTTTTCGCTATAACTGTTAAATTTCTTTTCTTTCTTTTTTTCGCCATATATCAGATAATTTGTAGAGACAACCTTAACCTATGATATGGATATTCCCTCTGGTATACCGACGTTCTGAATCGAAGTCAAATCCCCGTTAGAAGGAAAAAGAGTATAAAAACAATGTATATACTAGCCTAAATTGACCATCTCCCCCTCTCCCTGTATATATACATGGGAAAAAAAAAACTACATGGTTTTTGGTTTCTTTTGTACCTCAAACGGTATTCTTAATGGCTGCGAAAATACAAGTTAAACGCCAATTTCTTCCTAATCATTTATTTTGGGTATTGACTTAACATGTAGGCAAAATGTTGTCTAGAATAATAGAAGGGATAATAATTCTACACATCTTTTTCCAGCATGAATGTGCTTCAAGCATTGCCATAATTAGTGCCGTCTTATCCATATTGTCATTGCTCTCTTGTTCTTTCTGAAACGAAATCATGTGAACATTTCACATCTCAAAAAGTCTCTAAACTCTGGTTTGTTTTTGTTTTCACACAGTTTGTCGTATATCCACAGATCCACTATTGATTATCCATAAATGGTAGATACCGCAACTTTTGAAGATAAAGAATGCCGTCTTCAGAATTAGGAAAAACATATGCATTCTTCTTCATGCTTTCTTTTAGCAGCTTTTCTACAAATAAAAAATTTAAAAGCATTGAAAAATGGTTTTTTACAGAAAAAATTTTGCATATGAAGATTAGAAGGTATTAGATAATATTAGTTGTGACAGATATGCTTTTATTAATATTGTTGTTAATTTATTCAGATTAGAGATTATTCTTTGAATTTTTTGTAAATATTAATCTTGCACCTCGTGCTTGGTATAAAAAATTTAGTTACTTTTCTAATTATTGTTAGTGGCTCATATAATTACTCTTCTCTTTATTTATAATGCAGGTGGTAGCCTATATTTTCTCTTAATTTATGTTAATCACTAGTGGTAATGCAAAACTTGTGACTTCTCTTATTTCTCAATTTTTACAAGAATTTTCTTGAAAGAGACTTTGGTGATCTTCATCATTTTTTCAGTTTACAATTGCTATCCCATTCTCAAAGTTTGATGCTATTTCAGAAAAATTATATTTGTATTGATTTGAAAAAAATGAGAATGAACAATTGTAACCCGAGTTCAACTCCAATGGCCGAAAGTGTTCCTTTTTTCAAATTGTAAGGTACAACTCTCTCTCATGATGAGGCTACTGTGTAACACATAGTTTGTGACGATGAAGCTATCATGTAACGCATAGTCTGTTTTGTGACGATGAGGCTATCATGTAACGCATACTCTGTAACAGTTTGCAATACATTACTCTTACATATTCACACATCTCATTTTTTGTTAATAAATTATGCCAATTTCTACGTACACTAGTCGACCTTAGCTCACTTTCGAAACAAACTAGAGGTTATAATATGGCAGGGATGACCAAGTCGTTGATGCCAGATTGCAGGAGGCATCGTTTGAGCAGTAAGAGCAATTGGATTGCGAAAGGTGCTAGGTATCCTCATTGGGTAGAGGTTGTCATGGATGTTACCCTTGAGAAGGGGTGTTTGGGTTTAGAGATCCTTCACAACATAACCAAAGGGGTTAAACTCAATGGAACATAAATTATCAGTGACAAATTAACCAACAGATAGAAGATTAGTAGTTATTTGTTGAACAAATAGAACATGATTTAGGTAAAGAGATTTCGGATGGTGAGTGAGTGTGTATGTGCCAGTGGAAATGATAAAAAGGGCTTTGCCATTACCAACAAGTACTTGATTTGTTTGACTATAAGGCTCAGCATTGTCTAGGAGTTGTGGGTCAGGCGTCATGTGAGCAAAAGCACCAGTGTCAGGAAGCTATTCAGTGATAGTGTAAGTGGTGAGATTAAAACTATTTAGGTGGTCATTGATGTTCATAGCAGAGAATGCGCTATGAAATGTGTTTGGGTTAGATTATGGTTGGACATTTCTTGAGTTGGAAAACGACACTTAGCAACTGTGTGTCCTATTTTGTTGCAAATTTGACAAAGAGGAGGTGTATTGGTGTAATTTGATTTTGTATTACAGTTGGGCTGAAAAGATTGATAGTGGGACAAGGGAAATGATTTAGACTGGGCTGGATGGGAGTTGAAGTGGGGCTAGTGGGCTTGATAGAAGAAGGAGTTGGTGGATTAGGCTGGAGAGGAAGGGACGTGGGCTGAAGGGTTTAAGTGGGTCGGTGGCCCAGAGTTTTGGTGATGGATTGTTTTGGGGAAGGTTGATTGATTTTGGTAAGAGGATCGATGGTTTTGGTGGTTCCTTCATCCTCCTCGTCTATGGGTGCTGCGTGTGATGCTTGCGGCTGCAAGGTGATGTTAGGGTCTGGTGGAGATGGTGAGTGATATAGCTGTTCATAAAGGAGAAGCTTGGCTTGAAACTCTGTTCAGGAAGGTTGGACCTCACGATTCTCTATGATAGTGACAAAGGCTTCATAATCGGCTAGTAAACCATTGAGGGCGAGGACGACCAGATCTTCATCTGAGATCGAGGCTCCTATTGTGGCAAGATCTCGTATTATTGAGGACAGAGTGGTCAGATGTTCGATGGAGGCATTACCTTTCCTGGTAGTGTGCAATCGGCGACGAAGAAGAGAGCGTTGGCCATCGTCTGCTGTAAGAACTAAGTCTCCAGTCGGGTCCATAGCTGGTGGGCAGTAGTACACCCTAGGGCCAGAGAGGACACTGCTGGAGACAGAGTGGTAGTTAGCGAACAGTAAACTAAGCTATCGTGTTTGTTCTAGTCAAGAGATGTAGTGTTTGCTTGCGATGTAGTGGTTGATGGTGGTGGTGGAGCAAGCGTGCCGTCAATGTGTCCCAATAGATTGCAGGTACTTAATATTGTCCTGACTTGATTGCTCCAGACAAGATAATTGGAGTTGTCTAATGTTGTAGTTATGAAGTTTGTAATGTTTTGAAGAGGGTAGGTTAGTAGTGTTTGTTCTATTTGTTATGTGGCCATTTGTGAATGTTGAGATTCTTCTATGTGGTAACTGTGTTGGAGATTTGTGAAGTGAAGCTGTAGAAGGTATGTGTTAATGGAGTTGCTGTGTGTGCTATGGAGTCTTATAGGTTTAGTGATGCCTGAAAAAAAATATTTGTATAGTTTGAAATTGTGAAGATACGAGCTATGTAATTGTCGGAAGTGTTTGGGAAGGTTGAGTAGAAGAAGGGTAGTTCTGATTGAGTCGCCCTCCTCTAAATTCTTTAATACATCATTCATATTAAATGTCAGATAGTCACCGCTAATCCGAATGATGAGGTTCTCTTGATGGACATCTACCTAAGTTTTTTCCATGTTCAAGCATGGTATACCAAGATCAAGGGAATAATAGGGAGAGTTGTCATTCTTTTCTTCATCCTCTTTCCTCACCCTTTGGTCTTCTACAAGATAGGGTTCAGTATGGTATTCCACTAGTTCTTCTTGTTCTTCCCCATTTCTAAGTGTGATAGCCTCATATTGCTTGTTGATATAATTCCGTATTGCTTAAAGCATTTTCCACACTTTTCTTACAAAATTCACGAGAAAGTTGTCTTACTTGAATCTCCAAGTTGTGAATAAAAGCGGCATGATTTTTCATTACTTAATCAAATTGCTCTTCCAGTCTCTTCTGGCTCTCTTCCATGTCTATTAGCTTATCCATGATTTTGTCCAATTTAGAGTTCCATGAACTGGACTCATCTTGCTGAAATTCAAACACGTCTTGATGTCCCATATGAGTACTTGCATTTTTTAAAGTTGCAATTTCTTAATTAACAACCTATCCAAAATCCTAATTGGATATGAAGTTGTATAATAAACTATAGGAAACCTATGCAAGATCTCTATTCACACAATTTATCGATTTAATTTAATTCTTATTCTATTAAATAATCTAACTCTCATTAGCCCAATTTAATTATTTTTCACTCGATTCACCCTCTCAGTTTATTATCAAATTATGCATGTCCAGAATTAAACCACAATAAATCCAAATAACACATAAACAATTAGATTTCATTAAATCAAAGATAAAACCTCGAAGGTGAGCTTAGAACATCATCAACATCCAAAAATCCTATCATCAACTGTTATTCCAATTTTATACAATGATAAAAGTGAAAATAGCAAGAAATACGAATTGAATAAATGATGGGAGGTAGCAACATTGGGAAACTCCTGATCTAGGAAGTACGTCGAGTTGGCTTCTTCTTCTCTTCTCTCTTCCTTCTTTTTCTTTATCTCTTGATAATTCTCTCTTTCTCTAAAAGTGGCTGATGCAAAAGCTCCTTCTTTATGTTCTTCTTGTTCTATTTATGTTCTTCTGTGTGTAGGGTTGAACTAGGTTTTTTTGGGGTTCAAAAAGTCCAAAACTTCCCTTGAAACGTGAAGTTTGGGAATAGTTGCACGTCTACCCGACGTAGGCCACAATCGTGGCCTACATCTAAACCTTTTCTTATGCCACCATCGTGGGTTGTTGTTTTAGCCCAAATGTCTTCTGAAACTACTCTGTTCTTTAATATTGAGCCTGAAATACTAGCAAACATATTAAGGTATCTCAAAAATATAATATTCAAGCTCAAAAGCTTGTACTAACCCATAAAACACTTAAAAAACAAATAGTTAACAAACTAACACAATTTTAACCTAAACACATACTAAATGATCGGATTAACAGTTAAATGCATAATCAACTAATCCTAAAATACGATGCAATTTACACTTATCGTGCATTATCTTCTTGGACATTCACTTTCTTATTGTCGATTTGTCAAGGACTTTTCGAAGATAATCACACCGTTGTGCAAACTATTACAACAAGATGTTTCCTTTCAATTCGATGGTAACTGCAAGGAAGCATTTAACAAACTTAAGGAATTTTTGACATCCCCATCGGTGATTCAACTGCTAGATTGGAGCCTCCCCTTCGAGATTATGTATGATGTAAGCGATTATATAATGGGGGGTGGTTCTAGGACAAAGAGTGGGAAAAGCTTTGCATGCCATATATTATGCTTTAAAGACCCTCAATCTAGCTCAGTTAAATTATTCGACAACTGAAAAAGACTTTTATTTGTGGTTTTTGCTTTAGAAAAATTTCAGTCATATTTGCTTAGTGTTAAAGTAATTGTTTATTCTGATCATATAGCTTTACGATACCTACTCACAAAGAAAGAAGCAAAACTGAGGCTGATTAGATGGATTCTCCTCCTCTAAGAATTTGACTTGTAGATAAGAGATAAGAAAGGGATAGAAAATATGGTGGCTAATCATTTCAACTGTTTGATCAAAGAAGAAGATGACATCCCTTTGAGAGAGGCATTTTCAGATCAAAAATTATTTTCTGCCAATATGACACCACTATGGTATGCAAATACTGTGAATTTCTTAGTTACTAACAAATTAATTGTTGATTTGTCAACAGCTCAGAGTGATAAGCTATAAAATGAAGCGAAGTATTATGTTTGTGTTGGTCCGTATCTTTGGAGGCACTGTGTAACAAGTCATCAGAAGATGTATACCTGAAAGTGAACCACTCTCGATCTTATCGTTCTGCCATTCATATGCGTATGGATGACACATTGGAGTAAAGGAACTGCCCATAAAGTTTTTAAGAGCAGTTTCTACTAGCCCTCATTGTTCAAAGATGCATACATCTTCTACAAATCATGTAACAGGTGCTAACGGTCAGGGAACTTGTCCCATAAGGATCAATTGCTACAAAATCCTATTCTTTTCTGTGAAATTTTTGTCATTTGGGGTATTGACTTTATGGGACCTTTCCCTTCGTCTTTTGGTTTTAACTATATATTACTTGCAATCAATTATGTTTCTCAATGGGTAGAAGCTAAAGCTACTAGAACTAATGATGCAAAAGTTATTGTAGATTTTGTTAAAGCTAACATCCTTTCTAGGTTCGGGATGCCAAAACAATCATCAGCAATAGGGGAACCCATTTTCATAACAGGGTGATGGAAACACTATTAAGGAAATATCATATCATGCATAAGGTTTCCACATCTTACAATTCCCAAACCAACAGGCAAGCTAAAGTGTCGAATCGGGAAACCAAGTTAATCTTGTAGAAAACAGTGTAGCCCAATAGAAAAGATTGGAACATAAGGCTAGACAACGCACTATGGGCCTATAAGACGACTTACAAACCACTAATTGGGATGTCTCCATATAGATTGGTGTTTAGTAAGCCATGTCACATTCTGGTGCAGTTGCAACACAAGGTGTATTGGGCTTTAAAAAGATGTAACATGAATTTGGATGATGTGGGCATTAATTTTTATTTCCTGAGCCTTATCTCTACTTTTCTCTCAATTTTGCCTTTTATAGTTTGAAAATTAACATTTAGGGTGGTTCAAGGCATCAACATGGCTGTGTTGGTGGCTATGATGATTAAAAATCACAAAACCTCAAATTTTAAATAAACATATATAGGCTCAAAATGTGAACACAAATATCAACATGAGTATGTTGTTGGTCTTGTAACTCTTTGAAACTTTAATTTTACATGTAACCATGTTAAAGTATACAGACATCAATATGGGCATGTTTATAGCTATATACTTTTCTAACATCTTCAAAACTTGATAAGAATAGCTCCAAATCACCTCAAATATGCCCTAATTTGTTCTTCTGGTTACAAATAAGTGAACTACAATCTAAAAACACAATATGAGCAAACTGAATACCAACAATTAAAAAAAAACTTAAGTAGACAAACAAAATGCACTAAATATAAACCTAAAAATATGAAAAAATTAAGCACTCATCAATTGGTTTCTTACT
>JANIIA010000002.1:44138455-44150068 GCA_027478495.1 Erythroxylum alaternifolium | reverse complement strand
AAGACTTCATCTTTATGCTTCATGGTGTACACCCATACTCTTCTAGAGAAGTCATCAATAAAGGAGACAAAATAATGACTACCTCCCCAAGATGCATTTTTGGAAGGTCCCCAAACATCAGTGTGAACATAATCTAGAGTGCCTTTAGTGTGGTAAATAGGAGTGCCAAATTTTACTCTAGTTTGCTTACCTAAAACACAGTGTTTACAGAATTCCAATTTACATGCTTTTGCACTTTTTAATAAGCCTTGCTTCACCAATCCTTGCAACGCTTTTTCACCAGCATGCCCAAGACGCATATGTCATAACCTCGTTGTGTCTGAGCTATCTGCGTTAGCAGCTTCAGTGACAGCTGCTCCACCAATAATTGTACTTCCCTGCAAGAAATACAAGTTATTTCGTCTTGTACCTTTCATCACCACCAGTGCCCCGTACACAGCTTTAAGAACTCCACCCTCCATGGTGATCTTGATACCCTTGAATCCCAATGCTCCCAATGAGATAAGATTCTTCTTCATATCTGATACATACCAAACATCACTCAATTATCTGACTGTTCCATCATGCATCTTCAAACAAATTTTGCCTATCCCTTGTGTTTTGCAAGCACTATTATTTCCCATCAAAACAACTCCACCATCTAGCTCCTGGAAGCTAGAGAACCATTCTCGAATGAGACACATATGATAGGTGCAACCTGAATCCAAAATCTGCTCCTTGGAGTGACCATTAGCAGATGAACTAGCCAAAGCAATCTCGAAATCATCATTTCCAGATTTTGCAACATTTACTACAGAACCCACTTTCTCCTTCTCTTTGCTCTTTAATTTGGGGCAATCTTTCTTCCAATGACTCTTTTGGCGACAAAAGGCACATTCATCTTTAGCAGGAAACTTCCCTTGTGATTTTGAACAAGATTTTTCTCGCTTCCCATGTTTTCTTTCCTTTATTCATCCCCTTACAGTGAGTGCCTCAGTTTGTGAATTGTGAGACTTCTGTTCCTTCTTACGACACTCATGATTCGCCATTGCTGCAGAAACCTCATCAAATTTCACCTCGAATTTTCCATACAACAAAGTAGTTGTCAAATGATTATAATCATCAGGCAATGAATTTAACAAACATAGTGCTTTATCCTCGTCAGGAATTTTCACATTGAGGTTTGTTAAATTAACAAGTATTTTATTATAATCATTTAGGTATTCGTGCATAGAAATACCTGGACGATACTAAAATCGGAAGAGTCGCTTCTTCAAGAAAAGTTGATTTTCTGCGCTCTTGGTCATGTACTTTTTTTCCAATTTCTTCCGTAACTCCTCAGCAGAAGTTTCCTTCATATAAGGGTATTTCAGCTCCTTATCAAGGAATGATCAAATAGAGGCACAAGCATGGAGATTAATTTGCGTCTACTGCTTGTCATCCATATCTTTGGGTTTATCTTCTAGAACTATGTCCAACTCTTGTTGATACAGAACATCCATAACTTCACATTGCCACATACCAAAATTATTAGAGCCATTGAATTTATCAACCTCTAACCTCGTAGTAGCGATTGGATGTCTATTGGATGTAGGTGTTGACGATGACGAAATTGATTCCTTCTTAACGGACTCGTCTTTATCTCCAGCCATCTACTTGCCTGATTCACAAATACGTATTGTTCACAGTCATTGTTCACACGACTGTAGCACCAATACTATTCCCAACACTATAGCAACGACGACTGTTCACGTATTGTAGCAACGATGACTGTTCACAATTGTAGCTCCGACTATTCATAGGTACTGTAGCACAACACTATTCACCGAACTGTAGCACCGACACTATTCACAGTACTGTAGCATCGACACTATTCACGAACTGTAGTTCCGACAAATTTTCACCCCTACAACAGCCCAGTCGAAAAACTTGGAGCTCTGATACCACTTATTGTGCGAAAATGCTAATAAATTTGAAGTAAAAAAATAAAACAACAACAAGAACACCAAGATTTTTATACTGAATCGGCAATGCCTACGTCCAGTTTGGAAACAACTGAGTATTTCACTATAACCAATGAGAACATATAATAGTGTTTATCACTCAATTTCTTAAAGACCTAAATTAACCGAAGCTCACACACTTCTACTAGGAAGAGAAAAAATTGGAAAAATACAAAACCAAAGACAATTTGAGAGAATTTCTATCTCTGTCCGAAATTTCTCTTTACTATTTTCTCTCTCTTGGTGCAACTCTCTCCCCTTTTCTCTCGCCCTCTAGGCTCACTCTTTCTCTCGATTGCTGCTGCTTCTCTTATACAGAGAAGCCAATGAGTTATAGCTGGCTAATGCATGCATCCACTAAAAGCCACCGAAATAGCCACCATTTTTGACTTGTTGAGTTTGAGACAATAATCGACATCTTTTTCTTGGTTACCAATAGTGCTTTTTCACTTATGCTACTCGTCATTTTTGCCAAGAAGCAAGATTGGGAAAATAATAGCATCAGAATTCTTCTAAAGGATCATAGAAAGAGGCCTTTGTTCTGAATAAACAAATCTAGGCTTGCAATAGAAAAATGACGAGAGAAAATTACATATTATTGTTCGTGGAAACAATAAACTAAAAACTTTTAGAGTGGAATAGATGGGAAGAAATTAAGCAGTTCACTTGAATTTCTTTACAATGGCAGCAAAGTGCTGTCCTTGGTGGAAAGCTAGCTCCAGCTCCAGCTCAGTGGGCTGCCTTGAGCCATCTCCAGCAAACGTTCCTGCACCATAAGGTGTTCCTCCCTTCACCTTCTCCATCTCAAACATTCCAGCTCCAAATGTGTAACCAATGGGCACAAAGATCATTCCATGGTGCACAAGTTGAGTGATGGAAGTTAAGCTGCACGAATTTTCGGAAAGGAGTAAAGAAAAAATGAGCATAACGACAGCAACAGTAACATTTAAGATAAGAGGAAGGAATCATAAGGGAACCTTTTCAATTGAGGCCTGATATTATTTTCTTACTGAAATTAATATAATGGATCATAACTGAAGGAAATTTTGCAAATTAAACTTACGGGGTTGTCTCCTGTCCACCTCCCTGTGATCCAGTGCTGTAGAAAATCCCTGCCGGCTTACCAGCTAGTGCTTGAGTTCTCCATAAGCCTCCAGTAGCATCCATAAATGCCTTAAATTGTGCAGCCATCATACCAAATCTAGTGGGGAAACCAAAAAGGACTCCATCAGCCTCGGGAAGCTCAGCTGGTGTAATGACAGGCACGTCTCTCTTCGGTGGAGCACCCATCTTGCCAAGAACCTCTTCTGGCAGGGTTTCAGGTACCTTTCTCAAGCACCAATATATGCAAGATCAGCTAAATCTTTTGTTTCCCTTTCAGGATAGAAACCAAGTACACTACAAATAATGGAACTTCATTTTGATACACTATTTTCAGATTGTGCAGAACTAATTCTATGTCGCAAATTCGTAGGATATCTGTGACTAGCTCGAAAGTGCAAAAGCTGTGAAGTTTCTGAAAAGCATTATGGACAAAGTCAAAAAAGTGGCCTAACACTTTTCTGCTCTGAGTTTCTTGTCTTGGAATAAGTTAGGACCACAGAAAAGCAAAGCTAAATGCAGCGTCTCTTAATGATAAGATGAAAATTGCAACAGCTTAAAGCTTAAAAACCTTAATCCCTGCAAAATCTAGTCCTGTAATTACAGTCTGACTCGGAGAAAATCTTTTCAAACTTCTCAATGTGTCATCCAACTGAATTTACCAGAAACTAATTCGCTTCACTCATAAAGGGAGAGAGCTTGTTCTAATCGAAAACAAAATGAAGCCTGCAGTGAGGATATTTGGGATAATATGTTCAGATTCAAACTTAAGACCTTTGTCTTTGGTGAGGGAGTTTCCCACTTGTCTACCCCTATCCTCAGGCAGGAAAGATTTAAGTGATATTTTATACATGCCTTCTCTGTTATTCTGACTTTAGATCAAAATATTCAGAAGCACAATCTCACAGCATTTCAAACCTGCCATAGCTTCACTTCCACTCCTTCAACAGATGCAGCTCCTTTCTTCACTTCTTCAGCCAGTCTTGCAACATGTCCATACATGGAATAATAACTGCAGCAAGCATCATAAACTCAGCAATCATCGCTTACATTCTGATGCAATGCACAAAGAGATTCCTCCCTTAATGGTATTATGCAAATTATATTTCTCGTTTTAAATTTTTCCATCAAGAAATTTCTCATTTTGTTTGGAGACCATAATCATCGAGTTGATCTCTCAACACATGATTGTCAAAAGTGAATTTCCAAGAAAGGTCTTGAGTTTGTTGACAAATGTGTCAATCCTAGATAGTGACAGGGAAAGAAACAAAAAGGAAGCTTTACAGGAGATACAAGCATGTATATACATAGCAATTAATCTCAAAGAAAATAGTTACAGGGACCAACGTCAAGTGAGGCATATGCATTAATTTAGGTGCACACTCTAGCACTAACCTTGCCAGGTTACAAGGTGATGCGCATATATTTCATTTCTGATAGGGTATCATGCCATCATTTTCCTAGAAATCATTTAAAACCCATATAAAGATATAAAATAGAAAATCAGTTCTACAGGTCGCCCTAATCCAGGCGATAAAAATGATAGCATTTGTAAATGATAACTGGCTTCAACAACGATAAGTGCTGGGACCACTTGCTTCAAAAGCATGGAGCTCGAATTCTTGTCCCAATTATAATTCCCAAAGGTAGGTCCAGTTTCAGAATTACTTTTTCCTCTTTAGTACCTACTTAATGTGTAACGTCCACAAAACTTTTTTCCCAATCTTATTGTTCGCATTTCTTGCTCCACTGATTGAACAAAATTATGTATGGAGTAATGGGCAAGTATTGTTGTCTATCACCAAGGAGTGGCAAACATCGAAAAGCAAGTTTTCTGCACTTATGTTCCATCTGAAACAGCTCCCCCGTTGATTAAGACAGTAAACAAATGAAAAAGGAAATATGACAAATAAAACATGAATCATAAATGTCTGTTCAGGTACCAAGTTTCATGATCTTACAGAGCTCCTCCAAAATGGAAAAAGAGAAAGTAATTATTTTGCTTATACATCTTCAGTGTTCCCTACCAGGAGAAACAAGAACCAAAAAAGAATTCTACCACTTCTAGAGGCGCAGAATTGGATCCCCTGCACTAACTAAGAACAAATGACAAAATATTTAATCAATTCTAAATTGCAGTCCCATCACGAAGATCCATATTGAGTCTTTTTAGAGTTTCAATGAACAAAGTTTCTCAGAAACTATAACAACAACAAAGTTTATGAGAAACAAGCACACTGGAATGGAGCGCCACTGACAACGAAGAATAGTCCCCAGAATATATGAAAATTTAAGACTACACAAACAGACAGTCCCATCAATGAGTTGACGAAACAGACATGAAACGATATAAAATAAAAAAACAGAGAGAAAGAGAGAGACTAGCCCACAATGATAATCTGAAAATCAAGAGAAGAAAGCAAGGACAAAGAAAGACCCAGAAGCAGAGATAAAAAGAGAGAATTGCAATGCTTACACAATATACACTTTGCTGGCCATGGATAAAGCGTGTCTCTCTGTAAGGTTTTGAGTGCAAACCGTGTCTAGAAAAAGGAAAAGTTGTAAGCTTTGATACAGACAGAAGGAGGGAGGAGGAGGGTTGATTTATATCCAAATATTAAGTAGGATGTCATAATAAGCTGTCCATGTACAGTAATACTAATATATTGATTTGAGGTGGCGTCCGTGTAAAGTATTTTCAAGTACTTAGCTCTCAACTTGTCTAGGGTAAAAAATAAACCGGCTTGGCTTTCATTTGTTAATTGAAAATCTGGACTACATCAATTCTTTCGGTCATCTACTTCTTCAACCTGTGATTTGGGAGTTGTTGATGTCATCCGCATCATCAATTCATACTGTGAAATGACACCCAACAAAATGTGGTTTAGCAATTGTGAACCAATTTTCGTTAAGCCCAGTAACATCCGTTTCGTACGCTGCAGTCATAAATAAATAAAAATAACTAGTTGAACATGGGTAAGAAGTGACTTTGAGGAAATTAATTAATCGAATGAAAATATTTTAAAAAAATCTTATAAGCTTTAGGTCAAATTTTATTTCAATTTATTAAAAATAAAAATAAAAAATTGTTTATGGATACATTGAGTTTTTATCACTATTTAACAACCATTGCAGTTTCTCCCCTTTAAACCGGAATTAGGGGTGATTTCTGCTTATGAAATGAGAACTATCATATTCAGTTGTCATTTATTTTTAAGTCAAAGGTAATTGTCAGTCAAACGTATGCATTGAGATTGAGGTCGCGAATTTGATTTATTTTTATCTTCATTTCCCACCTTCTTACCTAGTAGTTCCGTTTCAAATTTTTGAGTTGCATTTGATACGATTCAAAACCTTCCTTCCTCTAAAACTGATTGGAAATTGCCTTGTTGTTTCTAATTTGATTACAAGCCTTGCAGGTGTTTCAAGTCTATCTTTGTTTTATTTCTTTTATAGTATCTCGTAATCTTTTATGCTCTAGAAAGTGAGATTAATCTTAATATTAGAATTATCATGATTTATTTTTTTAATATGTCACTCTATATATGATCAGAAGCATCAATTTTAAAAATTAAATCGTCATCATCATCAGATGGTAAAATTTTTTTTAGCAATATAGTAAACAAAATCTTGATTTTCTTTGCCTGTTTAATCAAATAGGATAAAAATTAAAATCTTTGATCTTTCTTTAAAAACATTTGAAAATGTTTTTTCATCTCGGCTAAAATTTGATAAATCTGAAGTATAATTTAATTCTCCTAAAAAATTTTGAACTTATTTTTTTATCTATACTTATAAGAAAATTATGAGATTTTTTTTGGGGATATAAGGTTGAATTTTAACTTCTCTACCATCTATCTCCATACCAAGAATTCCTATTTTCGTCTTACGTATATTAGCAATTTTTATCATAGAGAGATAAACTATGTTGTTCACATAAATTTGCAAATTTATTGAGATGTATAACATTATAAGCAACATTATCAGTAGCTATTAAAATATCATCTACATAATCATGTATAAAATTATGATACTTAAAGATATTATCCATTTTCCTTTTGAAATATTTGTGGGGTATTTTTAAACCAAAAGTCATCACTAGTTATTCGTAATGACCTTGTAGAGTAGATAAAGTTGTAGATAAATACTATTTTTATTCGTTTTTATCTATCAAAATTCACTCTTACAGTCAAATTTAAAGAAGATTTGTTATTCTCTAATTAAGTTTTAATGTTTCTTTATGGGCTAAGAAGTATCCATCAAATATCGTATTAGCAGTTTATTTTTTATAATTTACTACTATTCTAGCTTTATTTATAATTATTTTTGTATGGTTTCTAACCATAAAAGCTAGGGAAGAATAAGGGGATTTACTAGACCTAATTATATCCAGATTTTCTAATTAAAGAAGTTGTTTTCTAAATTCCTCTTGATATTCTAAATTATATATTATAGCAGTAACTCTAATGATTTTTTGTTTGTTTATCATTTCTAAGTTTGCTTCTTCTCTGTTTTTATCCCAAATTTGTAATGGATTATCAAAGTATTTTTTTCTTTATCTTTTATTTTACTAATTCTAGTTCATTTTTGATAGCTTTTATCTGTTGATACTTGTTCTCTATAATGTTATATATATTTTTGTAAAAGTTTTCCTTTTGGAATGATCAGCTTTCTTTATACCCTACATCACGCTGAGCTGTGTGAGGTTAAAATGTGATTGATGTATTTTGAGCATAGACATGTTTAATTCTATTAACTATGATCCAATGACCAAAAAGAGTTTTGAAATGTATTTGTTGTTTAATAGTATCAAACAGTATTTTATGAAATAATTGGATAAATTTTATTTTCTAAAAGAATATCAGCTCCGGTATCATAAAAGCATAATAGTGGACATTTTATTAAAAATGATCCTAATAGTATTTGAGGTTGATTGGCACCTTTTGATAAATGTATCTTATTGTTAGAAATATCTAATCTTATTATATTTTTAAAGGTTTCATGACATTATAAAGGAAAACAACTTGCTTTACGTAAACAAGACCTAACTAGGGACGACAAATAGCCCTGGGCCTGGCTTAAAGTTAACGGTTCAGACCTAGGTTGATAAAGTCTCGAACCCAGCCTTTCTTAAAAATTTGAGCCTCAAGTCGGTCTCAAGTTTAGGCAACTCAGGCCTGGCTTGGCCAGAGGCTCAACTTTTATAAACCAAATGATATTATTTTGTTGAAAAAGACGTCATTTTTTATTTTTATTTTAAAAATTGAGTCAAGTCGACTTGGGCTTAGATTCAGACTCACTACCTCAGGCTCTACCTTAGCTTGGACCTGGCCTATTGCCATCCTTAGATTTAGTTCCACTGTCTATATAGGTAGCAAAGTATTTTCTTTATAAGTTATTCCGATTGGAATATAAATACTAGTGTGACTAGTCATGATCTAGGAATATATTTTGTATTGTTATTATAGGATATTTGTATTCCATATTGAGTTATCTCATAAGGTTTGACTTATTCAAGAAAACTAGTTCCTAGCATTATCTATAAATTGAATCCTTCATTTTCAACTAATAATCTTTTAGGTATTTATTGTCTCCTATCTTAATAATGATTTATATGACAGTATCTATCTGATGTATTTCACCATTGAAATTTATATATTAATAAGGTTCATTTAGTTAGAAACTTATCAAATTATGTATTAGAAAATGATTAATGTAACTTCCATTAGCTCTTGTATCGACAAAAATACTATAGGAAATATAATTTGTACCATCAAAATATTCTCCTTTAACTTTATAATTAGAACTTATCTTTCTATCAGGTCTTATCAAAGTATTAACATATCATTCACTACTCAAAACACTAATTTCTAAATAAGATAATCTCGACAATAATTTATTGTGAGAATTCATTTAGGATAGTCGTTGTAAATCTAATGAAAAATCATCTTCTATCTCTTTTATATGTGCTATATAAGGAAGATATATTCTTTCAACTTCGGATACTAATTTTGAAAAATCAATAATATCTTTACCTGGAAAACATTTTGAATGATGAGTATTAGCTAAAGCATAAGATATCATGTAGGTAATAGAATATAGTTTATTTCACATTTCTAATTAAATCTTTTCTTTTAAAGTCTTGGATTAAAGAGAGTGTCCATTCAAAATCTTTATCTTGTATATTACAAGCCATCTTAAGATAGAGATTAAACAAAAGTTTTGGGTATCAAAAAGATTGCCTCTCAAAATTCTCATGCAAGCTTATTTTCTGTTACGAATTCGATCATCTAATATTAATAAATTTATAAAACTATCTATTCCTTCTCTGAAAGTAGATCTAACTATCATTTATGTGGATCTTGTACACACCTATCTTATTTTGTTCCTAATTTCTTTAGGAATGTGATTTTTTGAGAAATATCTTTTTTAGATAACAAAGAAATCATTACTTTATTAGAAGTTAAACTAATATTTAAGGCTTTTTCCTTAAGATTAATACCATAAACATATGATGTTTTTTAGGTTTTAATCCTATTTTTCTAGTATTGTCATATTAAATCCACTATAAGAATGTATCGAATACATATTATTCTGAATCTTTTAAGCATTTTTTCTTTCAATAAGAGTTTCTTAACTGCAATCTCCATATTGTTTAGATGTTTCTACTATGGTATCTATTAGTTGATTATTATTTTGACTGTTAGAAGATTCTCCTATTTCATTCATTTATTTTTGAACATGAAGTTTTTTCATATTCTTTATCTGTTATTGTAAAAATATTTTATTCAAAAGAGCAATCTTCAAAATTATCAATTTTAATAAAATCTTCATTTTTTCGTTTAATTTTTTTCGTGATAGATTTCTATTTTCTTTTTATTAACTCTTTTAGGACATTCATTAGCTTAGTGTCCTTTTCCTTTACAATAATAGCACTTTTAATTATCTTTTTATTTCTTTTCTTATTTCTTATAAACATAGGTTTTCTAGGTTTGTATCCTTTTTTTGATAATATTTTACTTTACATTTCTTGAAATATCTTTTCCAAAAATATTTCTTCTTTTTATATTTCTTTTTTATTTTATTGTAGTAATAAGGACTATCACACGCTATCATAGTTGGCATTTTTAACTCATAACAACATAATGAAGAGTTTTTCTTTATTCCTTTAGTTTTCTTCAATAACATAGCTTCATCTCACCATTCACTTCGAAGTTCTTTTTCTTAAGATATCTACAAGACTAGGATTGTGGGTTGCCTCTAGTTTACTATCCTAAGGATCAGGGATCTTTGAATAAAATATATTTAAATAAATTTGTGTATTATTGATTTGATTATAAATATGGTAATAATATTATAAGAAAATATAGATAAATCTATTGATTTCACACATATCATATAATTGCAATATTTGTAATGCCATAGTATATTTTCTTATAGTAGTTGTATCTTTTAAAATATTTCCTTCTCCAACAAAATCTAATAAAAAAGTTCAACAGCTTTAATTATTAGATTTGATATATCATTATTAGAATTAAATACATAATTTTTTAAGTTTTCATCCAACTTTTTTCTAGAATTTGAGGGAGTTGTTGACTAAAGTTTTTTTCTAAAATTTGTTTTGACATATCGTAATCCATTTTATTAATGGGAACAACTGCTCTTAGAACTATTTCCCATTTATCTATAGCTTCTTCTATATTTTGGATACAATCTATCTAAATATATTCCAAAAGCATTGTCTTATTTTATCTATAGGTGTTAAACCATATTTATCGTTAGTTCTTATATGAGTTCCAACATATCCTAAATTAGGTCTATTAAAACTTTGTGAAGGATATCTAGAAGGTGGATTTCTAGAAGTACTAGGTATTTTACCAATATTAGGATTCCAGTGAATTTTTTGTCTAATTAAATCTGGTATCATATGTGTTAAAGTTTCAAGGTATATTTTCTATCTTTTCATTTAATTCTTCAATTTCTAAGTTAGAAGCTTGTAAAAAACTATTCATTTTATTTGTAATGAGGAGGTATTTTTATTGTTAAAATTAGATCAAATATTTGGTTTTTCATAGGATTTTATAGGGTTTATTCTATATATCAAATCTATTTATTTTTTCCATCATAGCTTGCACATCTATGATTTGTTTTTGAAGTTTTTCTATATAGAAAAAATGTTATTTCCATAATATTCTATCATTTTTTACCTTATGCCAAATCACTATTTATTTTTAATCCTTCAGAATTTAATTTTTGATACTTATCTTCCACCATTTAGATGATAATTTCTAAAATGTCTAGTAATTTCTATATGAGCTTCTATCTCCAGTCTTTTACATCTCTAGTATATTCTATCTGATTCTTCCATAATTACTTTAACTACTTTTATAGCATTTTTATGACAATTTGTAAATAATATACAAATACGTCTATTTTTATGATGATTTAATTCTTGGCTTCTCCTTTCAATACTAGTCTTGGTAAACAGAGATTTATTGCTGGTGATAGCAGTGGCTCAGATAGGGATGCA
>JANIIA010000002.1:44122600-44138355 GCA_027478495.1 Erythroxylum alaternifolium | reverse complement strand
TACTTTTATAGCATTTTTATGACAATTTGTAAATAATATACAAATACGTCTATTTTTATGATGATTTAATTCAATCTAGGCTTCTTGTAGTGTATCAAATTTATTTATTTCAAAAAGTAAATGATCACAGTAAGGACAATCACTCATAGTTAACAATATATATGACAAATCATCTCTAGTAACCTTTATCTAGACGTAATCAAAAAGTCTAAGTTGTAACTCTTTTGCTCATCTTTATACTGTTGATTTTCTAGTTGACATTAGAAAATTCTTATTTTAAAATCAAGTATAGTACCTAATAAAACTGTGATGCAATTTCTTAGTTGTAAATAATGATTTTTTATTTCTCATATATATCTATTATTGGTAGTTATTAAATATCTATTTTTGTAAATATATTAACGGATATCTTCACAAGTTATACACCAAACAAACATGGCTCTCATACCAATTTTTAGAGGGAAGATCAAAAATCAAATTGATCGATCGAGGAAATAAAAGCTTTTATCATATCAAAGCTACTAATAATATCAAAAATTAAAGAGATTCGAAGCAAATCATCATCCTTTAATGTATCATTATTTGTTATAATATCAGTGAATTATTGAAAGAGGGATGTAATCATCTCATTTATAGATTATGAGGAATCTAAATCTAAATCTATTCCCAATAATCCACATATAATTTTTTTTAGAAAATAAGAAGTCATGATATAAATATATGCAAAACAGTTTCAAAAATTTCAAATTAAAGGGTCCATTATGTTTCTATACCTATATCTTTAGTTTTTTAACCGTAACTTTATCAATTTTTTGTCAAGTCTTTTAATGAACATTCTGGCTCCAACCTTAGAGTAAGGTAACTACCTTTGACCATCCTTCAACAAAGTTCAGCATAACCTTAATTTGTCTCTTACTTTAAGGCATATACTAAAGAGTTAAGAGAAGAATAAGGTTTAAAATAGAAATTATGAACTGTATCTACAAAAAAAAAATTTCACAGTAAAGAAAATTATAGAGATGAAATATATAGAGAATGCTAGATGCCCCTTCTACTACCTTCGGGGTTTTATTTATACAAACGGACTCGAAGTTTAGATTTTAACTTAACAAAAATTACATCATATCAACTTTTTAGAAAGTAGATTCTATCTTGTTAATAGTGATTTTTTCTTTTATCTGAGTGGTTGGAGGGATTTCCACATTATATTCTTATCTTTTTGACTTTAAATCATCATTGTATGTAGATAGTCTTGATGCTTCAGTATTATCTTTTCCTTTGAAGGTTCTCCAACCACTTATACAGGAAAGATAGATATTTTTTTGCATGTTTTTGCAGATGATAAAACCTTTTTATGCCTCAAGATTCAATCTTATTTTTCCTCTTTCAACCATGTTTATCTTTATTTTTATAAAATTTTTTACGGCTAATGATGTCTTCTTAGTTGGAGCTATTATTAAGAGAAAAAATTACTTTTCCTGACATAGTTTCGAAATCTTTTCTTAAATGCTACCTCCATGCTAGAAATAACATTTCTCATGCTGATTCCTCTTCTGTAATGAGCATTATTTTCAGTGTCTTTAGAAAATTCGTTTTTTAAAAGTTAGTATCCACATTAATGACAAAGAGTTCTATCTTTCTTGAAGTGGTGAAATGATAGACATCATATCGTTTATCTTCATAAAAATTTGGACCAGTAGATATTATCTTTAATACTAAGGTATCTTCAAGGGTCATTGTAGAGTTATCTAGATAATAATCCTTATCCCCTTTTTAAATCCATCTGGGAAGTAATGATATCTCAGGAAACTCTAGATTGGTCAAGTATATAACATTTACTAGTCCAAAAAAATCCAATCTCTAATAGCATGAGGATAAGCTCCTTGTAAAAAATTCAATCTAGGATATATCCCAGAAAAATCAATATAACAAGTATTGCTATTTTATAAAGCATATAAATCTCTCATTACTTCATAATGTGCATAAACAACATGATGACTCCTTAGAACATTATCAATCTTGATATTCTCTCTACTGTCAATTTGTGAGTGTTATCAGGCCTTAGAGAAATATTATCAAGAGTAACTTTATAAGGCTGAATCTGCTGACTAGTAGTTTCCTTTATCAGGGAAGAAGATCCTATAGATAATAAATCTTCAACTATCTGATAAAGAAAACACACACAAGAGAGGGGTGAATTGTGTGTGACTTAAAAAAAATTTTGTAAGTTACTTTCAATTCGTATAAAAAACGGATCCTAGTTAACTAATAAAAATAGTAGGAGACTATTAAATGATAAAGCTTTTTAAACGATAGAAGCCTGTTAGGCGATAAGAGCCTTTTGTAGGATAGGACCCTACTTAAATGAAAAGAGCCTACTGAATGATGAATCCTGTAAAAATCATTTAAAAATAGAAGGCACCTGTTAAAACATAAAGGAACCATTAACAAATTAAAAATAGAAGGGATCTATTACAAAAGTGAAGGAGCTTCTTTCTAAAATGAACACACACACAATATAATACAAAAATACAAAAGATAAGGAGAGAGAGAAAAGAATGACGCAATCAATTTATACTGATTCGACTTACAACCCAAGCCTACGTCCAGTGCCCAAGTATCCAACTTGAGTGTTTCACTACAAAAATATGAGAATTAAATTTGACGAGTCTCTCCAAGTTCATGAGTACATATTTTTCAAAGTTATCTAACCTTCCACACTCAAAGCATATAACAAGCTTCTAACAACTCACAGAAAAATAAAACAACAATTTCTCTCTTGATAGAGTGATTTCACTTTCTAAGGCACAATAAGAATGATATGACTCTCAAGAATATAAATGTTGATCAAATGTTTCGAATGTCTATGTATGTTCGTTGCTTCATAAGTATTGTTGTTCTTTCTTAAATAGTCAATTTCTTCAACTAGTTGTTGCTTCATCTTGTATCCTTAGTCAACTGGATAAATTTAAATTTAAATAACTTCTATTTCATCTTTGCCAAAAATCTGCCAGTAATCACGGGGCTAATATATGACCTTCATAATTTGTAAGATCCTTTAGGATAAACCATTTCTAATAAGGCAAGTTCATAATGAAGGTTCTATAAGAAAGAAAGCGTATTTATTATGATTTTATTTCCTTTTGAGAATAAGACCATTAATTATACAAGGACATAAATTTAATTTGAATTTTGAAATATTATACAGTTATCATCAAAATCGTTAATCATAATCCTTGAGCTAACAATTTCCCCCTTTTTGATGATGACAAGCAATAATAAGTATATTTTTCAAAATTTGAAGATAATAGATGATTTCGAAAGATACCTGTGACTTTTATATATTCAGATATAATTAGAAGGAGCCTGTCTCTTAAGAAAGAAACTTATTGTTTATATATTATAGATTTTAACAACAGAATCAATCACATATATAGTCGAGGCAGCATCAAGAAATATGCATTGAGAAATATATCATCATATATGCAAAAATATGCAAAACAATATATCCATATAAACTCTACCCCTTTTTCATTATCAAAAATAATAAAGTATAAGAGGAAGTGAAATAAAAAGAATGAAATAAAGGGAAAGAGTAAATAATGAATCAGACAGAATCATTACTATAAATAAGCCAAGTTGAAAGCAAATAGCAACAAAGTTATTTAAGAGATTCAAGGATTTGTTTGAGCAAAATCTGCATGTCAAGAAATTGATTCTGTATGCTATCTATTTGTTCTCGCATTTTTTCGTGATTGGCTTGAATATCCTTCAACTGTTGTTGAAGATTTGCACTATTTTCATCCTAAAGAGGGACAAGAGTTTATTAGTCTAAAGCAGGATCTAACTTTTCTACTACTCTTTCAGATCTTTTGTCTACCCAAAAATTGTTTTGCAATCTATATCCAAATTGATAAGGAATGGAAGGGTGAAACTTAGTCGGTGCATATCAATTCAGATTTGCAAAAGGAACTCTATAGTGGTTGAAAATCTTGGTAAGCATAGGCAACCGATTGTATTCTTATGATTTCCTTTATCCACCATGAAACTCAAGATCATACCTGGAAGATTCATTATGTTCCTTTTTAGCATATTATACACCATATAAGTGTCTAACAAACTACACCTTTCAACTAAGCTACTCCTGGGAAAAATTAAAGTAGTTGAAAGCGATGCAAGGAATCATGGTATTAAGTCCAATTGTCTACTCCACGGTCTCCAGTCTTGGGTGTTTTCAGCATGAAAGCAGATGGATTTGAAAACTTTGACTAACTCCAATTCATTAACATCCCACTTATAATAGGGAAAATTAGTTCTCCATATCGGAGCTACTTCAATACTTCTTCTAAGATTTTCTCAGAAATTAAAATATCACATTCATGCACCTATGAGACAATGACTAGTTTTTCATTAATTTCATCCTTTTTTATGTATGTGCAGAATATTCTGACTAGCTCATCGATTGCTGTCTCATTTAATTTCAGAAAATTTTCCTAACCAATGACAAAAAGTAATGAGAGATAGGTATATCTATGTTATCAAATATCATGGGAGACAAGATCTGCCTAGCAACCACCTTTCTTTTTTTGTACTACATTTTATAGTGAATTTCAACTTTTATTGAATGAAACATTTTTGGTGGTATTGATGTCTTTCCTTTTTGTGAAACTATTTTTATCTTCTTTTCCCTTTTTTCTTTAAGAATCATCTCTTCATGAAAAATCTTATCAATAGTTTCTTTAATCATATACGCTTTCCCTTCTTTATTTCTTCCCTTTTTCTTTTTATAGATTCTTCTTCCTCTTTCTTTTCGACATCAAGGTTTTCTTTTTGTTCAGAAATTTTCTCTGCTTGCTTTATAAGACTTCTTTTGGTTCGTGGTTGTCTAATTAACTGAGAATGTTCTTCATCTGAGTCATCATCATTTATAACCGGGTGCACTTTTGATACTTGGGGCTTAGAGGAGATAAGTTTAGTAACATAAGCTTCACTATGAATACCAATAGAAGATGGAATTTTCGTTTTTCCTTTTGATCTGGTTCATGCCATTGTAAGAGCGATGGATGAGGTTTAGAAGATTTGAGATGAAAACAGAGAATTGGAATGCAGAGAGTCTAGAGCGGCGCTTCGAAGAACAATAAGGGTGAGTAGAGGAGAGAAGTCTGTTTTTGGTATATTAGGCATTTCTTGAGCATTGATCTCGTGTGAAGATGAACGATCATACGCTAATACAGGAAGTGTGATCATTTGCGTATCTTCTAATAGATCCATATTGTCGCTTGTCAGAACTTCACGCACGTCTTTAAATGCTGTAATAGCAAAACAAAGGAAATTACCTTTTTAGTATATGTGTAATCTATTAAACCTAGAGGAGCTTTTTAAAGCAAAGGGGGAATTTTAAACTCTAAAGGGCCTACCAAACCAAGAAAGAGTTTATAAGGAATCAGAATAGAAGGAGCCATTAAACAAAATGCAAAGACAATTAGCAAGAATATTCATGCGGAAATAATATCATAAAGTTTACACATACCAAGCTCTTTTCTTAACACGTAAAATCTATCTTCCGAGAGTGACTTGGTGAAAATGTCAGCTACTTGATTCTTAGTATTAACATGCAAAAGATCAATGGTTCCTTATAAAACATGATCTTTAAGAAAATGATGTTTGATTTCTATATACTTAGTCCTAGAATGATACACATGATTTTTAGAAAGATTTATAACACTCGTATTATCACATAATATAGGAATATGAGAAAAGTTTAGAGAAAAATCTTATAATTGATGCTTTATGTATAAGATTTGAGCAGAACAGCTATCAACTGCTATTATGTAGCTTCAATCGTCGAAAGCGTTGTGTAATTTTGCTTCTTGCAGGACCAAGATACTAGATATCCTCTAAAAACTTGATAATGACCACTTGCGATTTTTCAATCAACTTTGTCACCTGCATAATTTACATTATAATAGCCCACTATATCAAATGAATCAGTTTTTCGATACCATAGTCCAAAATCCATAATTCCATGGAGATATGGAAAGATTATTCTGATTGCTTGAAGATGACTTTCTTTTGGATTTGATTGAAATCATGCATAAGGACACACTAAGCATAATGTCTAGTCTTGAGCTTGTAAGATATAGTAGTGATCCAATCATTCCTTTATGTTTGTTCTCATTCGTAGCTTTGCCTTCTTTGTCTTTATCAATTTTAGTTCCAGTATACATTGGAGTATGCATTGGTTTGGCATTATCAAGATGATATTTCTTGATAAGTTCCTTTGTGTATTTGTATTGGCTGATGAAGATTCCTTTTTTTGTTTGTCTGATTTGTAATATGAGAAAGAATGATAATTCTCCTATTATGCTTATTTCAAACTCCCCCTATATTAATACTAAGAATTCTTCACAAAAGTATGGATTAGTAGCACCAAATATTATGTCATCAGCATATATTTGCACTATGAGTAAATCATTTTCCTTTCTTTTAATACATAAGGTTTTATCGACCTTTTCTCTTTCAAAGTTATTCTCAAGCAAAAAGTTACTTAACCTCTCATACCATGCTCAAGGAGCCTAATTTAAACCATACAAAGCTTTGAATAACTTCATTATGTAATCCGAATGGTTTTCATCTTAAAAACCTAGGGGTTGCTTAACGATTACTTCTTCATTAATGTAACTATTTAAGAATGCACTTTTAACATCCATTTGGAGCAACTTGATGTTCCTATAGTAAGCAAAAGCAAGTATAATTCTAATTGATTCCAATCTAGCAACAAGCGCATAAGTTTCATCAAAATCAATTTCTTCCTATTAATTATATCCTTGAGCTACAAGTATAGATTTGTTTCTAACCACCTTACCATTTTTGATAAGTTTGTTTCAAAAAACCCACCGAGTTCTAATAACTAACTTGTTTTGTGAACAAGGCACCAAATTCCATACTTTGTTCTAGTCAACATACTTAGCTTGTCTTTAATAGCTAAGACACAGTTTTCGTCAATAAGAGCCTCTTCAATGGCCTTTGGTTCTATTTGTGAGATAAGAGCCACCAAGTTGTTCTTGATATATATTAAGACCTCTCCATTCTCTCAACATTTTTTGCTTTATAGGCTCCTGCTGAGATGAAGGAGCCTGCTCTGTTATAACTTCAAGGGGGCCTTTTTGATCTTGTGATTATAAAGGTATTGTAGGTGTAGTTTGATTATCTAATGTATTTTTAGGAATCAAAGGATGATTTTCATCATCTGAGTCAGTTGCTATTGTCGAAGGTAGTGCTTCATCAAATACCACACGTATCGATTCTTATATCTTCTTTGTTGTTTTATTATATACTCTGAATCCTTTACTAGCAGTACTGTAGCCCAAGAAAATAGCTTCGTCTGATCTCGCATTGAACTTTCCAAAGTTGTTTTTTTTCATTGTTTAGCATGAAACACTTGCAGCCAAATGCTCGAAAATAAGCAACATTTGGTTTTCTTCCTTTTCGTAACTCATAGGAGGTCTTTTTTTAAATATGTCTTATAAGACATCTTTTAAGTACATAACATGTCGTGGATACTATTTCTACCTAATATCCATAAGGTAGTCCACTTTCGCACTTCATGGTCCTGGCCATATCAACCAAAGTTCTGTTCTTTCTCTCTACAACTCCATTTTGCTAAGGTGTTCTGGGATAAGAGAAGTTATGACTTATACCATTATTGTCACAGAATTCTTCAAACTTTCTGTTATCAAATTCTCCTCTATGATCACTCCGAATGTTATCAAATAAGGATGATGTAGTATCCTTTTTCTATATGAAATCTTTTGCAAAACTTCTCAAACACTTCAAAAACATCATCCTTATTTGATAAGAAATAAACCCATGTAAATCTGGAGTATTCATCTATTAGAACAAAACCATAATGTTTACCACTAAAACTCTAAGTCCTAGTGGGACTGAAAAAATCCATGTGCATAAGTTCAAGTGGTTGGTTCGTAGACATAATATTTTTAGGAGGAAAGCTACTTCTGACTTGTTTACCTTTTAGACAAGCTTCACAAACCTGATGGCTTTCGAACTTTAAGGTCGTTAGTCCTCTTACTAACTCACTTTTGGAAAATTTTGATAGACTGCCCATGCTAGCATGTCCAAATCTTCTGTGCCAGATAAACAAATCTTTTTCTAGAGAAACAAAACACTCAACGCTTTGTGATGACATGTCTTCTAGTTGAGCACAATATTTATTTTGATTTCTAAGACCAACAAACACAATATTATCATTATGAATATCAACAATTCCAAAATGAGATGTATAAAAAATGCCTTTATATCTCACATAATTGACTTACACTCAACATGTTATGTTTCAAACCATCAATAAAGAGAACATTACCAATAGAGGTAGAGTCAAAATTACCAATTTTACCAATTCCTGTGACCTTTGTTTTATTTTAGTCTATATAGACAACATTACCTCCGTCTTTTCTTTCAATGTAGTTGAATTGTGATATTTCAACTGTCATGTGTCTCAAACAATCACTATCAACTATCCATTGATTCTCCCTTGTCTCCATTTTGAAACATATCTGTAGAAAGCATTATCTCATTTTAGGTACCCAAATTTTTCTGGGTCCTTTCAAGTTAGTAGTTTGACCTTTCGGTCTCCAAACATACATCTAAGATAATTTCTTTTTACGAAAATTACAAGAATGACTAATATGACCATGTTTACTATAGTAATCGCACAAAACAGATTAATGATAGTTGTTATGATTTTTTCCATTTAGCAAGTTCCTGCTGTCTTAGCTATAATTGTTGCTGAATTTAAAAGAGAAGTTTTTTTATGGCCTAATATTGTTATTTTCTTTGTATCCTATTCCTGCCTTACCAAAAATGCATTTACCATTACCAAGCAATGCATCAAGATTCTTCCTTCCATCAATAAAAATTTTCAGATCTTTTTCTAGAGATAAGATCTTTCCAGCACTTTTCTCTTTTTCAAGTTCTAAGACAGTGACTTTTTTCTTCTAAATGTCTTACCTTATAAGATTCATTTTTGAGTAGCGTATTTTCGAACTTAGCTACTCTTTCTTCCAGAACTTCCTTTTTAGAAATCTTTTGCTTATAGTCAACCTCAAGAGACATATTCCTGGTCACCGAATTCTCATTCGTAGATTCTAATGATTTAATCTTACTCTTCAGAGATGCATCATTGCTCTTGGACTTCGCAACTTCTTTGAAATGCTTCACTGTTAACCTTTTGTATTGATCATATAATTCATGATATGCATTTTTCAATTCATCAACTTCAGTAAAAAAGTCTGAATAATATATCTCATTGTCTCTTGATTTAGCCATAAAGCAAACAGTGCTGACTTCTTCTGGTTCTTCTTCTTCAAAGTTTTCAGAATCCTCATTTGACCAAGCTGTAGTCATCGCTTGCTTTCTGAATTTTTAGTTCTCTGACTTGTCCTTTTGAAGAAGAGAGCATTCTGCTCTTGTGTGTCCAGGCTTCTTGCAGTGAGTGCATATGATTTGACTGATTTATGTATTGCTATTGTTGCTACTGCTTTTTGATAGGAACCTGTTGTTTCCATCTTTCTTATTTCCTTCTTTTTTCTTCATTAGCTTCATTTAATAAAAACGGGCATATTTTCTAACCATAAAATTAAACTCGTCATCTCCATCTATTTGCAACTCAATGCCAATTTCATCATCTTTTGATTCAATAGTTGCTTTTAGTGCCATTCCTTTTATGTAAGAGGATCCTTCATCTCGTCTAAGTTCAGCTTCATGGATCATCAGATTTTCTTGTAGCCAATCAAGTGAAATAGTGTCTAGATCCTTTGCCATTTCTAGAACTGTCACCTTAGGTCTCCATTCCTTTGTTAGTGACCTCAGAGTCTTTATTATGGGCTCGTCATTGGGATATATCTTTCCCAAGTTCTTTAAGGTTGTGATGAAGTTATTGAAGCGTCTGAAGAATTCATTTATGGTCTCTCCATGTTTCACGCCAATAGTTTTGTATTGATTCACTAAAAGACTTATTATATACTTCTTTACCTCATTTGTTCATTCAAACGTGACTTGTAGTTTGTCCCACATTTCTTTTATTGTAGAGCAGTAGGATATCTTTTCATATTCTTCTGGAGACAACGTACATATCAAGTGATGTTCTGATTTAACGTTTGGTTGTGCATTTTGTAGCTCCAACTCTAATTGGTTGCCATACTTTGATATCTACAAATTGGAGATATATGGTCATTTTCTCTTTGAGTAGTTGTTTCTATTGAAGTATGGAGGCTTTCAGACGAATTGTCCTTCAAAACTTCTCAAGGTGTTTGCCATGATCTATTACGTGCTGTAAAATACAAAAAAAGTGAAACCTCGATCTGATACTAAATGATAAAGTAAACACACGCAAGAGGGGGTGACTTTTATGTGACTTAAAAAAATTTTGGCAAGTTACTTTCAATTCGTATAAAAATGGTTCTTAGTTAATGAATAAAAATAGTAGGAGCCTGTTAGACGATAAAGCTTTTTTAAACGATAGGAGCTTATTTGGTGATAGGAGCCTTTTGTGGGATATGACCCTGCTTAAACAAAAGGTGCTTACTGAATGATGAATCATGTTAAAATAATTTAAAAATAAAAGACGTATATTAAAAATAAAAGGAACCGTCAACAAGTTGAAAACGGAAGGGACCTATTATAAAAGTGAAGGAGTCTCTTGCTGAAACGAACACACACATAATATAATGCGGAAATATAAAAAATAAGGAGAGAGAAAAGAAGGACATAATCGATTTATATTGATTCGGCTTATAACCCAAGCCTACGTTCAGTTCCGAAGTATCCAACTTGATTGTTTCACTATAAAAATCTGAGTATTAAATTTGATGAGACTTTCCAAAGTCACGAGCATATATTTTTCAAGATTCTTCAACCTTCCACACTCGAATTGCATAATAAGCTTCTAACAATTTATAGAATAACAATTTCTCTCTTGATAGAGTGATTTCACTTTCTAAGGCACAATAAAAATGACATGACTCTCAAGAATATAAATGTTGATCAAATGTTTCGAAAGTCTGTGTATGTTCATTGCTTAACAAGTACTATTGCTCTTTCTTAAATAGTTAATTTCTTCAACTAGCTGTTGCTTCATCTTGCATCCTTAGTCAACTGGATAGATTTAAATCTAAATAACTTCTATTTATCTTTGCCAAAAATCTTTCAATAATCATAAGGCTAATATATGACCTTCATAATTTGTAGGATTCTTTCAGATAAATCATTTCTAATAAGGTAAGTTCATAATGAAGATTCTTGCAAAAAAAAAGCGTCTTTTTATGATTTTATTTCCTTTTGTGAATAAGACCGTTAATTATACAGGAAATAAATCCAAATTAAAATTTAAAATATTATAAAATTGTCATCAAAATCGTAATCATAATCCTTGATTTAACACTATCTTAGCCTTGTTAACCAGGCTATAAAGTTTTTGTTCTAAATAATTATAATGTTTATCTTGCTTGTCATATATGACAAAATGAAAGAAGTAGCTCTGCAACCCCCTTAGATATCAAATGAAAACTAGTAATATCTAACAAATCTTTGATTTGGGCTTGACATTGTAAGTTTTGTTAAGTTAAAATTTGAATTTCAGGTCCGCCTGTATACATACAATCTCTAAGGTAGTAGAAGGGGCATATAACATTATATATGTATCGCATCTCCATAATTTCCTCTATTATAAAATAAGGTTTCTTTTTTGCAATACAATTCACAATTTCTATCTTAAATCTTCAAAATACATCTTCAAATAGGAAACAAATTAAGACTATGCTGAACTTTGCTAAGGAGAGTAAAAGTAGTTATCTTACTCTGGGGCTCAAATTTAAAAGACTCAACAAAACTTCAGTAAAAGTTACAATACAAAAAACTAAATATAAACATACAGAAATACTCTTTAATTTGAAAATCTTATAACTGTTCTGCATATAGTTATATCATAATTTCTATTTTTTAGAAAAAAAATTATATATGGATTAACTAGAATAATTTTGATTTTGGATAAAATGATAAAATACTATTTTAAGGACTCTATTACTTTGAAGAAAACTTTGGATTTGTTCAGCCTTTTTACTAATACTAGCCCTGTCAAATGTTTACACTCCACCTCTCGTTCCCCGTTTTATATGATATAAGATTTGATTTCGCACAGCAAAATGTCATTCTTAACTAAAACTGAAAAGAATCATATACTCCAGTGAATCTGGACGATAGTACAAAGGCCGATGCAACCTCGATCATTACATTATAAACGTTTGACTTCAAACACATGCTCTGAAACATATTTATGCCGCTTATGTGTGAAATCTTCATTGGTTTTATATGTAGTATGAAGTGCTAAGGTCCGAATTAAAAGAATATCTGATGCAGGCGACAAAAGATGAATTTTATATTCAAATAAAAAAACAAGAATCTCAACTATAGAGTTAGGAACTTGCATTACTAATATTAAAAAAAAGCAATATTATGTTGAACGGTATAAAAAAGGATTGACTTCGTGGCTCGCTCTAGTCTAAACCTTCAACATTTGCAAAGATAAGCACTCAATGCATTACCAACTCGAAAGCAAATAAGGCAAAATGCTTCTTGTTGGGAAGAGGCCACATGGGGTCTTCATGTTTAGGAAACTTCTCATTTGTCTGTGTCTTTGAAGGAATCTATCTAATTAAAGATGACATCAGTACAGTGGCGCGACTCTTGAAGGCGTGCCTTTTGCCTCTTGTATTTCATCTTCTTTACTCTTCCGACTATTATTATATCAAGATTCAACAACTCACTCACCAACTTAGCATGCACTCTTTGCCTTTGTTGATGGTGTTTGTAAGTAATGATGCTTTGCCAGCTTCATTTGGGGTTGGATGAAATCGAGAATACCGACAGTCTCACATATAATATAAGGGATTAATCACATCGCCCATCATTAATATCATTCAACTGCAAGGTAAAATGTTTTTAGAAGTACTAATTGCGAAGTATCTTATATGGATGAAAGTTGAAAATGATGGCTGTCGTTCTTGAAACAGCCTATTGGGTTACAAAATAACCTACTACCACTGTTCTCTCTATTTTTTTTCTTATGATGCAAGGGACTATTGACATATGAATTCTAAACATCTCTTAATCTCTAATATCATCTTATTCAGATGAAGGATTAATTAAATGGCCAGTTAAACTGAAAAGAAAAAGAATTAATCACTAATGCGACTCATTTGGTGTGTGAGTATGTTTGGAGCTGCACCAATGCCTTCCCTCCTCCTCTAGATCATATCCGGTGGTGCTTTGCTTCCGAGACCAAATTTCTAGACGAACCTTTTTTCCTTCTTTATTTAAAATATGAACCTTCACTTCCACCACAATCATTGCTTCAAAGTTGGCTTTTTTGGGTGGTTGGTGTTGTGGTTCTTTGACAGGATACCATTATACAAAGTGCTCTTCTTTTCCCCCTAAAACTTTAGTAACAACAAAGCTTTTTTCAATAAGCCCATGCTTCTCCCATCTTTTTTCCTTCCTGATCATTTCTCGGCGTGCGTAATTATACTTAAATGGTGTGTAAATATCTTCAAAGTGAAATTGGCATTAATTGTTTGATGGGTACGCTAAAAGGAATTTGAGACCCTAATTGTGCGTTTCATGCCATGTGCAACTTTGAAAATATTGAGGACATGACGTGGGAAAAGTCTTCTCTGTTCTCTCTCCGGCAGGATATTGATTGGGTATGGAAAAGTAGGAGTTGCCATTCCTGTTCAGACACTGTTTCGAAGTCCTTGTCGCTAACTGAAACATCTTTTGATGTTAGGAAAAGTAAAACGCAGTTTCTGTCTTTAAAACTTTTCGGAAGTTCATCTCCAGTGTAAGAGTTTCTTTCTTTAAACCCTTTTGGACGTTCCATCTCCAGGCTAATAGGCTACGTGATGTGAGCATGAAATAGCACTTGTATGAAAAATAGAATCACAGATGAACTAGTAAAATGTAAGGACCAATAATATCATCTAGAAAAAAGAAGTTTAAAGAAGTGTTTTAATTTTAAGCGGGCCGAACTATGAATGACATAGAATCTTAAGAGAGGGCTAATGAGACATCATATCTAATTAAGTTAGGCGGAATGGACTAAGATAAACTTTTAGTAAATTTTTGCTTATTTAATTTAAATCTTTTATGTTTAATAGATTGTATTTTAAAAATATTAATTTAAGTTTTAGTTATTTTGATGGAGATCAATGCTTAAAGGCCTTTTACATGGATAAAGTTTCTTTTTTTCAAAAGGTATCAATACATCATAATAAACATTGTTTAAGATTTAGATTGGATAAATAACAAATTCTTTCAGGGAGGATTGCTTGTCTTCTTCTATTGTATCAAGAATATAATTCTTATTAAGGTAATCACTTATGATAAATTTCTATTTTTGTTTTCAAATCAACTTTATTATATATGTTTCTTTTCATATAACTGATTAGGGCTTCAATACGGTTGGAAATTTCTTCTTGTCCTTGTTCTATCCAAAGTGTATATTTAAGGAATTTCGAGTTCTTTAACTTTAGGGTTCCAAATTGTTGTGCGTTTGTTTGTGTCATTTCCACTTTCCTTCTCCCTCGATCTACATAATCAAAAGCTATTTTGTCAACCACTACGATTGGTCACATTGTCAATGGAATGATAAAATCTTGGTAGAAGATATCTCTTCATCTGCAATGTTAAATAACAAATACCAGATTATGAAAAATCTGTCAAAATGAACATGAAATGGAACTTTTGAATGATTATATTGGTTCAATCTGTATTTAGGTAAAAGAAAAGAAATTTTCTATTCCGTTATAAAACCAATGTCAATGGTGACAAAGTCTAATGCTTTCAAACTTTCTGGTCTTGGACATTGACCTGAGCGAAATAAAAAAATAGAGAGAATTATTGTTCAAAGAGTTAGAGGTTGGATAAAGGTTAATTTATTTTTCAAATTTAAGTTTAAATAAAAACAAATTATTAGACAAAGCTTGCTTATTTGCGATTGTGATCAGCCTAAAATGAAACAGACTAGTTATGTCCTCTCCTAGCTACTAGAAGCAAAGGCCTACATGGCCCAAGTAATCTTTATTGTCTTTGTAGGTAAACCTAGCTTCTACTCGCTTTGGACACGCAATTTGAAAATTAGCCCATCTCAGATCATGTGGGAATCCCGTTCGATCTTGGAAGAAAACGGTGGGAATCCAAGAAAAGAAGAACATCGTTCTTCGGCTTTTCTTTTCTAAATTTTTCAGTGACATAGACTTTGCCAGTTGCCACCAAATCCTGTCCACTTCTGTTTTGTTCTCTTAAATGAAATGGTTTTCACTTGGAATAATTAGTGTAATGTAGGTTTCTAATTGTTTACTGTCACAAAGGCTAGTATGCTAATAATCAGGCTAAATTTTGTGTTTATGATTAATATTAAATTCAATCCTTGAAATATGACTGAAAAGAACGGGTGTGGTAGAAATAGGACACCCCGCTATTGGTGATGGCGGGATTGCTAAGGTGGCAAACACCCCGCCGCTGCGATTGGCGGGATCGAATGACTCACCCCGCCATCACCAATGGCGGGGTGACAAAGCGTCACCCCGCCATTGGAAATGGCGGGATACTGGCACCCCGCCATTCCCAATGGCGGGGTGGTCAGGGAGCCAGCAATAAAGCTGGCTCCCTGCCCCTGTGAGCCA
>JANIIA010000002.1:43936946-43951295 GCA_027478495.1 Erythroxylum alaternifolium | reverse complement strand
ATGTACAATAATTACATGTGCAACACTCACTATTCACAAATGCATGAGCATGAGACGTGTTGTCCTAATTTCTCTTAATTGTCTCTCTCTCGGACCCGTTTCTCTGGTCCGACCCGTTTTATGGACACGGGATGTTACATAATAATACTCTTGAAATCCTCTAAAATCAATTTACAGAAGCTCTCAAACAAAAATTGTTCATTACTCCTAATTTCAAGCCCTTTCGGTTACATTCTCATCTTCACAGAAAAATATCATTACCTTGAGAAAGTTTCTAATGTCTAAAGAGCATAATGGATCAAGCTATGATTTATGGAAGACTTGTTGATTTTGATTCCCTGAAAAAGAATTAGATGGACATTAAAGTAGAAGTCGAGGCCGCTAGATGGAAAAACTTCTTTCAGGTTCGTGGAGCAGTTTATCAGAATAAAGTTTATGAGTTTTGGAAGAATATGAAAGTAGTATACAATACTGTAGTATCAATGGTGGATAGATTATCGGTTATTGTGACATTGGAGCAAATCAAGAAGGTCAGTGGATGTCCCTGTGTTACAGAAGAGGTGTCTCATAACACTAAATGGATGACTGAAAGCCTTGTAGAGAAGGCACATGTCAATCGACAACTATATGTATGTAGCGAGCCCAAGGACAAGAAGGCGGCAAATCTTGTTCCGAAGGCTAGGGTTCTACATACAATACTCTTTCACTATATTCTACCAAGAACATGATCGAAGAATGTTGTAACAAACATTAATGAACAATGCCTATTTTATCTTCTCAACCATCATCCAATAAATCTTCTATACCTGATTTTGGGGTATATTATGAAGACAAAGAGGGATCCAATGCCTTACCGTATAGCATGATATTAACAAGAATCTTTATAGATTATGGAATTCTTCTGGACAGAGGAAACATGGTGAAGATGAATATCAAAAGCATTATAAATGTGTCTACTATAAGTATAATGGGGTTAAAAACTCAAAAAAAGGAGGAGACAATTTCTATAGAGAAAGCAAGGATTGAGGGGGACCGCATAGTTAGACATAGTGGAAATGTAACTCCCACTGAGAGGAAGAAACCTCAACCCTTAGGAAGAATGTTTTCAGAAGAAAGAGAAATAAATTATCTGAGGTAGCAGTTAAAGATAAGACGATTCTACAAAAAGAAGGAAGCCAGGTGCATCTATCTAAGAAATAAGTGTCGTTGAAAAGGAAAGGAGAGACACTTGATGTTGAGCCAAGTTAAGAAATCAAGAAGATCACCAAGATTACTAACTCTTCGACAAAAAGAGCAGAAGAGAGGAAAAGAATTAATTCCTGGTGAAGATTCTGAGAAGGTAGGAAAAGCACCTCAGGCAACTAGGTCTTTGGTCTCAATCTTACAACAACAACAACCAAAGTCAACAAAAGAGACCGAGATTAAGAGAAAATTAGAGTTTGAGAAGAAGAGACCCCAACCACAACAACCTTCTAGACTGGTAGGAGAAAACAAGAAGTTGAAAACCAGTCAGAAAGAGAGTACTTCAACTGGTGGGAATCAGAAGGAAAAATCAGTTGATTCTCTTGGTCCTATCAGAAAAGAGGACTTAAAGATGAAGGTAATAGAAGAAATTGTACCTGCAAGAATCAGAAGCTCAATCATTATAAAAGAACCTATGCAAAAGATAATCAAGGTACAAGTTGAACCTATCTTGGTCAACAATCGATCTATACATCTTCTAAATCATGAAGAGAGAAGATTATATGGGATTCTGAGAGATGAAAAATCAGAACCATATCCCTTGAAGATGACAAAGGATCGATATACCATCTACCCAGCTACAGGTAGAACACTGATCAAGATTGTACCTGATGTCCAACCTAGAGCTGTAAATATTGTACGCAATGTAGAAAAAGGGAAACAGAAGCTGTACCCTGAAGGAAAAACAGGTGATCTTACAGATGAGCAGATACAAGAAGCTGTGAGAAGTATAGATAGTGCATGCAATGCAGAACAACCAAGAGGCATCTATGTTTCACACCATATTTCAAAGGCATTAGGAAGTCATTGTGGACGCTTCTCCACAGACGAAACTTCTCAAGTAGTTGGAAGGGTGACTAAAGGACATTTTAGAACTATTATGGTCGGAGGTATTAGTTTCAACTTAGAAACTTTTGTGAACCTACTTATCCACCTTAAACCTTTGAGTTTTATACCATCAATCAAAGATGTCCTTCACCTTCTTGGCAAACCAATACCAAAACTACCAAAACCTAATGACCTTGATCTCCCAGATGGAAAACAATTGTTCAAACCCCCTGTGTTGAAAATCATTGAATTGGACGTTGTACCTTCAGAAACATATACTGAACCAAACTTCTATTCATCAAGTGAACTTCAACAAGTTCCTACAATTAGGATGGAAGAAGTTAGTTAGTCTCAGAAGTGGAGTCTAGAAGCCTTAGTGAAGGAGATGGAAGAAATGCGTACTAGTGTTGATGATTTGAGGGACTTCATTGGTGATCTACATGAGGAAGTAGCTTATCTTCGGGTGACAGTAGAACAAGACCTCAAGTTGATCAAGACTGACATGCAACAAATATTTTCTGAAATCATGTAGCATCTGAGAAAATCTTTTTGATTAATAACAAATAAGGGGAGAAACAGAGGATAGGGGGAGAAAAGAAGATTGAAGACGAAAGAAGAAAAGAAGAACAATATAAGGGGGAGAAGAACAGAAGAACAGAAGCAGAAGTTGAAGCAGAAGAAGAAGAAAGAAGAAGATAGTATATGTGTATTTTGTTTCAATTCATTATTCATTTTCTGAATAAAAATAGTTCATTCACTTTTATTTTTCTATATTATGGTTATTTGTTATCATCAAAAAGGGCGAGATTGTTAAGTCAGGAGGACTTTACGATAACTAATTTTGATGACAATCAAATAATAATAATGTAAGAAATAAATGAACTAGTTCTGATGAGTATGTTAAGTGTGTAGAAGAAGTAAAACACAGAAGAAGAAAAACACAGAAGAAGCAAAACACAGAAGAAGTAGAGACACAGAAGAAACGAAACTCAGAAGAAGTAGATATAGAAGAAGCAGAAGACAGAAGAAGTCAAAACACAGAGGAAGCAAAACACAGAAGAAGTAGCCATACAGAAAAAGTAGAAGACAGAAGAAGCAAAGACAGAAGAAGCGAAACACAGAAGAAGTGAAACACAGAAGAAGTAAAAGACAGAAGAAGTCAAAACACAGAGGAAGCGAAACACAGAAGAAGTGAAACACAGAAGAAGTCAAAACACAGAGGAAGTGAAACACAGAAGAAGCAGCGATACAGAAGAAGTAGCAATACAGAAGAAGTAAAACACAGAAGAAGTGAAACACAGAAGAAGTAGAAGACAGAAGAAGTCGAAACACAGAAGAAGCAAAAAAGAGAAGAAGTGAAACACAGAAGAAGTAAAAGACAGAAGAAGTCAAAACACAAAGGAAGCGAAACATAGAAGAAGTGAAACACAGAATAAGTAAAAGTCAGAAGAAGTCAAAACACAGAAGAAGCAAAAGACAGAAGAAGCGAAACACAGAGGAAGCGAAATACAGAAGAAGTAGAAACATAGAAGAAGTAAAGACACAGAAGAAAACACAGACGATATAAAGCAGAAGATACGCGAGTACGTTGAGCAGTTAGTTAGTTGGAGTTAGTTACAGAACTCAACTAAATAGCGGTTGTCAAGAATAAAGAAGCAGTTATCAAGAATCAAGAAGAGGTTATCAAGATTCAAAGAAGCATTTGAAGACTTAGACTATAAATACGAGTCGTAGTCGAAGACTAAATAACTTTTCGAGAGATCTTTAATTCTACAACTTTTGAGTGTTCAAGTGGATACTTAAAATTTTGTAGTGCGATACTGGAAGAGCTAAACTACTGTAACAATAGCTCACGATATCTTTGTCGAGAAGAAAGAAAAGGCTGAGAGCCTGGAGAGGCTAAGATAGCTGAAAAAGAATACTTGGTGTACGAGACCTGAAGAGGCTTGAGAAGAAAGAAAGAATACTTGTAATTTGTTGAAGTATAGTGAATACTCAGAAGAAATCTAAGGACTGGACGTAGCCCATAGTTTGGGGTGAACCAGTATAAAATCACTGTGTCTATCCTCTATCTCCCAACTCAGTATATTTTGTTCTTAAATAAGCATATAGAAGTTATTTGCGATTTATCTCATAACAGTTTTCATTAAATGATATTCTTTTAACAAGTTAGAGAAGTTCTTATTAAGAAAAATTAAAGTTTTAGTATTTGCAAAAGGAAAACACAATTTAACCCCCCTTCTTGTGTATATCATCTATTATAAGTAATTTCTATATTAACGTGTGATTTACTTCATGCTTGTCTTATGACTATTGATTATAAGCTTACTATGTTATAAGGAGAGCTTGATTCTTTTTTAGACATCACGATGTAATGCCTTGATGATCTATATAGTTTGATAGAGTTTCGTTTCCCACCTCCAACTAGTTAATTATCATTTATCTTTCCAAAACGGGGGAGAAATTTTTTTAATATTAAAGAGGCTATAATTCAGAAGGAATACATGTAGTTTTATATATTTTTTGACAACGTATACTTTTTATCTTCCTTTCACTATTTAATTATAACAATTATATGAATTTATATTTTATGAATGAATTAAAGGGGATCCAATTATTATCTCAATATGGATCATAATTTGCCTGATTAATTTCTCATAACACTTTCTAATACAAAAATGTATTATCATCATTAAAAAGGGGAAGATTGTTGAACCAGGGGAGTCTAATCAAGATTTTCATGATAACAAAGCATAAGTACTACCAACAAGTTTTAATGTTCTTAATGAGAACAAATATGAGAACACAAGCTTACCATCTCAAAGGACTATGATAGAAAAGACGATGTTTTCAATCTTTAAGATCAATATGAAGTCAAGAAAAAGATCAAGACATATCAAGATTATTTCATATGTAACTTATTGTAAACTCATCTTGATTATATTTGATAATCTAAGAGGCTCACTATGTATAAATGATGTGCATCGAATTCACCAAAAAATAAAACCTAACTCTGCACAATTAAATTTTTATTAATGGCGAGCAAGAATTATACATATAAAAAGTATGTGCTTAGGTTTTGTAATGAATAAATCATTATTTATTATTTGGGGGGATGGGGTTTGGTTAAATTTGATAAAAAAATAAAATAAAACTAAACTATTGAAGGTAAATTAAATCAAATAGTACCAAAGTGATAAAATTAACCAATAGGTTTTGCTTCTAGTTCATGATTCAATCTTAACCTTCATCCGAATGTGGAAAATCAATCATTATGTTGTTCTCAGACCTCTCCTTGAAACCATAACCATAGATTAACAACAAGATTTATTAATCCCAATTTTCCTTAGGTTTTTTCTAATTAAAATAAGCTTTTTAATTAGGTCTAGCTATCAGACAACCTCATTATGTAATAGGAAAATAAGCTAATTTAGGCAACAACCACATACGCTTGGGTTAATTTACCTATGCTATGTTATCCCTAACGATGCTCGACCATTAGTTTACCACAAGAGAATTAAATGTACAATGATTATGTATTGCAATCTAGATTTTTGTTAATAGGTTCATAAATAAATAATTTATTTAAATTTTTAAATCATTCATGCATAAATCCCAAAACATTAATAATATAATAACACAATAGATTCTAAAGGAGAGTGAGAACAACACCACTAGATTTAAAAATGCCCAAATATGCATGTCAGCCTCGATATCTCCTTTGAACTGGAAGGATGAAGTTTAGTTCATCATAACTCTTTAAAGGGAGAGAAATCTTCCCCCCTTTTATGTTACTAAAGTCACCATGGCTCCTTTGGCATCTTAAAGGCCCTTTTATAGTAAAAATGACTATGTAACTCACTAGAAGCATAATGGAGTGTGAAGATTTAGTTTCAACCACTCCTGTAACCTACAAGGTTGTGTGTTGATCTTGTAGCTCACTATGAACATGTAAGTTCATGATTCTTGCAATTTTTACAGATACAATCACCTACACACCCGTGTAGCTAACTGTGTATTAATATTGATTTTCAATCTCATTTTCCTTTTTGGAACTAGAAAGAGATGAATTAGGATGAATATGGGATAAAGGAGAAAGAAATGATGATAATATAACTTACACGGTAGTGTATATGATATGTTTTAAGCTCAATTTTGTTTTTATTCGCCCAACTTGTACCTAAATCAAAATATAAACCAAAATAAGTATCTTAAATACAAAATAACATTAATCACTAAGCTTTAAGGAGTAAATATATAGTCAACCAAGCACTTATCAAATTTTCCTACACTTAGCTTTTGACCATCCTCAGGTAAAACTAAAAGGAAAAGGAAAAGCAACATAATTCCTCCTTTTCCATATTTTTTAAGGATAGATAGCCATAAGATAAGAGGAATAAGATAGTCATAAGATAAAAGGAATAACTTTCAAAACGATGGCAAGAACTAATAATTCAATGTTTTTGCTTATGATCAATCAATAACCATTCCCCTTAAAAACTGAGCAATCTAAAGGTGGACCTTCACAAGTTGTTTAAAAATAAGATACATCTATAGGTACACTCAAAGATCATTTATGATCAAGACATTCCATGATTTTGCATATTATCCCAGTTGTCCACCATTAAAGATTAATATGAATAATCATGAATTAAAGAAATTTTTAAGATTATAATGGGCCTAACAGTTAAGGTGAGAAATATTTGGATCATATAGTTCAAAAGCCATCAAAACTAATAAAGTAGAAAAATCAATCAATGGAGGAACAAGTACAAAAGTTAATATCCACTAAAAACTGGGTACCATCAGTTATGATGAATCCAAAAACTTAGTTTCATAGCTTAAATTTGAGTCTTCACACTATAAACCATATGAAGCATAAACAATCAGAAGAAACCACTCACAAAAATTGATGATAAGCAATCCATTCTAACTGTACGGAGTGAACTTTCACAATAACCTCTCCCGTATTTACATCAAATCAATTCACCCATTTCATACAACTTTAGGAGAAAAGAATAACATGAATTACATTGCAAAACAAATTCTTTTCCTTCTCAATAATTTTTTATTTTCTTTTTCTTTTATTTTCTATTTTCTTCCTTTTTTCAATTTTCCTCTTTTTTTAAGAAAAGAATTTGAAAGAAACTATATGAACGATGGAATTTATTAATAAGTGATAAAAACCACTTTATATCAATTGCAACCAACCTGTATATATGCACACCCCTACACTTATGCTCTTGTGTAGATCACAAATGCTCCACTAGCTCTAATGCTTAGGTAACTTACATTGTCCGTAATGTAACATCAAATGTAAGAAATAGATCATTCAATAAAAACAACAAATGCAAAAATTTAAAGGAAAAGGAACAAACTCTTTTTGAGTTGCCTCCTAAGTAGGACCTTTGTTTGTTGTCGTTAACTCAACTCCATGTTTTCTTCCATATGTTAAAATTTTGATCTCTGGTGATGACAGCTTTTGCATTTTCCACTTGAAATTCTTCAAGATATGGCTTAAGCAATGACCACTCACATTTAATGTCTTCCCTATTTTTAAACCCTTAATCTCCATTACACTATAGGGAGAGACATTAGTAATCACGAAAGGATCGACCCAATAAGTTCATAGTTTATGTGGAAACAGTTTATATCTAGAGTAATAAATAAACACTTTTTGACTAATTATAAAAGTTTTCCTCAAGACACTAAAATCTTTGGTCTTTTCCTTAGTTGAGATTACTTTTATTTTATCCATAAACATCTGCTAATAATCTTCTTGTGTTGAATCACATTAATCTAAAAATATAATGGTCATTTTGGGGGTATTTTATGATATGAAAAATATCGAAATGAGTAATTTACCCATCAAATTCTATCGTAAGGGCACCCTAACAAACATTTATCTTAGTTTATGCCTTGTTTAGAAACAGTCTTCCTAGTAAGATAGGTATGGGATTATGGCAATTCTTGTCTTTCATATCTACTATATAAAAATCTGCATGAAATATTATCATTTACTTACACCAAATCATCCTCAATCACCACATCTGCATAAGTGTTAGTATGATCAGCCAATTGTATGATAACATTAGTTTCTTTCAATTGGTCTGAATTTAAAGAAGCATAAATAAAATGAGATATAACCTTAATTGATACATCTAAATCTAATATGGCAATTTTAATCATAATGTCACCAATTTTACAAAGAATGGTAAACATTCCTAGGTCCTTACACTTAGGATGTATTTTCTTTTTAAAGATTGCAGAAACAGTTTCTCTCATTCTAATCATTTCATTACCTCTTAATTTTGAATTTTTGGTACATATTTCTAAGGAATTATGCATATCTAGGAACTTGCTTAATCGCATCTAATAGTATATTAATATCAACGTTCCGAAAAGTCTCATAGATCTTTTTATCTTTATCATCCTTGTTTAACTTTGCTAACCTGCTCGAAAAGGGTAGAGGGTTAGTATTAACAATAATCGAGAATTCAACATTTATCTTTAGGCTATATGGTATATCTATTTCTCTTTCAAACTCCTTCTCATTTTCTTCTTCACTAGCCATCCTTTGTCTAGCCTTCTCAGGATCTTTAAGCTTCTTACCACTTCTCAAGGTGATTGCACTAACATTCTTCATATCTATCACATTTTGTGATGGTAATTTTCCTTCTCTTTGGGTTTCTAAATGGTTAATAGCCACTACCATCTAGCTTTTGATGTCCTACGGAAACTGCTACACATCTTGCTAGAATTGCAAAGTGTTAGTTATAAGAGACTTAACTATATCTTCCAATAATGTACAAGAGGTAAATGAGGAGGCTTATTGTCTATATTGAAGCTACTATTAACCCTAAGCTTATGTGGGAAGTAGTTTTGCTAGCTATTCCCTCTATTACTTAGGTTTAATTGATCTCTGCATCTTGAGTTATAGTTTTGGGAATATAGATTGTATTGTTAGGAAACATTCCCCCTATAGCACTGATATAATCCACGTTTCGATCTTTCAGAGTTGGACACCCATTGATTGGATGGATTGCATTTGCTATACTGTAGACTTTACCTATGCCTAACCTTTAAAATTTTACTTAACAAAGAATGTTAGTTCATCTAAACAATGTCCTATGGATGAATTGTTTACCTCATTTATCCTACAAATATCATTGTGGATGCAAAATTGTTAAGTGTTCACTATCGCGCACTCAATTAAGGTTCTGGCCTCAATAAGAGTCTTTTCATATAATGTTCCTATTAGAGTAGTGCTTTAAAGGCAATCACCTTTAGCACTTTTTTACAAACTTTAATTTGATTAATAAAATAAAAGGAATTTTTCATTGATTTGATATTCATTTATGTATGATATTGATCTTAAATCGAATTAATGAAGTCCATGATACAAAACGTAGCATGAAAGAAATCATGATGAGATCATGATAATGAGATTCCTATCATATGCAATTATGTTAGTATCTACATAATCCCAAGTCATAGGATTAATAAGACAGGACATTATTAATCCGAAAAGACTATAACATATTATAATCCTTGATTTGATCAAGCAGTAGATTTCATAAACTGTAAGCATGAGATGTTTAGAATTAATATGTGGATGTTACTGAAGGTAGTAAGTACATCGGATGAACTGCTATGAGATTATCTTATGGATGATCTATCGAATGTCAATGATTAATCTTAACATAGCAATGGTGCAAATATCCTTAGACTTTAGGTATTTAAGGATATCTTGGATATAAATCAAATTCTTGGACACCATTCCTTATTACCTCAAGATGAGGTTGTTCTTAGGGTGGTGATTGGGTACAGCTATTTATGTTCGAAGGTAATTGGGTAGCCAATAAAGGATTCACCACTCCTGATAGAAGGAGATGATACCCATGGCCTCTTGTTAAGGTAATTATTCGGGAGTATCTAGCTAGAGCAGGTATTTATCATGAAGAGGGTCTTCAATGACACATATGAGTAATGAAATCCTAAAACAAGAACTAACATCACTTAGACAAGATGTGATTTAAATATGATGTAGTCAGTCTAGTGAGAGTTGACACATATCCCATACTCCGAACCAAGTGGGGTATAGTATGGTGAAAAGACAAATTGCACAGTAATTGTCTATGGAAAGGTTCATAAGTTGGATAATTAACTATCAAAGAGTTTGTGAGTTAATCCACTTATATTCCAGCAAATAGGCATCATGTTGTGTTTCAATTAAGAGTTAATTCAAGGGCATTATAGGGCCACGATCGTGGCCAGCAAGGCCACAATCGTGACAGAGGCCCCGAAATGATATATAAGTGAGTTCTTCACTTATGTATACGAAAAACTTTCACTTTTTACACACTTAAGTGATGGAGAAAGGGTTTTAGAATTTTTCTAGAGAGAGTGAGAAGAGTTCTTGAGTTATATTCTTACAATTTATGCAAATGTTGTATAAATCAATATGCATGCAAGATAACCTTGACCTATCTTCTATCATATTGAACATCTACTTGAATTCATCAAGTTTGGTTTCCACATTGTTTCATCTTCCTTCTTTGCGTGTTCTTGGTTGATCAAGTAAGAGTTTGATGTTTGCAACAACCTAAACAAGGAGAAGAAACAAGAAAGGTGGACATACACAAGGTAAAAAGTTTTGTTATTTCGTGTTCTTTACATATCCTTGCACGTATGTGAGATTCTATGGTTTCCAGGTTATCATGGTGTCATAATCTTGATTTTGACACTTTTATTACATCCACATGCATGCAACCGTGGCAAACCCAACAGTGGTATTAGAGCCTGTTTGTGCATGTAATAGATGGTGTATTGAACATGTACAAAGTGTTTGTTAGGATGTGACTGACTTGCATGTTGTTGTTGTTGAAAATTTCGTCTAAATTCTAGAATTGTTTTCTATTTTTCCCTCTCATAAATGTTTATAAGATGCTATATTATGTTTCTGTAAGAGGATATTGCAATTGAATTTCATTTGTTATTTTATTTCGAATTTATATCTAGACTATTCATATGTTGATTCCTGGGATTTTCTAGAAAATTGATTGCATATGCTGACTTTGAAAATTTTGTATTAATTCTAGAAAAACAATTTTTTTGTTTTTCTTTCACTGAAATATTTATACAATGTTATAATTTTGTTTATGTAAAATAAAAATGCAATTGATTGTCATTTGCTATTTTATCACGAATTTAGTTTCAGCTTGACACATGTATGAAGTTCTAGACATTCTGGAAATGTGATGAACATGCATACGGGAAAAGTTCATATTAATCTTTTTAAAATTTGTTTTTATAAATTTTATGCATGCACTTGAAAGATGAGATGTTGCCACCTATATGAGATGCATGACACTTATTGTTAAAGTGGTTATCTTATGCATCCTTGATGTAATGTTTGTCTAGCTTTAGAAGTAATGTGACAAATGTCATACACATATGATGTGTTGGCTTATTCGAAATTTTAATAAATCAATCCTAGGAATTAGTTTCTAGAATTTATTATTATACACATTTAGAATGTGTATAAGACTGGAATTTTTCTAGAATTAATTGAATTTGATTCAATTAATAAATAAAGTCAAAGTCAACATTGATCAACTTTTTGAAAGTTGGAGTTCACTTACTTAATGACTTATAATGTATGTATTTCGGTTGTGAGACCTAAATAAGGTTCTTATGTGATAAGAAATGTATTATTTTGATGAAAATAACATGTTTAATGCATGTACCTGAAATTAGGGTTCTGAAAATTTTCTGAACATCGAATCGGTCTCTTTAGTGCCTAGTAGGTTAACTTACTTATCTTGACAATTTTAGCCATCAAGATAATTTTTGCTATTGTCGAAATTGTTTAGATAAATTTAAGATGACCTAGGGATATTATAGAGGACTAATTGATGTACAGGAATTTTAGAAACCCTAGGGATTAATTTAGAATTAATCCAAGTTGAGCATAGCATTTCTAGTGTGACTAGATAAAGGCATATAAACTAGGATTAAAGTGTTTAATATGGACATCAAAATAATTGAATTTTAGGGTTCCTAATCAAATCATATTCATAATTCGGATTATTCAAGACTAACACTAGTACCTAATTAGATTCAAGAGTTGAATCGAATCACGAACTTTAGATGTATAGTCAAGTCACAACATAAATTAAACCTCCTTTGTATGATACATGCATTAGATGCGTTTTAAGGGTAGTTATGGATATAGGCTTAATTAAATTGAGTTATCCATAATCTAAATGTATATATGTGATATACATATTCAAGATCATCTAAGTAGTGATAAGACCAAAGGACAAATCCCTCAACCAAATGTTAGGTTTTACACCTTCCATTGATATGGCAAGAATTAGAGTCCTTTTAAAGTTGGGTTGTTGGGCAAATTCAAGCCCGCTCTATACAAATATGTTCAAACCATGAAAATTAGATTTTTGGATTAATGGGTTGGTCCTAACTGGAAGCATTGATTTGTTAGGCAAACCCAAGGTCAACGTGCATAAAGGCGAAGTTGGGTAATATACATAGGATGTATACAAATCAAGAGTTGATAACCCAATGAGTATGCTAAATCAATGGTTGATGGCACAAGTTGATAGTTGCATAACTGAATGCAATTGGTATGAATGATACCTACCAATTGACCTAAGGTGGCTTATTGGGCAAACCCAAGGTTATTCTTGGTGACATCAGATATCCCCATTAAGAAAACTATAAGTTTCTTGAATTCATAGTGAGGGCTATGGATTGGAATTAGAATAATGGGACCTATAATGCATGTGATTAAATTCCTTATTGATATGCATTAATATACATTATAATACTTTCTCTCGTTCTTCTAGGTTATTAAATCACCACGATGTATTTTAGTGTGAACTTACGCTCCCTATTAGATTCTAACAAACTCAGGGACCTAACTTTTTGGATTGGCTACGGAATTTGAGAATTGTTCTCAAATTCGAAAAACTAGAATATGTACTAGATGAACCACTTCCCAATCCCCTGCTGTCGATGTATCTGATAAGATTATAAAGCTTATAAGAAGCTACTGAATGATAGTGAGTTGGCTAGCTATATAATGCTAGCCTTTATATCACCAGAACAGCAAAAGCAGAATAAGGCTATGGATGCTCATACCATAGTTTACTATCTGAGGGAACTATTTGAAGAGCAAGCTCGGTTTGAAAGGTTCGAGACCTCAAGGTTGCTTTTCCATGCAGTATGCACTGAAGATGAATGGATACATTGAGAGATTAGCCATTTTAGGCTTCATAATGGATCATGAATTAAGTATAGAATTAATTCTGACTGGTTTGATCGATAGTTAGTCACAATTTATGTTTAACTATTGGATGAAACAAATATCTATAACGATACCTGAGCTGATTAATCTGCTTAAAATAGCTGAGCAGACTATCAAGAAAGACAATAAGACTGTGATGCTAGTGGACTCTACTTCTGGTTCTCAAAAGAAGAACCAAAAGAAGAAGAAGAAGTCCAAGAAGCCAGTGGAAGGTTTAGCCAAGAAGAAGGAAAAGAAGACAACACGAAACGGGATATGCTTTCATTGCAACAAGGAAAGACATTGGAAGAGGAACTACAAAGCTTATATGGAGTCACTGAAGTAGAAGAAGGCATTAGATGCCCCACCGTCTACTTCAAGTATGATATTTGTCATTAAGGTTAATACTATTTCTGATCATAACATTTGGGTATTAGATACCAGATGTGGTTCACACATATGTGTTAATATGCAGGGTCTTAAGGATAGTAGACCGCTCAAGAAGGGAGAGATGGACCTTCGTGTGGGAAATGGAGCAAGAGTTACTGCATTAGCTGTAAGGACATATGTTTTGTATCTTCCTAATGGGCTAGAGTTAGTTTTGGAAAATTGTTATTATGTACCCGTTGTGGCTAAAAACATTGTATTTGTTTCATGTCTTAATAAAGCAGGATTTTATTTAACTTTTTCAAAGCAATGGTTGTTCAATTAAGTTAAATGAAATGTTGTACGGTACTGCTACATTGTGCTATAGAATTTACATAATAGATATGTCTAATCCAATTGTAAATATCAATGACAATAAAAGACAAATGAGATAACTTAAAATCATCTTACTTATAGATTTATTGACTTAGCCATATAAGTGAGAACTATATGATTAACCTATAGAAGAATGGTAGCCTAGGGTCATTTGATTATGAATCATATGACACATGTGAATCTTGCTTGTTAGGCAAGATGACTAAATT
>JANIIA010000002.1:43921999-43933351 GCA_027478495.1 Erythroxylum alaternifolium | reverse complement strand
AGTGGGAGTGTTATCATATTCCTTGTGTTATATATGGATGACATATTACTAATAGGAAATGATGTCTCAAGTTTGCATCAGTCAAAGTTTGGTTGTCCCAAAATTTTTCCATAAAAAACCTTGGAGAAGCAACTTACATATTAGGAATAAAGATCTATAGAGATAGATCAAGGAATTGGTTAGGTCTTTCACAGTCAATGTATACAGACAAAGTTCTAAATAGGTTTAGTATAGAGCAGTCCAAGAGAGGGTTTCTTCCTATAACTCATGGGATAAAACTCTCGAAATCTATGTGTCCTAAGACGCAAGATGAGAGGACTTGCATGAGTATGATCCCGTATGCTTCGGCAATAGGATCAATTATGTATGCTATGTTATGTATAAGACCCGATATATCGTATGCTCTAAGTGTTACAAGCATATTCCAATCAGATACTAGTAAGGGTCACTGGGTGGCTGTTAAAAATATCCTAAAGTACTTGAGAAGGACTAAGGATGTATTCTTGATATATGGTAATGGAGATATTGTAGTGAGTGGGAATACGGATGCCAGTTTTCAATCTAACCAGGATGACTCCAAATCCCAGTCAAGTTATATTTTCACAATGAATGGTGGAGCAGTTAGTAGAAAGAGTTCTAAACAGGAGACATCTACAGATTTAACGACTGAATCAGAGTACACTGCATCTGTGGAAGCGACAAAAGAAGCTATTTGGATCAAGAAGTTCGTTATGGAACTTGGAGTGGTTCCTAGCATAGTAGACCCAATATTGTTGTACTGTGACAACAATGGGGCTATTGTTTAAGCCAAGGAACTGAGGTCTCATCAGAGGTCCAAGCATGTACTCAGGAGATATCACTTGATCAGGGAGATAATTGATAGAGGTGATGCAAAGATAGACAGAGTGCCCACAGATCAAAACATCGCTGATCCTTTGACTAAGCCACTTCCTCAGAAAAACATTTGATTCTTGTGTACTCGCCTATGGTATTAGATACAAAGGCGATTGGATTTAGTGTAAGTGGGAGATGGTTAGAGTAGTACTTTAAAGGCAATCACCTTTAGCACTTTTGGACAAACTTTATTTTGATTAATAAAACAAAAGGCATTTTTCATTGATTTGATATTCATTTATATATGAATTGACATTGATCTTAAATCAAATTAATGAAGTACATGATAAAAAACATAGCAAGATGGAAATCATGATAATGAGATTCGTATCATGTGCAATTATATTAGTACATCCCTAGTCGTAGGATTAATAAGATAGGACATTATTAATCTGGAAAGACTAGCACATATTATACTCATTGATTTGATCAAGTAGTGGATTTCATAAACTGTAAGCATAAGATCTTTAAAGTTAATATGTGGATGCTTATTAAGGGTAGTAAGTACATCAGATGACCTACTATAAGATTATCATATGGATGATTTATCAAATGTCAATGATTAATCTCATCATAGCAATGGTGCAAATATCTTTAGACTTGAGGTATTCAAGGATATCTTGGATATAAATCCTGTGCTTTGACACCATTCCTTGTTACCTCTAGACGAGATGACTCTTAAGGTGATGATTGGGTACAGCTATTTATGTTCGAAGGTAATTGGGTAGCCAATAAAGTATTCACCACTCCTGATAGAAGGAGATGATATCCATGGCCTCTTGTTGGGTTCATTACTCAGGAGTCTCTATCTAGAGCAGGTATTTGTCATGAAGAGGGTCTTCAATGACACATATGAGTAATGAGATACCAAAAGAAGAACTAACATCACTTGGACTAGATGTGACGGAGTCAGTCTAGTGGGAGTTGACACATATCCTATACTCCGAACCAAGTAAGGTATAGTATGGTGAAAGATGAATTGCATGGTAATTGTCTATGGAAAGGTTCATAAATTAGATAATTAAATATCAAAGAGTTTGTGTATTAACCCACTTATATTCCAGCAAATAGGCATCATGATGTGTTTGAATTAAGAGTTAATTCAATTTCCTAAAATAGCCAGGAGCCTAAGAGTCACATGCATAAAAGATCAGATGAAAAACAAGTTTGTGTGGCCTATTTTAAACAGGCCACGATCGTGCATCATAGGGCCATGATCTTGGCCAGCATCGTGATAGAGGCCCCGAAATGATATATAAGTGAGTTCTTCACTTATGTATACGAAAAACTTTCACTTTTTACATACTTAAGTGATAGAGAAACGGTTCTAAAAGTGTTCTAAAGAGAGTGAGAAGAGTTCTTAAGTTATCTTCTTGCAATTTATGCAAATGTTGTATAAATCAACATGCATGCAAGATAACCTTAAGCTATCTTCTATCATATTGAACATCAACTTGAATTCATCAAGTTTGGTGTTTTAAAACCCTTACACATTCTTTCATCTTCCTTCTTTGTGTGTTCTTGGGTGATCAAAGAAGGGATTCGTGTTTGCAACAACCCAAACAAGGAGAAGAAACAAGAAAGGAGGAGATACAAAAGGTAAAAAGTTTTGTTATTTCATGTTCTTTACATATCCTTGCATGCATGTGAGATTCTGTGGTTTCAGGGTTGTTATGATATCAGAATCTTGATTCTGACACTTCCGCTACATCCACATGCATGTGATGCATGCAACCATGGCTAAACCTACAGCTCCACCACTTGCTACATCTACCAAGCTCCTATCTACAGGCAATAATCCTTTATAAAAGTATTAGATAAGGATTTTTTTTCATGATATTATGGTGAGGGCAGCTAGCATATGACTTTTTGAAGCTCTTCCAATTTCCTAAAGGGATTCTTTATGATATAACTTTATCCTTTAAATCTCTTTATTTATACTTATTGTCTTTGATGCTAGAAAGTACTTCAAAAATAACCTTTTCGTTTTAATCCATGAACTCATACTCCTTGTAGTCAAATAAAAAAGCCAGTTTTTTACAGCATCCTTTAATGAAAATGGAAAGGCTCTCAAGATAATCTGCTATTTTGTCACCCCTGGAGATTTCATACTAGAACAAACCACATTGAACTCCTTGAGATGCTTATGAGCATCCTCACCTACAAGCCCATGAAAGTTAGGCAAAAGATGGATTAAGCTAGATTTAAGCTTAAAAGTAATGTGTTTAACAAAATTTGGGAAAGTAATCGATAAGGATCTTTAAGTTAAGTTTAAGGCAGTCAATCTCCTACAGTTTTTATATTGGCCATGGTTTCTTCAAACTCAATTCCCTATCATATTCCTAGAGTTGTTTTGGTTTCCCTTTGCTATCTTCATAATGTCCTTTCAATCTCGTAATTAAATTGCAAGGGTTATTGATGAGGAGATCTCATCACTATCATATATAAAATTTAACAAACATGAAAAGATCATGAAATAACTATAAAAACTAATTAAAAATATTTATAGAACACCAATTTAAATTATAGTATATACAGGAAGTGAAAGAAAAAAGTATAGGAGATAGAATTAATAACCTTCACTTTCCTCTTCATTTCTGTCATAATCTAAGCCAAGTAATCTTTTGAATAAAATATATTTTGCTTGACTTTCTTGTCCTATGATTACTTCAACATCTATTGTAGCCTTAAGCTTATTGTTTTCCTTTTGAAGTTGCTCAATGATTGTTTTATATATTGAGGTCGAAATATTTGCCTTAGGGTCATAGCCAAGACCTTTCACATAGCCAAAACATGTAGCAAGTACTATATCATAAATTCTTTTGCATTGAACCCATTCCCCTCTAACAAAGATTCTCTAATAACTCTCGCATTTTATATTATAATTAAAAAAGAAAATCAATATTCAATCCAAAAATTACAACTTACTACTACATTAATAAATAAACAAATTTATTGAACAAAATTTTATAATTACATAGTTATCTCTTGCTTCTTCTGACATCCATCCTTTTAAAAAAATGAATATATCAAGCCTTAAAGGAAACTCAAAAGTGTTTCTGACAACACAACTACTTGTCATCTCATCTTAGTGACAGTTAAGGATTACAAAAATGTTAATTAAGGAACACAATAGAGTGTTAGAAATCACACATTCCAATAGAAAAGTAGGTATTGCTTATTCGAGAATTTTTGTTGTTGTAACCTAATTTGGAGTGTAATATATTGTGCTAGTTTTTTATAGAACAAATCCTAATGAGTGTTTTTCTCTTGAAATGTTCTAAAATTTATCTCTACTGATGTAGCTATGATTGTCAAATATAAGGCTATTTAAAAGCGCTTACTAGTAGTGCTATTTTTGAAGTTCAAATGTAAAGTTTAGATGCTAACAAATTATCAATTCAATAATTAACATACATTTGTTATGTATCTCCCTAAATATTTCGCTAATGTAGTGACATGCAAAGAATAAATGTTCACTAGTTTCCTTCGCTTCTCTACATAAACAATACCAGCTGGTGAGTTGTGTGTATTTAGCATTCTTATCGAGTGTTCTTAACCTATCTTTCGTAGCAATCTATAGAGTTAACACTGTTTGAGGTTGAAAATAACTTGACCAGATGGATTTGGTTTATAACAGCTTATGAAGTTATTCAAATTTTCTTACAAAAAGAATTTGAGAATTTTCCATCATTCGAGTGTCTCCAAATGTATATGTTAGTTTTTTCATTACAATAAGTTCTAGAGATTTTGTTAGCAAGTGAGTTAGATAGTGTTGTGTTTCAAAATTTTTCCTTATATCATAATGCTATAGAAACTGAAGCTTCTAAGGGAATTGAGGTCTTTAGGGAGTCAACTATGTTGGAATTAATCACTAGTCCCACAAAAAACCAATTATCATACTAAAAATTAATGGACTTCCCATTACTTATCAGCATAATGAGGTCAGTCTTATACTTATACCTTAGTTTTAGAGGGAAAGTGTGCACAGTCTCTTCTCTAGATACTCTTATTCTTGATGAAGTAGCTATGGATCCATTTGCACCATAAAGATTACTTGTCATCCATTAGTATTAGAAGCCTTTTTGTTGGCAATATTGAGGTCACAGTTTTACTAGAACAAATCCTCAAATCACCTTGATTCCTAGGTGTGCATTTTTCTTTCCATTTCACCATAGTTTTGTAGCTTTTCTCCTTGCTTCCTGTCTATAAGAAGTTACTAAATAGACTATTAATAGCCTTCAAGATTAAACCTGGAAAAGCTAAGTGGCAACTCATTAACTGTTAATGGAGTTGAGAATCAAGTTAATAAGTTGTATTGTACCTACTCTAGAAAGGTATTTAGAGCTCTAGGTTGAAATTTTAGTTTGTATTTTATTAAGCAGTTCAATTTAATCCCTTGATTGCATTATGTATGGAGAGGTGGGATTCCTATGTATTTCATTATGAATTCTTATGACTGATAACAAGTTAAGGTTGAAATCAGTTGTTGAAGATCCAAGGCACTCTTGGATAGAAATATATTACTTAGAACAATTTACTTGCAGTCATAAGACTCATTGAAACATCCTTAGAGCGTTAATTAAGGTGGAAATATAGATGGCATTAGCTTTTAAGAGTATAATCAAATCATTTGCAAAATAAAGATTGGTTAGTTTAAATTTGCCACACTTTGAATGATATCTAAATTCTTTTATCATTGCCACTACATTCTTAATGATCCTATGGAGAGTTTGCATCACCAAGGGAAAGATGTATGGAGATAAAGGATCACCTCATCTAAACCCTTTGTTACTTTGAATAAACCCGGTAGGTTGTTCATTCACTAAAAAGCTACATAAAGAAGTCATCAAACATTATTTAATCCACCATATGAAAATACCTACAAATTTTATAACTTGTAAAATACTTATGAAGAGTTCCTTTAAGCTTATGAGCTAGTTTAGAAATGATTATATATAAGTAATTTTAATACGCAACTGGTCTGAAATCAAAGAAGTTATTAAACTCACCATTCTTTGGACTAAGAGTTATAAAATTTTTATTCATCTCTTTAAGCCGTGTACCATTACTAAAGAACTCTTTCACAACTTCTAAAACCATATTACCAGTGAAGGACCAAGTTTCCTTAAAAAACTTGACATTGAAGCCATCTGGTTAAGGGGCTTTGTGAGGATAGAGAGAACACCCATACTTTACCTTCCATAAAGGGAGTGACTTTATATAGTGTGATCCTATCACACTCTCATCCATCTAGTTCCTTCACACTCTATTTTATAAACAAAAGAACATAAGGCATAATGAATAATGTAGTGTTTATTGATTTAAGTATAACTTGCAAACAAAGATCTTTAAACATTTGATTATGAGATGTTTTCATTTTTTATCTACACTTTTCCTTTTCACAATTTTCCTAAATCAAGAAAAAAAGCATAACGTAGTCGTTAAATCATCCAACAAGATTAATGCAAGAAAATATAGAGGAAAAGAGAACAATCTTGAACTTTTAGGTCAGCCCAAAAATCACATAAACTATTCCAACTTCCTTTGAAGATTCATCCAAGAACATGTCTTCGTGCCTCTGCATTAGAAGGAAAAGATTTATAATACTTACGCAACTTGAAATGATGATCCCTAGTCCTTTATTTCAATAATAAAGTAACACAATTTGATACATCTTATTTCTCAAAATCCACAATATTCAATTTTAATTATGATAATAACTAAAAATGTCTTAAAAATCATTAAAACAATATTGCATATAGTTAAATATTTTAAAAGTTACTGTAACTTTATCCAAAGCATTTTTAAGCAATTGTTATCCTTTAAGTCTTTAGTATGTTTTCAAGATAATTATGCTTTGGCAATAATCTCAATTCACTTGATAATTTTGTATATTAAACTTTGTCTATAGGACGACCTTGCTGAGTATCAATCTGTATTGATAACTTGCAATTTATTGCAACATTCATTTATTGCAATTCACAACCTCTAGTTTTACCTCTACCTCTTTTTCTAATGCTAGCATTGGAAGCTAATAACAAATCAATGATGTAAAAAGAATATTAGAATATATAAAAATGTATTTGAGCATAAGTCTAGTTGAAGGTGTTAAAGATTAACAAACCTATAATAGTTTCTTCAATGTTTTTTTAGGCAGAGTGAAGTTGTGTATGAATTGAAGGCATATTATTATTGTTGCTTTGTTGTGGCAATATAATAGAACAAGTTTTATTTCCTGTGGTTAAAAAAATGAATATGATAAGGAAAAGATATATATTTGAATATTTATAAATATATATTCAATTAAAGGTATAGAAATTTTAAAACCTGCATGATTAATTTCATTGTTGTTTGAGGTAGAATGATGTTATTGGCTAGGAATTGAATTTATAGCACTAACTAATTGTTTTAGTTGAAGTTGCACATCCCTCATTCTATAATTTTGATAGCTTCCACCTTCTTCCCTTTGTTTCTACTAGGTGTCATTATGTTGGATATCTACAAAAAAAATACATAAATTTTACTAGCATTAAAATAAGATAATAAAAAGAGCACTTTCATGATATATTCAATCATTATAATCAAGACACATTTAATCATCAACATTAATCACATAAACAACATAAATGTTGCTAAAATTATAATAAGACTATAGAAATAACACTTATACCATACCTTCAATCATCATAATCAAGATCTTTAAAATCATCATCATTAACTACATTATGATTCAAATTTTCATCGCTATTATATTCGACCAAAGTATCATCATTGTCCTATAATTCGTCCTCAATATATTCTTTATCCCTTTCTATGAAAAGATGCCTTGTACTTCAATTGCTTATAGTATATTAGGATTAACACCTCTCCTATGGAATGATAATATATCCCCATCTTCTATTTCAAGAGCTACATTATTCAACTGCAATCAATCGCTTGATATACTTCATCACCATCTTCACCCGTTGGACCATTTTCCTTCTCACAAAAATTAAAATGATTTTAGTCTTGAAACTTTTGCCCAGCCTTCCAATTGTTGCCTAATATAGTGTTAGTAAGATAGAATACTTGCTTCACTTGACTTTCAAGCACAGATGGTTCATTTTCATACCATGTTTTGCTAACATTAATGCTAGTAATATTGCTATTCACTTTTATGTTAATCCTTTTGTCACCAAGATTAAATGATTTGCGCCAAAATGGAACAACCCTTTTATTCTTGATATAATGCAACTATATTGTTTCAGAGATAACATTGTAGAAGTCAATAAAATAATCCTTATGTTATCCCTCAACAACAATCCCACAATTTTGACTTCTAATGAGACTGTTACACTCTTTTATGTGAGAGCTAACTCCATTAATAACCCAACCTGTATATTTTTATTCAAATTACAATTAAGAAAAGTTTGCTTTTGCTTTCCGTTACTTATGTGTTTGCTAGGTGCACTCTTGCCAATGTGAAAGTTGATCAAGCACATTATCACCTAACAGGTACAAAACAGCTTCATTATGTTCTACTTTCCATCAAACAATTTGCTTCTTCACCATTTGTTCCCATATTCTAAGCAATGATGATGTACCATATAATATATTTTACTTTGTACCCTCATTAAATGAGTTTAATGGTTACATACAGAAAAGACCATATACCCTTTAGTACTTCATCTAGATAAATTGCCATAAGTTGGAAAATCATTTATAGTCCACAAAACAACCGTATGCATTCTAAATTTTTCACCTTCATCCTCCTAGAGATGTTTTAAATCATCAATTAGTGGTTGCTATATACATTAATTTCCTTACTAGGAGTAGTAGGTCTTCGAATAAGTAAAGGCAATAACAAAAATGGCTCCTTCATACACTTCTATGGGGTAAATTGTATGGCACAATAATCACCAACCATATGCTGTAAGAAATACTCATATTACCAAATGGATTAAATCCATCAAAAGCTAACCTAAGTCGAACATTACGATAATCCTTTACAAACCCTGAAAACTTACCATCAAAGTCTTTCCATACCATTAAGTCTGTTGGCTCATGCATAATGTTATCATCAATGCATTTCTTTTTATACCACCTCATATCTTTGACTATTTTTATTGACATAAAAAGCCTTTGTAGTCATAGTTTGTAGTGGGTGTGGAACAGATACTAATGAAGCTCAAAATCATTGAACAAAATATGCAAACATCCAAGCTCTAATATTCTAACATCTAACTTAAATAAAGGAAAGTCTCAAATATGTTCTTATAATAGAAAATTACTCAAAAAGTTAATGATTTCATCCTTTTTCATGTTAAACAAATATTTAAATAAAAAAAGAATAAAACATTAGTTTTCAGGACCAAAACTTACCTAATGTTTCTTAGAAAGTACTCTAAAAAATAAGTAATCAAATCAACTTTCCTACGAAAACATTTGAAGTTTCCTACTTCTATTAGTACTCTAATAAGGTAAAGTAACAAGATAAACCAACAACAATGACGGATGTTGATACGAAGCAGCATAACTAACACGTTGAAACATAACCAACATCTTATGTTAGTTCTAATACATTGCAAACACATCTAAATATTTTGGAAGTTGGTTACAAGAAGCGACCGAATTGGCTAGATAAGTGAAAGAAATCATCTATGTATTATAATCCATCTCTGTGCTTAAACTAATAAAAGAAATTTACTTACAAAAGCAAAAAAGATAACAAGAGAATGCAAAGGGAAAGTTAAATTTTACTATTTGAGTGGCATACATTCCATTGGTCTTTTAGGTATGAAGTCATTTAGAAGTTGATGATGGTAAAGAAGATGAGGCTTTTGATACAAAGAAGGAGAAGGCAGATTGTGAAGAGGCAAAAGAGTCATCAAAAAATTTAAAAAGTATAATGAAGATTTTTTAAAGAAAAATTAAATAATATATTGCTCAAATAGGGAATACAAGGTGTTGGCCCTAGGTCCCCATACGGATTTTATGGCGATTACGTGTCACCATTGGGAGTTTATTTGAATTTATTATAAATATATATTTTGGAAACATTACAATAAAATAAAATACATTATAACATTTAAATTTAATTAAAGACTAGGCAAAGAAAATTCGTGGTGGGATCGTAGTCTAATTATAGACATAAAATTAAATTATTCAAAAACAAATAATTTAATAAAAATAATTAATACACAATTTATTAAAGAATATCAATTTAAAAGAGATAGATAATAATGATTTTTAAATAAAGAAAATTCATAGAAAAGGTAAAAATATTACCCCACAATTTATTACAAATTTTTCATAACAAAAATGAACAAAGAGTAATTAATTTGGGTGTAAGAAGAATGTTATAGCAATTTGGATTTAGAAAATGAAAATCTTAATTCAAAAGGGCAAAGTCACGGGTCTCTAAATAAAAGGTCGGTATAACTAAGCAAGTCATGATCGTACCGTGGAACGATCGTGACTTTGAAAACAATTTTTCAAGTCGCGATCGTAATACGTGACGATCGCGACCTTGAGCAAAAGCTTTGCCCACGCGATCACGATTCGCGGAAATTTTCAGGCTAGTCGCAATCGTGATTTTTGTGCCGATATCGTGATCGCGCCTCAATCTCGATCGCAAATTATAGAAAAATCCGCACTGTCACGATCGTACCACCTCACTATCATGATTTTTTCCATTCAGACATCCTTACTTCTAAGCAACATATCTTTCAATAAAGAAATCCAAAAGTTACAAACTATATACCGTTGGAAAGCTAATCAAGATCTACAACTTTTATGAAGACAATTTTGTCTAATTCGGCCTGTATTGATACAGTTTAATCATCTAAATAAAGTTACCCTTCAGCCAAATTCATACTTCAGTTATACATAAATGCACCCAAACAAAGCTACCTTAGAAGAGTCATAACTTCTGCATCCAAAATCCAAAAATTTCAGTCTTTATAGCGTTAAAAAGCTAAAAGAATAATCTACAACTTTTATGAAGACTACCTAGCCTAGTTCTGCTTATATCAATGCATTTTAATCTTCAAAGTTTCAAATCGCATCACTACCCTATTTTCTGTTTTTACTCATCTATTTACTAACAATTCTTTTGCAAATTTCATAGGACCCAAACCAACATAAAAGTTCCTACATATCAAAACTCCTTTGCTACACAATTTAACATGACCAAGTTCAGCCAAAGATTCCACAACATTCAACACAAGCCTACTCAACAGTAACAGAAAAATTCTGCATATTTAACTATCCATAAATATATCAGAAAATTTCTGCATTTTCTGTCAACTTTCACTTTCCATTTTCTCTATTCATTTGCAACAACAAAGTTGGTACACATTTTCATACTTCATTGCACAATGCCATAACAGTATCATGGTTACAAATATATACAAACATACTGATGCAAAAATGCTTCTAGAAATGCTCCACACTAACTTAGTTACAAAATCTGAA
>JANIIA010000002.1:43650319-43678777 GCA_027478495.1 Erythroxylum alaternifolium | reverse complement strand
TTATGACTGCACTATTGAGTACCACCCGGGGAAAGCTAATGTGGTGGCAGATGCATTGAGTAGGAAGTCTCACATCAATGCAGCTCAGATTCAAGTCGAGAAGTTAGCCTTCCATCTCCCTTTTCAAGCTCTCAGCATCAACCACCCTCTCCATCTCCACTGTCAGTGTTGAAGAACAAAGAAAACCTAAAGAGAAAGTGAGAGAAAATGTTTTCAGCTAGGTTCGTCTCGAATGTCCCCTTATGTTGTCATAACCTCTTCCTTATATAGTAAAATTTAAGTTTAAACTGAGGAACATGATATTAGGGACAACTGGCATTACTAAGGACACTAGGTGAAAATCAAGCTTGTGAGTTAATTCTCACGGGTGTGGCAACACACCTTATAAACTTGCATGGCCTTGCATGACTAAGCAAGGCCTTCTCACGACCCTCTCACGGTAGTGAGATATCGTGATAAATTTCTCATGCCCATGAGATCCAATATATGCTATTCAACTTCTCCTTTCTTTGTTCTTCACTTGGCATTTTATCTTGCCTCTTCTTCTTTCAATCATCTTTTTCTTTATGCTTTATGAATCAATAGAATATGGAAATTGAGAAGATGGCTTCACTAGACTTGCTTTCGGGTCCCTTTAGCTCCTTCACTTCTGAATTGTACCTAAGATCAAATATAAGCTAAACTGAGTATCCTAGGCATTTCTAAGGCATTAATAACTAAATGTAGTATATCAAATGAATCAACATTTAAAAACATATCAAGTTCCCCCACACTTAGTTTTTGACTGTTCCCGGGCAAATCGTCAATATCAAAATCATAAATAAAAACATTTATTCATTTCCCATATTTCATAAAAATAGATAACCATAAGTAAAGAAGAATGATTTTCAAAACCTAAAGCAATAAATCAACATTCAAAGTTTCTACACATGATCAATCAACATTCATCACCCTTGGAAACTGAGTAATCTAGAGATAAACTTGGACAAAAGGTGTTTAAACAAGATATTTCCATGGGTACACTCAAACACTATTCAAAATCACAACAATCTATAACTTTTCATATTATTTCATTTCTCCACTACTAAGAGTCACATGCATAATCATAAATTAAAGGACTTTTATAGGGTTGTAATATGGGTAAGGGCAAGGTGAGATGTATAGGTGATGTAGCATAAAAGCCATCAAGTTAGTGAAGCAAAAGTACCCTCAATGAGATATCAAACATATAAGCTAACACTCATTCAAAACTTGGTACCGTTAACCATGAAGAATGCAACAATTATGTTTCACAACTTAAATCAGCTCTCACACCATAAGCCATATGAACATAACATAAAACGTGCTCCATTCAAAACAACATTCACCTCATATGCAATATATTCAAACACCCAATCAATACAATTTAGGGAGGATAAACTATTAATTAACAAATTTTCACAATAATTGTATTTCCTCCTTGGTACTTTTATTCGAACTCGCTTCTTTTCTTTTCTTTCTTTCTCTCCTTTTTTTTTTTCACAAATATGCAAGTGATAGAAGCTACATCAACATAAGATTCATAACATGGAATTTTAACAAAGATAACTAACCCATATGTATGCATACCCGCACACTTAGCCCTTTATACAGTCACATTCATTAAGAATTAGCAAATGCTCTACTAGATTTAAGTTTTGGGTAGGGCATTTGGTTAGGAGCACGTAATGTGATTTGTGCAAAAGAAAAGACTAATAAAGCTCAAAGGTGGTTAGCAAAGGAAAATTCATATAATTGGATAGGTTATTTGGCTAATGTAGCTCGTAATAAACAAAGAATGCCTCATCATTTTCATAAAAATTAATGTAATAAAAAAATTATGTTCTTGAATAGAAAATCAAAGAAAAGTAAAGACGTATATGTCATGAAGGTTACACATAACAAAACATAGTGAGATTGATATGAATATGTTAGTCAAATATGGCTCAAAACGTTACTAGTTTTTGTCTACCACTAGCCACAGCTCTTTTAAGAATAATGCAGATTAACCAATCACAAGAGCAAAAGTACATGCTAATGTTTTTTTTTGAGAAATTAAAAAATTTATTGAAGGATTAAAAAGGAATACAACAAATGGAGAGTAGTAAGACTCTCCTACAACTAAAGAAGACATTTTCAGGAGATGCAATCAAAATAAAGCGATGATGCTTCTATGAATAAACAAGGAGACTTAAAACGACATAGTAGAAGGAAATTTGTAAGGTTAACCAAAGAGATTACAATACAACAAGCACGTGAAGCATTGTATGATGAAAGTGGAAATGGTTTCTGGCTCTCGCAAGAAGGGCCTCGAGAAGGTTCAAAATTAGGGCAATCTGGGATACCAGCATCTTCAACAGAAATACCAAGGTAAGGATGATCAATCTAAGCAAATCTGGTACTTTCTTCATCTACACATGCTGATCGATGCTAATGTTGTCATGTATCTTTTTAGTTAGTTCGCACTCTAATTACGATTAAATAATCTTAAAAGCAATATAAAATAAGAAATTTTTTTGATTTTGTTTGTTTGATTTTGAAAACTGCCTAAGAGGTCACACAAGCTATAATTAAGCTCAAAAGCATGCATAAAAACTAATATAACCCACCCTCACCCTTAAAACTTACATTGTCCTGAAAGTAAAATCAAATGTAAGAAATGGAGTAGTCTACAAAAATAGTAAATGCTAAAATGTAAATAACAAAAATTAACTTCCCTTAGATTGTCTTCTATGCAGTGCCTTCGTTTATCGATGTTAACTTGACCTCCTATTACATGATCAAGCGACACTAGTCACATTCTCCAACATCAACACATCCAAATATTCAGTTTGGAAGCCTTCATAATATGACTTTAAGTGATGACCATTCACTCTAAATGTCTTGTCAATATGGAGACTTCGTATCTCTACTGCACTAAAAAGGAAAGACATGAGTGATAACAAATGGACTAACCCAACAGGAATGCAACTTATCTAGAACTAGTTTGAGCTTTGAGTGATATAGTAGCACTTTCTAGCTCACCGAGATGCTTTTCCTTAAAATCATCTTATCATGGAAAGTCTTCATCTTCTCCTTACATATTACTTTATTCCAGTAGGATTCATTCCTCATCTCCTCTAACTCTTGAAGTTGTAACTTCCTATGGAATCCCGCATCATCTAATTTCATGTTGCATCTTCTGATAGCCTAATATACTTTGTCTTGTAGTTCCACTGGAAGATGACATGGCTTCCTAAACACCAGTCTATAAGAAGACATCCTAATTGGTGTTTTATAAACTGTCCTGTAGGCCCATAATGCATCTTCCAATCTTATGCTCCAATCCTTTCTTTTAGGCTGCACAGTTTTCTCTAGGATTAACTTGATTTATCGATTTGAGATTTTAGCTTGCCCATTGGTTTGGGGATGGTAAGCAGTGGAAACTTTACGTGTGGTGTGATATTTTTGAACATTGCTTCCATCACCATATTGCAAAAATGGATTCCTCGGTCACTAACCACTGCTTTCGGTATCTTGACCATAGAAAGAATGTTAGCCTTAACAAAATCTGCAACAACCTTCGCATCTTTAGCCCTGGTGGCTTTGGCTTCCACCCATTTAGAAACATAATCTACTATAAGCAATATGTAACTACAGCCAAAAGATGGAGGGAAAGGTCTTATAAAGTCAATACCCCAAATGTCAAATATTTCACAGAAAAGCAAAGGAGTTTGTGGCAATTGATCCTCACAAGATAGGTTACTTGACTGTTGGCATCTATCACAAGATTTGTAAAAGGTATATGCATCTTTGAACAATGTTGGCTAGTAGAAGCCGCTCTCTAAAACTTTAGGAGCCATTCTTTTCACTCCAAAATGTCCTCTACACACGAACAAATGGCAGAAGGCTAAGATTGATAATGTTTCATTTTTCAGTACACGCTTATTGATAACTTGATCTATATAGTGCCTTCAAAAATATGGGTCATACCATAAGTAATACTTCGCATCCCTTTGAGTCTTTGACAGGTTATTTATTTGTAATTAAAAAATTGACAATGTCTTATACTATGGTGGTGCTGCATCAATAGAAAATAATTGTTTATCCTGAAAGGTTTCTTGTAGAGGGATATCATCTTCTTCCTCTATCAAATGGCTAAGATGGTCCGCACCACGTTTTCTGCCCCATTCTTATCTCTAATCTCCATGTTGAATTTCTGAAGGAGGAGAATCCATCTGATCATCCTCGACTTTGCTTATTTCTTTATGAGCAAGTATCATAAAGCTACATGGTCAAAATAAACAATCACTTTAGAACCAAGCAAATACGACTGAAATTTTTCCAAGGCAAAAAACACAAATAAGAGTTCTTTTTTAGTAGTTGAATAATTCCATTGGGTTGGGTTTAGAGTCTTTGAAGCATATTAGATGAAATGCAAAGCTTTTCCCACTCTTTGTCCTAAACTTGCCCCCATTGTATAATCGTTTGCATCATATATGATCTTAAACAGGAGGTTCCAATATGGTGTTGAATCACTAGTGGGGATGTTAGAAGCTTCTTAATTTTGTTGAATGCTTCCTTGCACTTCTCACCAAACTCAAAGGAGATATCTTGTTGTAGAAGCTTACATAGTGGTAAGGCTATCTTTAAAAAGTCCTTAATTAACGTTTGATAAAAACCTACATACCTAAGAAAATAACGCACTTCCCTCACAGTAAAGGGTTAAGGTAAAGAACAAATATGATCAACTTTACATTTATCTACTTCAATACCCTCAACAGATATAACTTGGCCTAAAACTATACCTTGATCCACCATAAAATGATATTTTTCCCAGTTAACACAAGGTTGTTTTCTGTGTATCGTTCTAAGATAATGGCAAGATTTTTAAGACATTCATTAAAAGAAGATCCATATACACTAAAATCATCTATGAATACCTCAATAATCTTCTCAACATATTTAGAAAAAATGCTTACCATACATCTTTGGAATGTGGAAGGTGCGTTACATAATTTGAATGGAATTCTTCGGTAAGTGAATATATTGCATAAGCATATGAATTTGGTCTTCTCCTAATTTTCCGATATTATCAGAATCTGAAGATAACCTGAAAAACCATCTAGAAAGCAATAATAATCATAACCAGCCAATCTTTAAAGCATTTGATCAATAAAGGGAAAAGGAAAGTGGTCTTTGTGAGTTATAGAATTCAACTTCTTATAACCAATACATACTCACCATCCAGTTTGCACTGAGGTGGGAACTAACTCACCTTCCTAGTTTGTGACAATGGTGATTTCATACTTGTTTGGAACCATCTAAATAGGACTTACTCACTTACTACCGGAGATCTATTAAATCACCCTAACATTGAGAAGCTTCAGTAGCTCCTTCTTTATAACTTTCATCATTGGAGGATTCAGTCTACGATGAACTAGCCTTAAAGATTTTGCATCCTCCTCTAAAAAAAATGTGGTGCATGCATATTAAGGGCATATCCCTTGGATATCTGCGATAGTCCACCCAATCTCTTATTTATGCTCTCTCAATATTCGAACTAGCCTCTCCTCTTGATTTGAAGTCAACTGCACTGAAATGATGACTAGAAAAGTTTGCTTATCTTTTAAATAAGTACGCTTCAGGTGCAGGGGTGGTTTTAGTTCTAGTTCTGATGACTACACATTAGAAGGTAACAATTTCTTGTGAGATTCGAATAGTTTTAAAGAAGCCAAATCATACCTTTTTTTAGAGTTTTCCATTGATTCCAAAGCATCCATCATTTCAATAAGCTCTTCTCCCTTCTCAACATCAGTGTTGGCTTTTACTTCCATATCCTCAGTCAAAACGGTTTCCAAATGGTCATTGCAACTTAATTTAAACATTTCCTAGACTAAAGGATCAATCACATCAACAGAAAAAAAAACACAGTGATCATTAGGAGGATGCTTCATGGCATTAAAAATATTGAAATGAATCACTTCTCCATCAAAGTCCATCGTGATGGTGCTTACACAAACATTTATCTTAGTTTGAGTCGTATTAAGAAATGATCTCCCTAATAAGATAGATATCAAATTACATAAAGTGTCATCATTCATATCCACAACATAGAAATCTGTAGGAAATACTAACTTATTCACCTACCCAAAAACATCCTCAACTACACCATCAGGATAAGCATTAGTGTGGTCAGCCAATTATATTATCACACTTGTTTCTTTCAAGGGACCCAAATTCAAAGAAGCATAAATTGAATGAGGCAACACGTTAATCAAAGAACCCAAATCCAACATGGCTCTATTGATCAAAGTATTCCCAATTTTGCAAGGAATGGTGAATGTACCTAGATCTTGACATTTTAGAGGCATCTTCTTTCTAAATATTACAGATACATTGTCACCCATCATTACTTTTTCATCACTTGCAATTTCCTCTTATGTGTACACAACTTTTTAAAGAATTTGGCATACCTTGATACTTGCTTTATTGCCTCGAGCAAAGGTATGTTGACTTCCACTTCTGAAAAGTCTCCAATATATCTTTACCCTTTGATTGTGTTGCTCGAGCTTTAAAATTTATAAGCCTTCAAATACCGCAAGCATATAGGTTGTGACGGTAGTATAAAAGGTGTCAATCCCACTAGGAGGGGGAGTAATCTAATCCCAAAAAAAATATAAAAATGAAAATAAAAGATAGAACAGAAATTAATTACTATAATTGAATTTAACCAATCAAATTAGAAATTAATCACAAAAGTATTAACAAGTGAGCAATATGAAATCACAATAGAAATCAACCTAAGAAATTTACCAATTTATAAGCAAGGGGATTCTACATATCATTAATGCTAACCGAACCAATTACGTATCAATAGGGTGTCAATTTTAGACTATTCTAAGGCTAATTACTGTTTCTCAAGTTATAACCATTAAACTAGTCAGATTATGGAATTTGCAATCTCTCAATTCATAAATTATCCAAAAACCTAATTAGATCTTAAGCACTATAATAAACTATCGAAACATCACATGGGATCTCTCTCCGTACATTTAACAATATGAATTGTCATAGTTTCTATTAAGTCACCTAACTGTTATTAATTCGATTTAATTGTTTTTCATTTAGTTCATCCTCTCAATTTGTTATTGAATTATGCAAGAATGCAATCAAATCGTAACATTCTTCCAATAAAAACAATCGAATAAATTATCATTAACATTCTTCTAATAAAAACAATCGAATAAATTATCATTAAAACAAAATAAAATCTCGAAGGATAGTTTAGAACATCATCAATATTCCAAATCCTATCATCATACTATCTATCTCAATTTTATACATAAATAAAATTTAAACGAAAAGAAAATATGATTTGGAGTTGACGATGGAAGGCAGTAACGTCAGAAAACCTCTTGATACGGGAAGTACGTAAAGTCAGCTTCGTCTTCCTCTTCCTTGTTCTTCTTTCTTTCTGTCGGTCTTCTCTCTTTACGGTTCCAAGTGTGGCTGCATGAAAAAGTTCTTCTTTCTCTCCTCTTATTATTCTTTAAATAGTCTTTTATGCTTTAGGTAACCCTGGGGTTTTTTGGGGTCTGAAAGGTCACACCAATAAGATTATGAAAGTAAATGTATTAGTCCAAACTTTAACTCAATGGTCACATGTCCAACAAAATTCAAAAATTTTATGCATAATGGTCTTTGAGTTAAATCAGGCGCAGTCAACTCCCTCAGGGTTCTCAGGTTTACCATCCTGTCTTCGTATTCAGATTCTGATTCTTCTACTATAGTTGATCTTGCTTCACTGTGTAATCTCGGCAATGTTCTCTCGATCTCTGAATCAAGCTACTCAAGTTCTTTACGAGGAGATCTAGTCACTACCATACACCAACATTAACAACCATTTAAAAATTAACAAATAGTAAAAAGAAACAATTAAAAACAAATATATGCACAAAACACCAACAAAAATCAAAAATGAAAATTAAATTACCACACTCCCTGACAACAATGACAAAATTCGACAGAGTGTGTCGATTGCACTATAAAATTTACCTAACTTTGCACACTAAAATTTGCAGTTATGGTAAGTTAGGATTGAATTCACAGGAAATGTTCAGTTAATTTCCACAACAAAATTAATTGATGGAAGGAAAATATAAAAAGGGGATTTTTAGATTTTTAATATTTTAGAAAATAAAATAAAAGTAAGCTATCAAAAACAAATTGAAGTAAGCAATCAGAAATGATTAAAGCATCGAATAAGAGTATAGTTTGGTTTTAAGGTCAATCTCAGACTAAACATGATCAAGTATATTCCATCATTCTAACGTCTTTACACCTCTTTTCGGACTATTGTTCTGAGACTAATATTACGCTCTGATAATCCTAATTTTCCCTTAGGTTATGTTTAATTAAGATACGATCATTAATTTAAAGTAACTACCAAATAACCAAGGATACGGTCTCTAGATTCAATTTTGCAGTAACATTAAGAAGTGGAAAATAATCAATATAGGCAGTAATCTCACACGTTTGGGTTATCTAACCTAAGTTATGTTGTTCCTAACAATTCACAATCATTAGATGCTACTAAAAAACACCAAATCTAACAATTAAGTATTACATTCAACATTATAAAAATAGGATCGAAATAAAATAACCAAAATAATGTATTAAGATCATTTATTCAAAAATAGCTTAATCGTGACTTGGCTTTAATATCCTTATTGAACCAGAGTTGGAAAGTTAGCCTTCCATCTCCATCTTCAAACTCTCACCATCGGCCATCCTCTTTATTTCCACTGTAGGTGTTGAAGAAACAAGAAAACCTTAAGAGAAAGTGAGAGAAAAACATTATTGGCTAGGTTTGTCCAAAATGTCCGCCCTTTTCCATCACAACCTCTTCCTTATGTAGTAAAATTTAGGTTTAAACTAAGGGAAACTATGGAAATCACACCCATAAGTTAATTATCACGTTGCACAACCATGCAAGGCCTTCTCACAACTGTGCATGGCCCTCTCACGACTGTGAGAGATCTCTCATGGTCGTGAGAGGTGTTGCATTGGTGTGAGAAATTTCTCACACCCATGCGATCTAATATATTCCATGAGACTTCTCCCTTCTTTGTTCTTCACTTGACATTCTATTTTGCCCCTTCTTCTTTCAATCCTCTTCTTTTTTATGCTCCATGAATTAATAGAATATGGAAATTAAGAAGATGGATGTAATGGACATGCTTTTGGCTCACATTAGCTCCTTTACTTTCGAATTGTACCTAAAATTAAATATGAGCTAAAAGTGAGTATCCTAGGCATTTCTAAGGCATTAATCACTAAGTGTAGTTTATAAAATGAATCAACATTTAAACACATATCAACGATTCAAATTTTTTTATATATCAAAACCTTGTTTTGGAATTTGATGTTTTCCAAGCCAAGACCTTCCTTACACTTGTTTTTTTTTTCCTTACCTAAGTTATTTTACCAAATGAAGGTGTAGATTTTCATCTCTGCAAGCCTTATAATCTTAGAGGAAACTAACAAATGCATTATTCAATAAATATTAATGCTATTTAACTTATTCTTTAAGTGCTTTAAGGGCATAATCAACTTCCATTTTTACTTTGGATGCATTCTTCATCAATAATTATATCAATGATTTAATCAGTTGGTCAGATCCCTTAATAAATTTCTATTTATTGAAAACCACAGATGATGAGAATGGGATAACGAGTCCATGAATTATGTTTGCTTCAATAAATCTCTAACTAACTCCTCAATTGATCTTTTTTTGCAAACCTATATACTTATAAGGCCTCATAATGATAGCTTTTAAACTATATTTCAATAAAACTATATGATCATGCTTTCTTTTACATGGTAAACCTATTAGTTGAGTAAAATATCCTAATATTGCTCTAGTAACTTATATATTAAGAACTTAAAGAGAAAAGCTTTTAAACACAACTGGGAAGAGAGCGAGAGCGCAAACAGAAAGAGACCTACCTCTAAATCAAAAAAGCAAGTGAGACTTAGTGATAGTAGTGCGTCGTAATGCTACACAAAATAAACTAGACCTATAACTATGGCTGTGGTGAGTCTATGTCGATCTTATAGAGAGTGTTCAGTTAGCTTTTGTTATGACAATAGTTGGTGTTTAGGTTTTGGTGTAGGGACCTAGTACTTTAGTTCAATCTTGGCCTACACCTAATTAAACATATTTCATTGTATTGTTTTCTTCACACCTCTTTTCGAACTATTGATCGTAGATTAAGAACAAGCTTTATTGACCCCAATATTTCCTTATGCCATAGTTAATTAAGAAGAGCTCATTAATTAATCTTAACTATCAGATAACCTAGAACAAACTCTCCACCTTTAATTGGACAACCACCGTATGAGTGAGAAAAATAGACCAATCTAACTAATAATCACACAAGCTCGGATTATTTAACCTTGGTTACATTATCCCTAATGATATAATACCATTAGTTGTTACAAATGAATTCCAACATGACCATTACGTATCAAATTTAAAGTTCTAGCAATAGGTTCTCAAGAAAATATTCCAATACAGCATCAAGATCATTCTTACTTAATACCCAATCTATAAATGAAAGATAACATAAATAACCTAAAAATAAAGTAAAAATAATAAATACAATGAAAAATATACTTAACCAGATTTTTTGACATCGATGTCACCTCCAAACCAATGTCGGGATGCTAGCTCTCTATGGGTCTCCAAATGGATGGAGCTTTACACCTTCTTCTCATGTTCTCCTGAAGTTTTCCTCTTTTCCCATCCAAAAACACCAAAACCTTCATATCTGTGCCATCGCCCAACATCAGCTTTTAAATTAAAAGGCTAGGGTTTTAGTAAGCTAGTTTAGCCTTACCACTGTGAGTTGATGTGTCACAGGTGTGAGCGATGTCATGGGCATGAGAGTGGTGTTATATGCATGCCGTACATTGCACGACTGTAAGATATGCTCAGGGTTGTTCAATGTCACCAGCTGGCTGTAAGACACTTTATAGTTTCTATTCATTTGTTCTTCACTTTCATGCTCTATCTTGTCTCTTCTTCTTGTAATCTTCTTATAATTCTTGCTCTATGAAGACTATAGAGTATGAAAATTTAAAAGATGGCTTAATGAGTATACTTTCAAGTCACCTTAGCTTGTTCATTTTTAAAATGTACCTAAAATCAAATGTGAGCTAAAGTGATATCTTAAGCATATTCATAGTAATAATCACTAAGTGTTATGGAATAAATTCATAATTAATTAAGCATATATCAATTTTCACCACACATAGGTTTTGACTGTCCTTAGGCAAAACATCAAAATTAAGATCATAGACTCGAAAACATTTAGTCATTTCCCATATTTCCCGATAATAGATAGTTATAAACAAAGATGAATAACTTTCAAAAACCATATGAATAACTTAACTTTCAATGCTTTTTCTGATGACCAATCCACATTCATCACCTTTAGAAATTGAGCAATCTAGAGGTAGACTTAGAGAATGTGTTTAAATAAGATAGGTTCATGAGTACACTCAGATACCATTCATGATCATGACATTCCACAACTTTGCTTATCATTTCATTTCTCCACCAATAAAGGTCACATGCAAAATTATGAATCAAAAGACTTTTCAAGGTTTTAATGTGGGTAAGGAAAAGGTAAGATGTATTTGAATATTACAGTGCAAAAGCCATGAAAGCTAGTGAAACAAGAAAAATATTTAATATAAAATTAAGCACAAAAACCAACATTCACTTACAATTGTGTGCATCAAGTATGATGAATGTAAAAACTATGTTTCCTAGCTAAAATTCAAGCTCTTTCACCACAAACCACATCAAGCATATATGACTCACAAAAGTTAATCATAAACAAGATTTAGTAACCATAGGGAGTGATCGTTAAAAACATCATCTACCTCGTATCCAACATTCTTAAGTAACCATTTCATTACAACTTTAAGAAGAAATACTAATAATATGAAACTTCACAATACATTTGCATTTCCTCTTTGATAATTTTATTTAAACATTTTTCTTTTTTATGTTTTTCTCTTTTTCTATATATATAAAAATTGAAAGAAACTATATCAACATGGGAATTTCAATCTTAAGACATAAAATAATACCCCAATAATTATAACCAACCCTTATATCTGCATACCCCCATACTGAAGCTTTTATACTTCCACAATCATTAACAATCATAAATGCTCCACTAGCTTTATGACTTGGGTAGGATATTTGGTTAAGTGAAAAAGCATGTAATGTGGTTAGTACATAAAGAAAGAGTAATAAAGCACAAAGGGGCTTATCAAAAGGAAAATCATATAATGGGTAGGTTATTTGGCTAATATAGTTCAAAAAAACAAAGAATGCCTCCTCATTTTTATGTTAATACATTGTGATAAAAATGTGGTCTTGAATAGAAAATCAAAGGAAAATTAGGATTTACATGTCATAAAGATCACACATAAACAAAAGTCAATAAGAATGATGTGGATGTGTCAGTCTATAAAGGCTCAAAATCTCACTTGCTTTGTCTACCACTAGTCACTACTCTTTTAAAAGATAATGCACATTGAGCAATTACAAGAGTAAAAGTACATGATAACGTTGATGCATTCTTCTAGTCAGTTCACACTCTAATTATGACTATATAATCCTATAAGCAATAAAAAAGGAGAAAAATTTTTATTATTTACTTATTCTCTCTCTCATTTTGTTGAGAACTTAAAAACAAGCAAAAAAAAACAAGCAAACTTAAAAACAAACATCCATATAAAAAGAAATGTGAAAAAGTAAAGAAAAGAAGTTAACTTCCCTTGGGTTACCTTCCAAGAAGCCCCTTTGTTTAGTGTCGCTAGGTCGATGATATGAATGGATTTTGCTATATTTTTATATGTTATTTCATTTGAATTCATTCATATTTTTTGTGATTAAGGTTTAATGATGGAATACAAATACAAGATTAAAGCATGAAGTTTTGAAGCCATTAGAAGCTAGGAAGGCTATCCATAATGTAAATAACAAAGTGAAAAATTGGAGAAGCATCAAAGAGGCTATCCAAAATGGCAACCCTTAGAGCTTTCCTTGCCCACCAAATGATAGCATCTTTGGAGGTCCTCCTCGATTCAAAACTCAGCTCAATTGGCTTTTAAAAATCTAGCAATATGACATCACCATCAGTGTTTAAGGAGAGGAGTTTCACGTATGAAACACAATAGTTAGAGGATGTTTGAAAAAGAAGAAACGTCATCATTTGGTCGATAAAATGTAGACGTAGTGAGAAGCAACAACAAGGGTGTGTAATGCGTGAGTTTTTTTACGTGAATAGTGTCCATGTCCATCTACATTTAATTGTCACATCAAAGTTATAGGAGGGGAGATATAGTAGGCGGCTAGAAAATAGATGAGAATTGAACATAAGAGAATAGTTATGTGAATAGTATAGATAGACCACCATCATTATTTTTCAAATCGTGAATAGTAACTAGGAGAAGAAGCTTGTACGGTGAAGAAGAAACAAAGTGGTTTTCAGTTAGGGTAATTTTTATGGGGATGAGGCTTTTTCTTAGGAGACCTATAAAGGGCTAAATGTCCTGATGCCAGTTCAGAGGTGACATCGACGCCAACAAATCAGGTTAAGTGTATTTTCCTATTTTTGTTGTTTCTTTCTCTCATTAGAAATTGATTATGTTATTCTATTTTAATTTACTTGGGTTTTGTGTATGGACAATCAGATTTTTGTTATTGTTTAGTTATTTGTGTATAAACCCATTGGGTATTATGAAAGGATGATTTTAATGCATTCATTAAATCGTTTAATTGTATACCCATTACTAGAATTTCGATATAATCCGTAATTGTTATGTTGAAATTCATTTGTAGTGATTAATGATTCGTAATCATTAGGGATAACATAACCTAAGTTAAATGACGCATCCAATGTTGTTGTTGCCTTGACTAATCAATTTTTCTAATTCATAATGCTACTGCCTATTAAATCTAGAGATCTTATCCTAGGTTATTCGGTGGTTATGTTTAATTAACGATCGTATCTTGATTAAACAAAACCTAAGGGAAAACTCGGGTTAATTATTAACCCATAATTAATAGTTTCCAGGAGAGGTTTGAGAATAACAAATTGTTGAAATATGCTAATTAGAGTGTAGGCCAAGATCGAACCAAAGATGGATCTCTACCTAATTATCCAATGTTATCATTTTTACATATTTTCTTTAATTTGTTTTTATTAGTTAGTTTCATTTTACTTTCTTATTCTAAATCCAAACTCCCCCTTGTCCTAAACACTAATTAATTTCATTTCATAGGCTAATCGAACACTCCCTGAGGGATCGACCTAGACTCACCACTGCTACAATAATAATCTAGTTATTTTATTTTGACTGGCATTACGACACGCTATCACTCGACTCCATACTTTCCTCACGTGACAAAATTATGATCCTCAGGTGTCACAGTTTGAGCTTCCTTTATGTGAGATATTTTCAGATAGGGCCTTAGTTGATAATCCTTCATATTCAATATATGCCCTATCTTTAGATTCTCAATCTTTACTGAGTGCCTATACTCTTGAAAGGTCTCAAGTGTCTCATCATCTTTTTCTTCTTCATTCAATTTCTCTAACCTACTAGGTAAAGAGTCAATCTTAACAACAATTACAAATTCAGTATTTACTTTCAAGCTAAAAGATGTCCCTTTCTGTGTCGAGCTCCTTCTCCGCTTCTTCCACATAAGCAATTCCTTGAGTAGTATTCTAAAGATTCTCAAGCTCTTCTTCACTCTGTAAGGCCTCTACACTCATGTCCCTTGGGTACACCTTCGAGTTGCACCTCTTCGCTTTGTGATTCTAGGCAATCGAGAGCTTCCATCATCTGACCTACATGGATTACCATGTTTTGTATGCTCGCTTTTGTCTCCTGCTGAAATTGTTAAAGTTGTTGTTTTATACTCTATTGAAATTGCAAAGTATTAGCGTTCATTATATTAATAAGATATTTCAGAGATGTAATTGAGTTTTCTTGGCTCTCTAAATTTTGGAAACCAAACTAAAATTGCCTTTCATCCTACTAGAGTTGTATAGTATTAGCAGCAACGACATTAACCAATTCTTCCAGAGATGGACTTGAGTCGTAATAAGAAGCTTATAGTCTATACAGGAATTGATGTGTCTTGTACATTATCAAGGAAGTAGTTTTGCTTGTTATCCCATCCATAATTAAAGTTACTATGATCATTCCAAACATGGTAATAAGATTGGGAATATAAGTTATAGAAAAAATTACTTCCGTCTATGAATATTTTTTTAACACACGAAAACTAAACAAAAGTGGAAAGATCAAGAAATAAAAGAAAGGAAACTAATTACAAACAAGTATGTACAAAAAATAAATTAAAATTAAAAACAAAAACAAAAACTAACGCACCACACTCCCTAGCAACTGCGTTAAAATTGATAGTAGCGCATCGTAGCACTACTCAAAATATATTAAACCTATAACTATAGCAGTAGTGAGTCTAGGTCGATCCCACTGAGAGTGTTCAGTTAGCTTTTATTATGAAAATAATTTGTTTTTAGGTTTTTGGGGGGGGGGGGGTGTTTGATTGGTTTCATATAAAATAAAATAAAAATAAACTAATGAAAACAAATTAAAGATGTAAAAATAATGAAAGTAATGAATTCTTTAGGGACCTGATTCTTTAGTTTAATCTTGATCTACACCTGATTAAACATATTTCATTAAATTGTTATCTTTACATCTCTCTTTGAACTATTGTCCATAGATTAACAAAAAGCTCTATTAACCCTAGTTTTTCCTTAGGTCATAATTAATTAGAAAGAGCTTATTAATTAACCTAACTATCAGATAACCTAGAACAAGTTCCCTAAGTTTAATTGGATAGCAACCTTATGAGTGAGAAAAATAGACCAATCTATACAATAATCTCACAAGCTCAAATTATTTAACCTAGGTTTTGTTGTCCCCAATGATATAATACCATTAGTTGCTACAAATGAATTCAAAAATAACTATTATGTATCGTATTTAAAATTTTAGTAATGGATTCTCATGAAAAACAATTCAATAGAGCACCAAGATTATTTTTACACAATAACCAATCCGTAAATGCAAGATAATGTAAACAATCCAAAAAGAGAGTCAAAATGGATGTCACCACTAAACTGGTGTCAAGATGTTATCTCTCTATGGGTCTCTAAATGGATGGAGTATTGCCCCTTCTTCTCATCTTTCCCTGAAGTTTCCCTCTTTTTCCAACCAAAAGCATCAAAACCTTCATATTTGTGTGTTCGGCCAACATTAGCTTTTATAATAAAAAACTAGGGTTTTGGTAAGCTGGCTTAGCCTTACCAATGTTATGGTTTGATCCAATTGCAAGGTATGGACTTGGATCCCACATTGATTAAATACAAAGTTAGTGTGGGATTTATGAGGACTTTGGGCTCTCCACCCTCATAAGCTAGCTTTTGGGATATGGCTCTCCTAAAATCCTTATCAATTGGTATCAGAGTCGGTATTGGAGTGGAAGCCCATGGAGTGGTGGCCTGGGAATGTCAGCCGTGACTAATATGGCAGTGACTAACAAAGATCTCGGAGTGGTGGCCAATTGAGTGGTGACCTAAAAGTGTCAGCCATGACTAACATGGCCGTGACCAACGAGGATGTTGGTCCTTATCGGAGGACCAATGTTACGGTTTGATCCAATTGCATGCTATGGACTTAGATTCCACATTGATTAAATACAAAGTTGTTGTGGGATTTATAAGGACTTTAGGCTTTCAACCCTCATAAGCTAGCTTTTGGGGTGTGGTTCTCCTAAAGTCCTTATCAGTATTCCTTATAAATTCCACACTAACTTTGTATTTAATCAATGTGGGATCCAAGTCCTATACCTTGCAGTTGGATCAAACCGCGTCCTCGATGGTCATGTCCATGTTGTTCACAGCTGACACTTTCAGGTCACCACTCTATGGGCCACAACTCTGAGATCCTTGATGGTCACGACCACGTTGTTTATGGCTGGCATTCCAAGGCCACCACTCTGTGGGTCACCACTCCAAGACTGGGCTCTGATACCAATTGATAAGGACTTTCAAAGAGCCATACCTCAACAACTATCTTTTAGGGTGTGGCTCTCCTAAAGTCCTTATCAATTGGTATGTGACACACCATGGCATGGGTATAAGAGTTGTCTCATGCTATGCCATACAGTGCACGACTGTGAGACATGCTTACGGTTGTGCAATGTCACCAGCTGGTTATCAACCGCTTCATAGTTTCTATTCTTTTTTTCTTCACTTTCATGATTTATCTTATCTTTTCTTGTTGTAATCTTCTTATTCTTTCTCTATGAAGACTACAGAGTATGAACATTGAAAAGATGGATCAATTTAGGTTCTTCACTTCTAGAATGTATGTAAATGAACTAAAGTGAGTATCTTAAGCATTTTCATAGCAATAATCACTAAATGTTATGGAATAAATGCATAATCAACTAAGCACATATCACCCAGTCTAAAGAGTAAGCGAGCGTGGTGAGAGCGAGATCGGCACAATCGTGGCCCCACCTCTAGATTTGAGGAGTAATCAAGAGGCACAAAAATGGGAAATAAATAGAAAAGAGAGACTCAGTCCTCGAGGATCAACAAGCAATGCAACCCACTTGAATAAGACCCAAATCAACTCTAGATAAAGGAGACCCAAGTGAGCTTCAGTAAAACTAAGACCTAAATCTCCTTACTAAGACCCACACAAGATTGATAGTTGTGCATTATTATTATTGTTGTGTTTTTAGGATTTATTTTTTATGTTTTTGTTTAGTTTGCTCTTCATTGTTGTTCTTTTATGTTTGATGTTAATTTAGGATAAGAATTGATCATTTTGATGTGGGAATAGAGGGTGGCCACCATTGTGATTAAGCAAGATACCAAGAGTGGAGAAGAGAAGTGGAGGATCTATAATATAAGAACCCACGATTGTGGGATTCAAACTAATTCTCACGATCATGGGATGCCTAATCTGAAGATAAATACGACATTTTCTGAAGATATAATGATATAAATCCCTATGGAAGAGGGAGGATCAGTAGAGACTTTCCTCCTTGAGTGAAAACACAGGGTTAGATTCTTGAGAGAGGTGGGGAATCAAAGTTTTTTATTCACAATTGGGTAAAGAGCATACTATCGCCATATTTTCCATATTCGAGCAAAGAAGAGGAGAAGTTTGATTCATTTAATTTTCCTTCATTTTTTTCTAGCATTTTTATGGTGGATTATTGATTGCTGGAGATGTTAATGCCATCATGAGTGGCTAATTTATTTGTAGAGATTACTTTTTAACTTCTTGTTAAACTCCTATTTCACTGATTTGAATGAATGATGTGTTTGATGGATGGTGTACTTATACCTTGCAATATATTGAGAGATTGAGTTAGGTATTTGTGTATGGTTGTACAATGAGAATTGGCACTCTATAGACCTACATTCATCAAGTTAATTGATTAGTTAGAGAGAGATCTTGGCTAATTAGTTGATGATAAATAGGATAATTTAATAACTAGTTGAATTGGTGGATTGATTTTGTAGATTGAGTGATTGCTTAATCATCTCCATTTAACTTGGTTAGGTACAATTAATTACACCTTGAGAGAGGTTAGTTAACATATTAGGAAATCTTAGATAAGGAACAAGTCAATCAATAAAATAGGAGGGAGATAATATAGGGAAAAGTGATCTCTAGTTGTTAAAATCTTGAATTCCAAGTTTTTGCATTTTTGCATTATCATTTATACATTGTTAGTTGTTTAATTTATTTTAATTTTCCAGTTTATTTCCATATAAATTTGGTTTTAAAAAAAAGATCAATCTGAATTAAATGGTGCCTAAACACAATCCTTATGGGATCGATATTTGATTTTTAACTATAAGTCACGACTCGTATACTTGTAATTTTAAGTGTAAAAATAGTAGTTTGTTCTGCAATCAACAAGTTTTTGACATCATTTTTAGGGGTTGTTTGTTTAGCATCTTGTTCAGTTTAGCTTACTTTGATTTAAGAATTTTTGATACTTTTCATTGTGTATTTACACGTGCATGAACACAAGGAGCACACAAAGATCGACTGAAATTAATGATGAAGAGTTATTTGATATCACAAGGCACGAACTAAAGTTAAGAAGAGGGAAGCACCAAGACATTATACAAAGAAATATGGCAGAATAAGGAGATCAAGGGGGAGTTGAAAGGACATTGATGGAATTTATGAGGCCAGATTTCAGTCATCAAGGAGTTGCTATGCCAGCGATTCAGGCTAATAATTTTGAGATCAAGCAGGCACTCCTCAACATGCTTCAAAGTAGTGTACAATTTTATGGGCTGTCTAATGAAAAACCCAAATGCCCATATTGCAAATTTTTTGTAGATTTGCAACACCTTTAGATTTAATAGGATGTCTGATGATGCTGTGAAGTTGCGGTTGTTTTCTTTTACTTTGAGAGATCGGGAAAAGGCATGGTATAACTCACTCAGTTTAGGGCAGATCACTACTTGGGAATAGCTAGCCCAAGCATTCCTTGCTAAATACTTCTGTTGACCAAGACAATAAGAATCATAAAGGAAATAACAAATTTTTAACAGAGGAATGGGGAGTCTTTATATAAAGCCTAAGAGAGGTTTAAAGAATTACAAAGAAGTTATCCCTACCACAACCTTCCAAGAAAGTTCTTGTTGTAGACATTCTACAATGGTTTAAATCAGAGCACAAGAGGAACTGCAGATGCAACTGCTGGAGGTTCTTTGATGAGAAAGAATATTGATGCAATTGATGACCTTTTGGAAGAGTTGGCCAGTAATAGTTGCATGTGGTCAAGTAAGAGGAGTAGATAGGGGCAAAAAGAGCAAAAAGTTATAATCCATATTGACTCCGTTATAGCTTTATAGACATAGATCACAGCATTTACCAAGCAGTTGAGCAATATGAAGGAGCATCTTCGTCTGCGGCCAAAACTATGCAATTATAGTGTGAGTTATATGGGCAAAAAAACCATAGCTTAACTAAATGTTTCTTGTTGGGAGCCACTTGTACAAAGCAGGTAAATTACTTGTGCCAACCACAAAGAGGTAATAATCCTTATTCTAACACCTATAATCCAGTGTGGAAAAACCACCAAAATTTTTTTAGAGTACTAACAATACAAGTGGCTAAGCAAGACCACAAGTTGATGGATGATTTGGGGTCCAAACTGGTAACTCAAGAAGAGAACCATAAGAGGATTTTTCCTAGCTAGGAGGAATGTCAAAAAAGAATAGAGGCAAAGTTTGATCAGATTGAAAAGAACCATACCTCATCCATCCACAATTTGGAGGTTTAAGTAGGTCAACTTGCAAATGCTTTGTCTTCTAGATGTTCAAGTATCCTACCAAGCAATATTGAGGTCAACCTAAGGGAACAACTCAAGGCTATTACACATCGAAGTGGCAAGAAAGTGGAGGAACTAAGTATGCAAAAGGATAGCCAAGAAAAAAGGAAAAGCAAGAAGATAGAAGAAGAGAAAAAAAGAAGAACGGATTTAGGTACCACCACCACCCTATAAGCCTAAACTTTCATATTCGCAAAGGGTGAGACAACATCAAGTGGACATTTAGTTTTCCAAATTTTTGGAGAAATTGAAGAAGCTACAGATCAACTTGTCATTGGTGGAAGCTTTGGAGTGCATGCCCAAGAATGCAAAGATTTTTAAGGGCATACTCACACAAAAATGTACTTGGGAAGACAATCAGACGGTTACTTTAATGAAAAATTGTAGTTCGTTCATATAAAGCCAAATTCCTTCAAAACTACAAGATCTAGTGAGTTTTACTATTCTATGTGATGTTGGTGATTTTGAATTTTCTAAATGTTTATGTGATTTAGGTGCAAGTATTAACTAGATTCGTTTGTCTGTTTTCAGGAAATTGAGACTAGGAGAGGTCAAGCTAACATCTATGTTAATTCAACTTATAAATCAATCCATCAAGAGTTCATTTGGAATTGTAGAAGATGTATTGGTAAAAGTGGACAAATTTATTATTGCTGTTGATTTTGTTGTGTTGGATTTTAAAACTGATAGAAAATGCCAACTGATTTTAGGTAGGCCCTTTATAAATATTAGTAAGGCATTAGTTGATGTGCATGAAGGGAAACTTGTGTTGAGAATTGGTAATGAGCAGGTTGAATTTAATATGTCAAAATCTTTAAAGAAACTGATGGATGTTAATGTATGTATGAAAATTGATGTTGTGGATGAGTATCTAAAGGAGGTTGAAGAGGAAGTTGATGAATTTAATGAAGTACACAGGGATGAGAGTGTGAACGAAGAGGAATTATGTAAGGTAGTTGATTTAGAAAAGCTAGTGAGAACAGATACACCCACACCACCATCCATTCTTAAGCCCCCTAATTTAGAGCTTAAACCCTTACCTTCATATTTAAGATACACCTTTTTAGGTAAGAACCATACCCTACTTGTCATTATCTCTAATTAATTAGATTGTGAGTAAGAAGAGAAACTATTGGATACCATTAAGAAGAGGATGAGAGCCATAGGGTGGCAAATTTTTAATATTATGGGGATTAGCCTCGATGTGGTGATGTATAGGATTAACATAGAACAAGGATGTAAAACTGTGAGGGAGTGACAGAGAAGGCTAAATCCAAGCATGCAAGAGGTTGTGAAGAAGGAGGTACTGAAGCTTTTACATGCGGGGATTATTTTGAAGTAAATCACTTGTTAATATAGAAATCACATATAATATGCAAAATGCACAAGAAGGGGGGTTGAATTATGTTAAATCATCTAAAATATGAATCTTTAAAAACTTCTTAATTTTCTTGACAAGTTCAGACGATTACAAGTTTAAACAATGCACTTAATTTTGATGAGTAATGCAATAGAGGAAATCAGTATCTATTCTTCTAAAATAAGAAAATTAAAAAGGTAAGAGTTAGAGAATATGACACTATGATTTTATACTGGTTCACCCTTAACCTTCGGCTACGTCTAGTCCTTAGAGTTTGTCTGAGATTTCACTATCTCCTTCAACGTTACAAATATTATTTCTACACTTACAGAGCCTCTTCAGGTCTCTTTCACAAAGTATTCTTTATTTACTTCCTTAGCCTCTTCAGGCTCTAGCCTTCCTTTCTCTCGAAAAGATATTGTTTGAGCTTTCACACTCACGTCACAGATGTATTTGCTCTCTTTCTTTCTTTCTTTTCTCTCAGAATATTTTTCACAGCATAAGCACTTGAGGAAAAAATTTCTCTAAGTATTCTTGTACATCCAGAATTCTTATTAAAGTCTATGACTTCAACTTAATATTTATAACCTAAATCTCCAACGGTCTTCTTAAAAAATCTGCTTGTAGAGTCTTCTAAATTCTCTTATTAGTTGAGTCTTGTACCAATTCCAACTAACTGACGTTCTAGCACATTCTTCAATAACATTGACTTACTTAGCTTCGTATGCTTCATCTGATGTCCTAGACTTGATCACTTCATTTGATCCATCTTATTTATCTTTTGCTAAAGTATTGGCTTGATTTGATGATTTGTGCCACGTATATTTTTCTGCGCACTTAACAAATTCATCTAAACAGTTCACACTCTTGTATTATTATTATTATTTGACTTTCATCAAAATCAATAGAAGAAGTGAAGTCTTGTTGACTTAACAATCTCCCATTTTTTTATGATAATAAATAATCATAATATGAGAAGATAAAAATAATATTTAGATAAAAAGCAATATTCAAACGAATAATCCAAGATATATATACAAAATACAAAGACTCCTTTCTACTGTTCTATCTCCCCTTATTTGTTATTAATCAAAATGATAGTTTATTTTAGACGCTTCAAAATTTCAGAAAAAATTTGTCGACGATCAGTGCAGATCATCTGGAGGTCTTCTTCTATAGAAACATGTAGAAGTGCTAATTCCTCATGAAGATCACCCATTGCATCTTCTAGCACATCAACCTTAGTAATAATTTTCTCAATGTTTTTAGCTAAGGCTTTCTGAACTTCTGTCTACTTGTGACTAGCTTCAGTCCATTAGATGAAATCCTTCAACAGCTCCGAGTTAACGGTAGGATTTTGTAGTATTTCACTAAGTGGATGAATATACTCAAAGATAGATGGTTTTCTAGGTTAATTGTCTAATTCTATAATTTTTATTGAGGGTATTTTGAAAGGTTATTTTTCATTAGGGATATCAAGATCATCAGGTCTGGGTAATTTATAAATCGGTTGCCCTAGAAGGTGTAAAATAGTTTTAACTGAAGGAATAAAACCTAAGGGTTTGAAATGAATAAGCAAATGCACAAGGGTTTCTAAGTTAAAAATGATACCTTTAATTGTGAAACTTTTATACCTTCCCTCTGATATTGAGCCAACTACCTTGAAGCTTTCGTCTGTAGTAGATGCTCTAAAATTACTTCCTGATTCCCTTGATATATGATGTGAAATATAGACACTTACAGGTTAAGCTACGTGACATACATCGTCTATGTTCTTTACTGTCCCTTAAATCTATTCTTCTGTGAGATCAACTTCTCATTTTTCAATAAACTTCTTTTTCTTCCCTTTTTCTTTGCTGGCTACCAATGATGGAATTCTAGGTTGTACATCTGGTATAATCTTAATTGTCATTCTGCTTATCATTGGATAGATTGTATAAGGATCTTTCGTAATCTTCAATAAATATGGTTCTGCTTTTTCGTCTCGCGGAATACTATATAATCTTCGTTCTTCATGACTTAGAAGATGTATCATCTGATCATTTACTGTTATAGGTTCAACTTGAACCTTAACTTTCTGTTTAGAAGGTTCTTTGATGATAATGGAACCTTTGCTATGATTAGATGTTGATTCTTCTATGACCTTCATCTTTAAATATTTCTTCTTTATCGGTTGAAGAGGGTTGTAAGTTACTAGTTGCTGCTTAGACGATGTCTTCGTCTTCTTTTCAACAGTCTGTGCCTTTTTGTGGAATGTTAGATGATGAAAACTTCTTCTTCTGAATAGGCTTCATCTTCTTTTGTTCTTTTACTGGTTTGAAAAGGAGTTGTTGTTGAGGCTTCTTCTTCTCAAACACTAAATTCCTTTTTATTTCTGTCTCTCCAAATGGTTGTTCTGGTTGAGTCTGAGGGATAGAGACAATTGGTTTGGCTGTTTGCTATTATTGCTCTTGCTCCTTTTCACTCTCAGAGTCTACACTAAGAATCAGAGCTCTTTGTTTCTTCTGTTCTTGCTGTTATAAGGTCAATAATCTTGGTGACTTTCTTGACTTCTTAGATATTTCTGATTGGAGTGTCTCAGCCTTCCTCTTTGAAGACACTTGGTAAGTTGGTTGTTGAACCTTATTTTACTTCTTCTTTGAAATCGTCTTGGCTTATATAGGCTTATCAGATGATTGTTCAACCTTTACCTTTACTGATATTCTTTCAAACGATCAAGGTTTTGCTTGTTTTTCAGACAGAACATTTCCTTTCCTGCTTCGTCTTACTGAAAGCTCCCCCTTAGACTGTGCTTTCGGTGTGAAATCTCCATCCGCTTCAGCTTTGGTCTTAATCCCCATTTTATGAATATTAGAGGCATCTATAACACTCTTAACATCCAGCTTTACTTTGTTTCCTCTATCAAGTAGGATTCCAGATGCTTTGAAAAATCTTGTTAACAGCATGCCATAAGCTAAAGAACCACTCTTCAGATGATAATCCTCCCTAGCCTTTATCCTGTACTTTAGAATCAAAAATGAAAGATTAACAGGTTAGTGAGTGAATAGATGAAACAGACAATGTTTATCATTCATTGTCACCACGTCCTTTGATCCTGCTCTTGATAGGATACGATGGAGAAGAAGTGAGTGAAGAACCCTAGCCATCGGAATGAGGGTTGAAGACTTCTTACCTCCTGAATTACTGAATCCATATAGTTTTCGATTGATGTTGGCTTCGTCTATATGGATTTAAGTGATCAAATCTGTATTGTTGAACAATTTTTCTTCTTCATTTGGACACCCAATAGCTGCCATCACGGAATCTTGTGTGATTATTACCGACAACCCATCTACCATTGAGGTGTTGTCTACCACCTTCGTATTCTTCCAGAACTCATATATTTCACTTAAATACACAGTCTATCAGATTTTAAAGAAGTTCTTCCATCCAATTGCTTCAATCTCAAGTTTAATATTCATCTGAGCATTCTTCAAGGAAGTGAAATCGACGAGTCTTCTATAGATAAGAGATTTCAGCATTTTTAATTTGTAAAAGATAAACAATAAATAGAGAAATGTATTTCGCTTTAACAAGCGAGGTTAGTATATGGAAAATATTAAAAGAAAGATATGAAACAAAATGAGAAGAGTTTGATGTTTAGAACAAAGCGATGGATTGTCTTTGTTGAGAGCACTTTGAATAAGTAAGTTTCGAAGTTTGTCACAAAAATTCTAGAGTGTAAAGTGTTGCAGATATTAAAATGATTGTTTTTTATATGCACTCTTGAAAAGTTACCGTTTATAATGTTTTTAACTGATCCACTGGTAATTATGAAATTGAAACTACCAAGTAAAAGTTATCGTTACTATTTAGTTTGAAAACTTATGACTTTCAGCTTCTTCAGGACGAATCGTCTAGATCAGAGTTTCAAACGAATGGTCGTTTAACATCACCATATTTAGATTTCGTCTGATTTCCTTGAATTTGTCTTCACTTAAGGGTTTGGTGAAGATATCTGCCCATTATTGATTCATCTTAACAAATTGTACATTGATGATCCCTCTCTGTAATAGTCTCTTATAAAATGGTGTCTGACTTAAATATGCTTTATCCTTGAGTGTTGTATTGGATTCTTTGAGAGATTAATAACACTTGTATTGTCACAGAAGATTGGATTTTGATCTTCTTGGATAGAGTAATCCTCTAACTATTACTTTATCCATAATATCTGTAAACAACAGCTTGCAGCTGATATGTATTCAACTTCTACAGTAAATAGAGCAATTGAACTTTGCCTCCTGCTTGACCAAGAAATTAGATTATTACTAAGAAAGTGACAAGCTCCACTTGTACTCTTTCTATCAATCCTATCTCCAACATAATCAGCATCACAGTAACTAACTAACCTAAAATCTTTACCTTTCTCATACATTAAACAAAGATCAGTAGAACCTGCCAAGTATCTCAATATTCTTTTAACAACAATATAATGAGATTGTTGGACCCCGATTTTGGTGTCTAACTTTCATGCTTGCTCTGATACCAATAACTGTTCGACCACGATTCTGAAGTTCAACTCTTGTAGAAAAATCATAACTCTTGAGCTTATCGCCCGTAAAGAACACCTTAATCGTTATCGGGTGATCTTCTCAAAACTACCCTTTCTAAGCTCAGCTCATCCCTTAGGATAGTCGACTAATACGATGATAGTCGACTAGTCCATTCATCCATTTCAACCTGAAAACCTCATGGAATAGCGTTGGTGACTCCACACTTTACACATATACCTGCTTCGAGGCCGTTAGCATAACTTTTTCTATAGACATCCAATCTAGGGTTTCTTTAGATAGTTTGAAAGAGAACTTCGAGAGCTACAACTTTTATGAAGACTTTGAATGCCAATTGTATCTTTTGAAGGGCCAAAAATAGGGCAAAAGATAAAATATGAACAGTAACATAGACGAAGTTTTGTGAATAGTAACACAGACGAAGTCTGTGAACAGTAACACAGATGAATCCTTGTGAACAGTAACACTGAGGAATCTGTGTACAGTAACACAGACGATATTCTTCAACCAACATAACTTCTTAACTACTTCTTGTAATCCTTGGCCTATGATCTATCCTTTGTGTTCTATCCTCTGTAGTTGACTTTTATCTTCTGTGTTAACCACTTATTGTTTGTGGTCTATCCTCTATGTTCTATTTTCTATATGATGATGTGTCCTCTATGTTCTGACATCATCACAGGCGATACTTATATTCTTTACTCATCCTTTCCTCTGTGTTCTATCTTCTATGTGATGACGTGTCCTCTGTGTTCTGACGTCATCTCAGACGATATTTCTACTCTCTATTCATCCATTCCTCTGTGTTCTAACGTCAGCATAGAGGATACTTCTACTCTTTATTCATCCTTTCCTCTGTGTTTTTCCTTTGTATCTACCTTATTTAATGCAACTATTAACCTTCACAACTACTCTCATTCGTTCAAATCTCAGGTCAGAAATACACAAACCTAAACATTAGCCATTTCTCAAAACCTCAAAATCGTTCATAATCATGTGCAGAATGCTACATATATTTCATTCATTCCCAAATGAATATTTGTTTTACAAGGCTTTAATAACCATATAAGCCATAATACATCAGTACACTTGAACTAATAAAACTTAAAAGGTGGCTAAAGCCTTAAGTTCTCAAAATCTAACTTATGAGTACAAAAGAAAATTTACAGACTGAGGTGCTGCCTTGTATCCTGACTTACTCACTTTCTTGTTCTTCACCTGAATTGGACAGAATTTGGAGGGGGTGAGCTTAAAGCTCGTGGGTAACAGGTTTATAACTTACAAACAAGCAGAAAACCTTTTTGCGCAATTTAAGACATGTTCAGTTATAAATCATGCATGCTTTCATCTTGTCAGACAAATCATAAGCACATCAGAATGGTTTGGGTGGATCCAAAATAGAACATACTACACATTTCCCTTAAGAGTCCTATGTAGCCGTGAACAGAACGTACTAACGCAATTCCAATTTATGGTTTTGTGTAGCTGTGAACTTATGGGAGTCCATGAAGCAGCTCCACGCCACTAGTGGGCAGGCGGGAGAAGCCTTTAGACAAGTGCACTTGACTTAACTTAGGAGACCACCACAAAACCACATAACACATATATTTCATGATCTTGAGAACTTACTGCCCAAAATGGCAATTCTTAGAAACTTGCTTTTCATATCTGAAAACGTGGTTTCATAAATTTGCAACTTGTTGGAGAAAACATTTTGTTTTTTTTTAAGTATGCAGCAACATATAACACTTTGTGCTACTCCAAACAAGAACAAACAAATGCACATTTTTGAAGTAATCAAAATAATTGAAAGAAGAACATTTATGGCTTATTGTTTCATCATAAAACTGTAACCCACTTTAAAATCCTTGCTTGCTTATGTATTGGACTTAAGGATGTCTTTTCTCTTGCTTTTCTTGCCTCTCTTGAACCCCTCCTTGATTTCCTTCACAAAGACATAACTCCCATTCAACAAAAATTTGGATTTGACTAACCCATAATGCACATTCACTAAAATAAATTCTAGAATGCTTAACCCAAACATTTCTTAAGCT
>JANIIA010000002.1:43638857-43650219 GCA_027478495.1 Erythroxylum alaternifolium | reverse complement strand
AATATATTATTAACAAGTCATAATGTTAATACATGAATCACAAATATCCATTGGCCTAGGGCACACTACTAACACTACCACCTTCTTCAATGACTTTCTTGGCCTTTTTTGCAAGCTTTCGACCTCTTCCCCTCATCTCTGCCACCTCTTCACCACCACTCATTAGCCTTTTCACCACTAATTTAACGTTATCTCTTCCCATTACTCCTGGAACGCTAGTTTTTAAAGATGTCCAGTGCTTACTACCTGCCTTTACACCAGTCTTCAAAATGTCTACGATCAGCTTTTCATTGTCAAAATTTGAGAAATAAGGCACCCACTATAGACCCAACAAAGATGACAATTTGATGAGCTTTTTTAGAAGACTTTTAAGCTCGAGTTTTGAGGATAGTTCGCGACCCTGAGGGTGATGTGGAAAGTGTTGTAGTATCATTGATAAAAGGGGAGGATGCATTTGAATTCTTTTTGAATATATGAATTATGAGAATTCACTGGGGAAGGAACATAAGTCTTGAGTGATTTTTCCGTGATGTCAGGTGGATATGATGGTCTAAGTAATTTGTATGGATTATGGAAATCAGATTTTGAAAAGGATGCTGCTTGTTTATTTGTAGAAGAATCAACAATCTCTTGCAACAATAGCTTTTGAATTCCATGCTCGGTTTTGCTAACATTCCTCTAGAACAATAAAGAAAATGATGCCACTTGGTACATTATGGAAATACTTAGAAAATAGAGCACAAATTATTTAACATCAAAAACAAGATAATGGGTAATCATGACTTTCAAGACTAGTTGCTTGAGTGAAGTTACAGATGTTAAAGGCTCTCTGGTTCTGGAAAATGTAGAGGTTGTAGTCATACTGGTGTTAAAAAATTGGAACAATATGGTAAGAAGTAGACAAAGAAAAGGAATTTTAGTTGATGTCTAAACAAAGTAAGTAAATCAGTAGATAGTGGAGTATAAGGACTTACTCCAGTAGGCTCCTACATAAACAATGGGGTTTTTCTACTCTAAAACACCATCTACATGTTGTGTACATAAGCGGAGAAGAATTTACTATATGAGCTTCCACGAACAAAAAGACTCTTTCTCACCCTGCTATCTGTTGATACTAAATAGATAAAATTTAGATAGAGAAAGTTAGTATTGAGAGAAAGAGAAGCTTGACAAGGACACAACAAGGCAGAGGAGGTCCTCTCAAACCAATCACTTGTTCAAATCACATATTGACAACCAAGTTTTTCTTTTAGCAATCTTTTTTGAATAATTTATAGCGATCTATGTAATGCTTTAGTGTGTTAAAAATATATGTGCTTGCATGAGCATGACATGTATCATGCATATATTATGACCTCATTTAAATTTAAACCTTTATTTTTATTTTATCATTTACATGCACTTGTATGTAGTTTATTATTTAATATGAGTCTCGTGTTCATTTTGAAACATGTTTAGCATTTAATAATTTGTAGAAATTGTTGTGATTGACGCCACTTATATGTGATTACATTTAGTGATGGAATGTTTGAACAATATGAATGATTCCAATGATTATGTGGAAATAAATAAAAAAGATGGGATATGGAATGATACCATAGAGATGCATTTAATCTCCTTGATTGTTGAAAAATTGAAGAAGGGAAATCGAATGACTACTACCTTTTCCAAATCTGGTTGGAAGAATATTAAGGAAAGGCTTCAAACAAAATTCTATAAGGAGTATACTTATATTCAATTGAAGAATAAATATAATGAATTAAGGGCTATATTGAAGAATTTCAAGAACTTACTCAAAGAAACAGGAATCGGTTTTACTAATGAAGTTAATGCTACAAATTAATGTTAGGAAAATCTATTTTTAAGGTAAAATATGTCCTTGTTTTATTAATATATCATATTATATAATATTTATTCTCATATTTCTTTTTCATCATTATAGGTGCATAAAATGGCTCACAAATTCAAGAGAAAAGGATGTAAGAAATTTTCATATTTGTTTCATATTTTTGGAAATATTACTGCAACTGGTATGCATGCACATCCATCAACTAAATCTCATCAAATAATACAAAAGAGGAACATGGAAATGATGTTGATAAAGATTACTCGTATAATGAAAAAGAAGATCTAGATATAATTTCTCCATCTAAGAGAAAGAAATATCCTAAGAATAAGAAGGTAAAGAAGACACATTCTAACATTGTATAAGAGGTCTTGCTTATACTTAGTGAACAATCAAAAAAGAAAAATGATTTACTTGAGAAAAAACTAAGTAAAACATCATCTACTGCAAAGAATAGATCTCAAGAGTCTAACATAATGATGGAATGTCTAAGTTCCTTAGATGAATTGGGGGTTGACGGTGTGCAATATGGAAAAGTTATTAAGGCCTTACATGATTTTCCACTTTATAGGGATTTTTTTATGAAGATGACAGATACAAGGAAGCTGGATTGGATTATATCTCTTTAGTTATATTTTCATAATATTGCATATCAAATTCTCATTATTTTGACACTTTTATATTAAGCACTATTCTATAGTTTGAACATTTTAAGTTTGTGTTTTGTATGAATTTTTAACTTAATGTTAATTATATATTTTGTATGAATATTTTGTCTATATTTGATTAAACCTTTTGATTAATTGTTTTATTAATTATTTAATGTTAGCATTATAGATACATATATTTCTTATTAGATTTTGAATCAGATTTTGATGATGAACAAAAGAAGGTAATCATTATTTCTATGGATGAGGGAAAACAAATATTTTCATTTACAAAAGCAATCACGTAGAACTTCTGTTCTATCATGTCACGATGGGATATTAGAACTTTTGAATGGGAATCCTACAAGGATTTATGAAAACTTAAGAATGAGAAAGATAATCTTCTTGAGCTTATGAGATGAGTTAAAGAGTTTAGGAAGCTTAAAGGTAGCAAGTCATTTGACTGTGGAGGAGCAAGTAGTAATTTTCATGATGACTATAGGGTATAGTGAGACAACTAGAGTCAATGTAGAACTCTTTTAGCATTCGACCTGAAAAATTTCGAGTTATTTTCGTAAAGTCTTATATGCAGTTAATCGTCTTCCAAAAAGAGTCATTACTCCACCATCTTTTACTAATACACCTCTTAAGATTCAACATAATTCAAAATTCTTTCCATATTTTCAGGTACATTCATATATTTAATTATCATTTTAATTATGTCCTTATAATTAATAATTATTTAATATATTTTTTATTTTTAGGATTGTATAGGAGCAATAGATGGTACACATATTGATGTATATGTTCCGACTGATGAACAAATACCATATAGGAAAAAAGAATTAAATCAACCCAAAATATTATATATTGTTGTTCATTTGACATGTGTTTTACTTATGTAATGGCTAGATGGGAAGGTACTGCAAATGACTCTCAAGTTCTTTTGGAAAATAATGACCAATCTAGCGAATCAATTTCTTATACCTCCATAAGGTATTATATTATTTTAAATAAACATAGTAATTATGATTCATTTTAATATATTTTTGTTAATATTATGTTTTTTCTATGTTAGGTAAAACCTATTTGATTGACTCGAGCTATACTATTATGTCTGGATTTCTTTCACCATACCAAAGTGAAAGATATCATTTGTGAGATTATAGAGGCAAAGGAAGATCTCAAGATCCACAGGAATTGTTTAACTACAGGCATTCTTCATTAAGAAATGTTATTGAAAGATGTTTTGGCGTTCTAAAAGCAAAATTTCCTATACTTAAAAACATGCCGAGTTATGATATAAAAAAACAAAAATACATCGTTATTGCTTGCTTTGTTATACACAATTATATTAGAATGTATGGACAAAGTGATGAGTTATTTGACAGTTATGCCAAAAATAAAGAAAAAAATTAGAAAAAGTGAAAATGAAGATGCAAGTTCTCAAGTGGAGTATAATATCACTCCAGCACAACTTTAAGGTATGTCATGGAAGCAAGATAAAATTGCTAGGCAAATGTAGAATGATTATATTATTTGTAATTGATTTATGTTTCTTTTTATAAATGATAATACTATTATTTTTTCAAGAATTATAATATGAAGGACATCTTTTATTTATTAGAATGACTTAATATAATTTTATAGTTTATAGAATTTTATTATATACAATAATGTGCAATTTTTAATTACATTTAATTTGCATATATTTTAATTTTAACTGTAATGATAATTAATTAATTTAAAATATAATGTATTATATAAAATTATTAATATAAAACTATAATTACAAAATTAGAAATAGGATAATAAAACTAAACATATTTTGGATTTATTTTTTATTACTAATCTCAACTAAACAGGTTTTTGTTTTTAATTTTTTATATTACAAATCTTAACCAAACATGTTTATGTTTTTTCAAGAAAAAATTAAAAAAAACAGAAAATTAAAATTAAAAATCATAATAGAAAGGCAGAAGTTAAATCAAACTACCCTTAAGAAAACGCGTACTGGATGAAAAGTTGATGTGATCGAGGGTAAGAAAAAATGCTAGAGATAATATATCTAAAGGGATGTGCTTCTTCGGATAAGAGGAGAAGAAAATTTGTTTATCATTTGTCTAATAAAATTGGAAATGTTTGGTCTTATTGCTAGTTTTTTTTTTCTTGTCTTTCTCATGCTATTTTCGTGTTTCTTTCTCCTTTCTTTTGTTTTTTCTTTTTCCTTTCTATTTTTTCACCATTCTTAAATTCCTTGAAAATTGCATCCAATTCAGTGTAAATTTGCCTTCATTCTCACTTGGTAACTCTCTTTCATAAACCCTCAAGTTTCTATAAGATAGGAGAATGATTCATTAAACTAGCTATTGATTAACTTTAGCTGGAGAACTAATAACAAAATGCTTAATACCACTAACAAACTCAATCGTGTTCTATTGCATTGCTCTTAATAGGGTTAATTTAAGTTTTTCAAAATTAAATAAATTTAAGTTAAATTATACACTTTAAATTCTGCTTAAAATAAAATTTAAGAAAAATGATACGTTATTTTTAATGTTGCATTTAATTAGTATATTTTAATTTTATTAAGAATTCTGTCAAGTTAAAATTAAAATTAAAAATTTTATTTTTTAAATTCTTTAAAAATTTAATCCACACTGTGTCGTAGATACTAGAATTGAAAATATATTTTTTTATGGTAAGAATAAATATGGGAACAAATCCTTAGGCTTTGGCAGGCGAGAAGATGGACGTTGAAGAAAAACGAAAGACTCGCTTGCATAATTGGACATACACTTGTATGAATCCATAACTTTTTTGTGCAGGCCTGGTACAGCGACGGATAGACTCTTTATTGGCAGGTACACTTGTCTTTATAATAATGTAATAGGAGAATAGCATAATTGAATGTAAATGACTCGGATGTATGTGGACAAAAAGTCATAGTTGCGAATTGCAATACAATTTGGAGTCCAGTCCAAGGATGGAATTGTCAATTTTCAATGTTCAAGACTTCAGAGCGATTAAAATAGATATGGTAGGCTTGGCTTGTCAAATTCGGATATGGTCTTCCACTTCGAATATGAAATAAATGGTTATTACGGGGCAGAGTAAGGAAAATATAATAAATGAAGACCGAGTTAATTCGGATACCCTCATGACTTTCATCTCCTAGTCCTACAAGCCCATTTCCAGCAACAACTTCCCTCGGTTGAAACGTCCGTGATTATCCCCCCCTCTGTTACTATTGATGACTTTGATATTGTTTAATCTCAATTTAACTGAACATTATCCACTCCAAAAAATAACCTATACACAATTTGAGAATAGTTACATATTTCATTGACTTCTTCTGTTACATTTGCTCAACTTGATCAATGGCATAAAAGAAGTTTGAATTTATATTTTGCATCCGAGTGAAGAATCAAGCAAAATCTTAGCGTCAGTAGCAGCAAGTCTCAAATTCTGACCCTTATTAAATATATTTTTCAGGATCAATGACGCTTTTGTATTGAGCAAATTGTCGAGCCATTGCAGCGAATGTCTTTCTGGTTTGTTCACTTACAGCCTGGGCAGGTAAAAGATCATGATTATGCTCCTTCATAAAACTATGAATAATCCATTTTCCGCCTCCCCTTCTCTTCACGAGCCTGCTTGCTTTGCAGTCAATCTTTGAACATGATCGTCAGCTAGTTCCATTTTCAGGATCTTGCTTGATCTATGTAGAACGCAGTCTGTTAAAAGATTTGTCATACTCTCGTTTTGTTATGTAGGTCGAACAAGCAGAATTTTGCATCAACGAAGTCTTTTGGTAATTAATGAAAATTTACAAAATTATTACTTATAAATTCATTACACCTGACGTCCTCCTTTTAAAAAAAAGTCTGATATAGCTTGTCACGTTAACTCCGTTAACATAGATATTTGGGTTATATTTGCAAAAATTAAGATTTTGAGTATTTAATTGTCACTTTCTAAAATTCGAGCAATAATTAAGAAATTTTGAAAAGTTTGAGTTTTTTTTTTTTCAATTTACCTTATAATATATGTATAATATTATCTCCCTTATATAGAACCTCGTTGATGGCGTAATTCGGTTTTTTAGACAATATCAAGCATCAAAATATTGATGTTTCAGAAATTCGAATTGGACCAGATTGAAAAGGTTTTCCAATTTGGGCTTAAACCAATTATCGGGCTCCCAAGTTTTCTGCTGTAACCAGCAAATTATATCCGGTTGACAACATTAAAATGGAGATAGGTTATAGCATTATAGGGTAACAACGTGACAAAAATTGCGTATCCAAATGAATCCTTTCATACATGAGCACCACTTTGTTAGTGTGACAATTACTCCCAGAAATCTGAAGTGTGCACACATTGCCTGTGGGTCAAAATACACATCCTTTACTAATTTATTCCTTGCCAATCGTCAATCGTTTCCTTCTTAATTTCTTTAAATATGCATCAACTATTAAAAAGGGAATGGTCGTTTGTGTCGATCAATTGCCGTCCAAAAACAAGGCTCCAAATTGTATTAGGAAAAGGAAAATGCTTCCTCGTGGACTGGACCAAGCTTTGTTTGCTACCCACTTTCCCATGCAACTTCGTGGAAGGATAGGAACACCATTCCCTAACAGAAATGCCCCCCAATTCTACATTGCGAACAACCTTCTCTTTCTTACCTGTACCTTCGGTGTCATTAACAGCCAAACTCCAACTCTTTCCTCGAACTCTTCTTTTCCTTTCCTGTTAAGACATTTACCTCATTATTCCCTTTCGCCAACACTTCCTATCCATATCTATATATATACATATCATACCCTGACCAAAGTCGTCATATTTACAATCATCTTTTAAGTCATACAGGTGGTTTACAAACATAACATATGGCTTCACGAAACGGGGTTGTGTTCGAGGATTTTTTTCCTGCAATGGTGGAGAAACTTGGGGAAGAAGGCTTTATGAAGGAGCTGTGCAATGGGTTTCGCTTGTTGATGGATGGAGACAGAGGAGTTATCACATTCCAGAGCTTGAAGAAGAACGCAAAATTGCTTGGTTTGCATGGTATGGGAGATGATGAACTAATGTGCATGTTAAGAGAAGGCGATTTGGACGGGGATGGTGCCCTGAATGAGATGGAGTTCTGCACTCTTATGTTCAGGCTTAGTCCTGGGTTGATGAGGAGTTCAAGAAAATGGTTGCTAAAAGCCATTGTTAGTGATAACATTTAGAGTTTAATTAACTTGTATTCTTGTTTTTGGAAATTGTTAGCTAGGCTACATTGGTATTCTCAGTATGTATCTTCTAGCTTTAAAGTATCTTAATAATATTAATGGCAACGTTTAGTACAATATAGCTTCTAATGTTCCTCATCTTTAAATAATTTGTTAGGAAGAATATAGCCTAAAATTTTCTCTTGTTCAAGTAATTTTGCAATTGCCATAAGAGGTTGTATACGCTATGCCAGCTATGTGCTGCTGATAGATGAAAGTTCTATCCTTGTAGTTTATTTCCTCGGTCTATTTAGGTATATACTATCTCCTGGCTACAATACTTAAATGGGGTATGGAAAGAAGTCCCTAGGAAATGAATCTAATTAAAAGCAAGAGAAGAAAAACAGAAATAAATTTGTTGAAGTGTGAACTAGTTAATTTAGGTAAAAGTCACTTTACTAATGCCGTTGAAAAAGAAAACAAAGAAGCAAAATTGGCATGAGACTACCTTGTTCACATTGCAGAGAGTTAAGTCTATAGTCAAAATAATACCAGAGCTATGTGAAACATGAAGGAAAGAGTTCCTAAAACTTTTTAACAAAATTGAAGGGCAGAGCATGTATATTGTAAGAATGTACCTGGACATTAGATATTTCCAATCGAACTTAAAGATTAAAAATTTTAGAATTAAATTATAGTATTAACTTTTTATTAAAATTGAATTAAAGTGCACGTTAATTTTAATTTAATACATTTATGCATTTTTCGTAATACTCAATTAGAGAACTAAATTGATATATATTGAATTTGTCAATTAATGGACCAAAAGAATTAAATTTTATGTGTTATTATATAAGTAATTGATAAAAGTTGAGAGGGAAAACCCTTAAGGCCCCGTTTGGTTGATAGGAAAATAAAGTGAATTTAGAATCTGGTTCTTCGGAAAATAAATCTATAGAAAGTAAAGATAATCACAGGTTTGGATACTTATAAGAATTCTAATAGGAAAGTTGGGTGGATTCTTATTATAGTATTTGTTATGCAACAGTATTTTATATAATGTACTTTAATTTTGACTTGTGTTTCCAATGATATCCTTACAAACAGAATAAAAATTGAAATCATTAAATAATGTTATTTTGTAATATAAGTTATATTATTAAATGTTAATTTTTTTCATTTTTGATATTCTAATCATATAATAATGTTATATCATAAATATAGTATTGAAAAATACTAAAAAAACCTTAACCGTGTACAAAGATAAATCTTAAAATTTAAATCAAATATCAAATTTTTTTCTAACATTGATCAAATATCTTCTGAACATCCTAAATTTAATAAATTTGAAAATCTTAATAACTAATTACTCTTTAAAAAGTTTAGATTGAATATTTTAAAACCCCACATTCAATTTAAAATTGAAGTACCAAATTGATTAAAATTTTATTTAAGAGTTAAATAAATATTTTATTTAAGTGATGACGCCCTAATGTGAAGCTATAGTTCGTAGCTTGAAGAAGACACAGACAACCAACAACTTATAGCTACTGAATCTATACATGGTTCCTTCTGGTCAGGGGCGATAGTTTGGTGGCACCATGGAGAAGCATCGTGTTGGCGAGGCTAGAGGCACATTTTAGAACTAGCGACTACTTGGTAGTTGGGCGGGGCTAATGGTGATTGCAAGACAGTGGTAGATTCTCCAGTGGCGGCGACCCATATAGGGCGTTGGCAACATATGTAGGGTTTTATAAAAAAGTCGTCGTAGAGTTGAGAGAAAAAGAATTGTTGAATTGACTAGCTTATTTTTTAGATTAAATTCCTGAGGAAAGTAATCTAAATACCAAGGGAGTGATGAGATTTAGAATCTAAGTAAAGTGTTACCACTTTCCCTAGATTGAGAAAGTTTTTACTTTCCTAACTACTCAAGAAAATGAACCAAACGTGATAGTATAAATTTTAGGAAAAATATTACTTTCCCAAGCAAAAATCCATACCAACCAAACAAGGCCTAATTGTATTTCACGTAAAACATGAGATTATATACAAGAGTATACGTATATAATTGTCATTAATAATGAAACTACTTCCTATGCTATCTCCTAAATATATGCAAGGCTATCGAAGTGTGATATGGACATAGTTATTGCCTATTTACAATGTATATCTTCCTAATAATCCGCCTCAAGTTAGAGCATGCAGATGACAAATGCCTAACTTGCAAACAAGGTACAAGAACTGACGTTGACCTAATGCCTTTGTAAAGACATCCACTAATTTCTCTATAGAACGAACATGAGATGTAGTTATAACACCTTCCTACAACTTACCACGAACATAATGATAATCTACTTCGATATGCTTAGTACGTTCATGAAACACAGGATTGGAAGCAATGTGTATAGTCGTCTGGTTATCGGTAAGAGCCACATAGGTTGATGATGAGAAACACCAAGTGGATGTAACAATGCCTTGAGCCAAGTGAGCTCGGATGTCATAGCTGCTATAGACCAAATGAGAAACCATTTGTTACATTTTGGTCTTCCAAGAGATAGGTGACTAACTGAGAAATACAAAATAACTAGTCAGAGAGCAATGACTCAAAGGATAACTAGGCTGATCAGAGTCACAAAAATCATATAACTGGAGATCACTATTAGCACATAGAAGGATGCCTTAACTAGGATCGCCCTTAAGATATCATAAATCCTGAAGGACAACATCCCAATGTTCAGTACGAGGATTTTACATGAAGTAAGCAAGAATGTGAACAGAGTAGCAGAGCCTAAGTCCAGTAATCATTAAGTAGATCAATCACCCAACAAGGCAATGATATTGAGCAGGATCAAACAACAATGGACTAGAAGCAATGATTTTCCTCAATATGGAAATAAGCAGGTTTAGCACCAAGAAGTTTGGCCTCGTTTATAATATCTAGGGCATATTTCCATTGACAGAGAAATATACCCATAGAGTTACGGGCTACTTCAATACCCAAGAAGTACTTCAAGCCCCTAAGATCTTTCGCATGAAAACATTGACTCAAGTAGCTCTTAAGAGTACTAACTATAGCAAAACTACTTCCTATAATCAACAAATCTTCCACATAAATAAAAACACACAAAGTATCAGTGCTAGAATGCATAGTAAAGAGGGAATAATTAGCTTTTGTTTGAGAAAATCCATATTGTCGCAATGTTGAACCTAACTTTATTTCGAGGTGCCTGACGTAAGCTGTACAAAGACTTACATAAGCGGCAAACCATACCGGGATAAGAGGTTAAGAAACCAGGGGGCAAGTGCATGTGCACCTCTTCATCAAAATCACATGAAGAAAGGCATTGTGCACATCCATTTGATGCAACTCCTAGTTCTTAATGACTACAATACGCAGGAAAGTACGTACAATAACCATCTTAGCAACAGGGGCAAAAGTCTTGATGTAGTCTATCCCTTTAACTTGATTATTTCCCACAATAATCAAACGAGCCTTACATATTTCAATAGTGCCATCAAAATGATATTTAATCTTGTATACCCACTTACACCCAATCTCCAAAGCATCGATCTTGTTGGACCCCGATTTGTTTGAGGATAAATTTTATTATTTTTATTGTGATTAGGCTTTAATTATAATTTTTGAGGGA
>JANIIA010000002.1:43625820-43638757 GCA_027478495.1 Erythroxylum alaternifolium | reverse complement strand
ATCCCTGGTGGGGAATTCCTCCCCCGTGGGCCACGGGTCCAGATGTCACGCAGGATGTCGGGCCCGTGGACCCGCCCAGGGAGGGGTTCCAGCAGATCTCTTGTTACATTGTTGTACACTAATGAGGATCCTTAACAGCATCAAATAACAAGTAGGTTGTCTCTATAGAAATAGCTGCCAAGAAAGCTCGATGATTTGGAGAAAAATTAGCATATTTTATGTAATCAGTAATGGCATAAGGCGTACCTAAGGAGGTTGCAGAAGTAGGGACGGGTGGGGGGTCGAAGCACTTCACGATGTTGGTGTACACATAATCACGAAGCCAAACATTAGGGGTCTTGGTATAAAAACCACGACCCAAATTACCTTAAGGTGCTGCACTGGGAGAAATAGCAAGCTGTGGATCTGATGGTCAGCTTAAAGGTGCGGAGGAAATAAGTGCAACAGTGCCACTATCAAGTTTAGAATCATCAAGAGTGTGGGCTAAAGAAACACTCCCCTTTACTGGTGACATAGGAGTACAGTGGACTGGAGAATCAGGTGGTATGTCAGGAGGCTCATCTCGATAGATATCTAAAGACGCCCACTCATTATCATCTCTATGTCACAAGGCAAGAAAAGGATCAAGGAAAGGAGGCTTAGTGAAAGTTGGATGTTGTTCGGTTGGAGATGAAAAAGGAAATCTGCTCTTGATAAACTTGACATCTCGGGAAACAAAATGCTCTCGATCTCAAGTTCATACACCTTTCAACCTTTTTTATTATAAGGATACACCAAAAACACAATTCTTACTGTGGGCATCAAAGTTATCACGATCCTGAGACTTGTGATGAGCATAACAAAGACATCCAAAAACTAAAAAAAAAACTATAGGAGGGAGGTTGGCCAAACAATAACTCATAGGGACTCTTGTCGTTGTTTACTAAGGAAGGGGTACGATTTATTAAATATCTAGCATCTAGGGGACTCTTGTCGTTTTTTACTAAGGAAGGGGTATGATTGATCAAATATCCAGCATTTAGCACATACTCACCCCAAAAGTTAATAAGAAGGTTGGCATGAAAACGTAAAGTTCGAGCTATATCAAGAACATGTCAATGTTTTCTCTTAACCTAAGTTGAGGTGTATCAGTGTAAGAAGTCTAAAATAAAATGTCATTATCCTTAAAGTATGGTATCAAAGGTTTGAACTCTGTCCCATTTTCACTCCGCACAATTTTGATAGTTTTGTTAAACTATGTTTAGGCCATTGCACAAAATTGTTGGAAGGTTTTGGTTACCTCACTCTTTTTAGCCAATAAATAAACCCACATTGCACATGAAAAATCATCAACAATATTTAAGAAGTAATGAGCACCGCAAGAAGATGACAAACTATAAGGACCCCAAAGATCATAATGAATTAAATCAAATGGTTCCTTAGCTCGACTACTACCCAAAGGAAAACATGTGTCTGTTTATCCTTAAAACAAGCATCACAAGGTTTATTCTTAGCATCAAAACTTGAACTATAAAGAGATGCATTAGGAAGCAAATGTAGAATTTTATCAGAAGGATGCCCCATACGTTGATGCCATAGTGATGTTGTATCATTCCCCTTTATGTGATGCGCCATAGCCTTCGGTGCACCATTGAAGTAGTGGACCCCACCACAATGCTCACTTACTCCAATCAGCATCCTCAAAGTGTAGTCCTGTATCAAACAAAGTTGTTTAGTGAACAAAACATAACAATCCAAATCATTAATCAAGCGTGCAACTGAAACTAAGTTACAATTCAATTGAGGCACATAAAGCACATGTCTAAGAGATAAAGAGTCACCAAACTTCACATCCCCTTCATGTCTCGCATAAGTAGTCTTACCGTTTGGTAAGCCAACAAGACAATAAGATATAAGAAGCAACGTACTAAAACACAAATGTGTACCAGTCATGTGGTATGATGCCCCACTATCAAGCATCTCAACTACATTATTATACATCCAAAAGACTTTATTTTTCTTACTTGTTAACTTCTTTGTTGAAAAGGATTGCTTACTGTTATTGAGCATGGATAAAAGAGAAGACCATTACTCGTTTGTCAAAGGCAATGATGGACTAGGTTCTGCTTCATTCCCAGCGTGACTAGTAGGCGAGGCAAAACCCTCAGGAATAGTTATCACATTAGCCACAACACCATATCCACCATGCATTCGACCACAAGAGCCACCTCGATGGCACCCTACTCTATGGCCTCGACCCTAGTTATTGAAAAAATACCATTCAGGGTATTTTCCAGTGAGTTAAAGGCAATTAGATATATAATGGCCCTTTTTATTGTAATAAGTACAAATCGGCCTGCCACGGTCTCCAGTTGCCTGCGAAGAATTTCGTCAATAACTATTGTGAACTAAGAAGGCCATAACATCACCTCTCTCCTCTTTTGCTCGTGTAAGATTTTTATGCCTTTCTTCTTTGACCGCCATCTAAAAAACCTTGCTAATAGATGACAAGGGCTCCATGCTCAGCATTGTTCTTCTCAAATTCCTATATGGTGTGTCATCTAGCCCCATTAGAAATTCCTTTGTCTTTTCAATCTCCACTACCACAAAAAAATTTTTTGTCATATCACAAGTGTAGCCATCACACTTACACATGGGCATGATATGACTTCCAGCGTTGATGACCAAAGTATGTTTTAATAGTCTGCCCTATTCGCTTACTCGCACCTATTGTTTCCTTCAACTCATAAACATTCATAACGTCTTGTGTAGCAAAACGCTTGCATATATCATCCCACAAATCCTTGGCATTGTCTGTATATGCTAAGTTTAAACGTAGTTCAGTTTCAAGAGAGTTCATTATCCAGCCTATAAGCTTTGAATTAATACTGAGCCAATCGTCCATATCCTCAACGTTGGTTAAAGGTTGTTTTAAGGTTCCATCTAGAAACCCAATTTTCCTTTTAGCATAAAAGGTGTTCTTTAAAGTTGTAGCCCATTCTCAGTAATTGGATTAGCTTTTGAGCAAAGTCCCACAAATATTCAACTCTAGTATCTCGGAGTTATAAAGAAAATATAGCGACGAAGGATCATTGATCCTGTATGAACTCCCTTTATTTCCTTTGTCAGAGTTCCCACCATGGTCACTCTTATTGTCATTCCCTATTAGTGTTGCCAACGATCAAATGCTCAATCTGTCTATGTGTTTTTGTTCTTTTGATCTGATGCTATGATAAAAGTTGAGTGGGAAAACTTTAGTTGTATTTCACGTAAAACATGATATTATATATAAGAGTATATAATTGTCATGAATAAGGAAACTACTTCCTATACAATCTCCTAAATATATGCAAGGCGATCAAAGTGTGATATGTACATAATTATTGCCTATTTACAATGTATATATTCCTAATATTAATTTAAGGTTTTTGTAAATTTAAGTTCATTGATTTTAAATATTTTAAATGTAAATTTATTTACTTGAATTTAAGATTAGTGATGGATGAATATAGAATTTCACATAAAGGAGTGAGCATGAGTAGTTCACTTAGTAAATCGGTTTTAAATATTGGTGGGAGGGTTGCTCTAATTGGTAATTTGACAATTATTTTTTACAAGTTGAGAATGAGAATAAATCATTAGTTTTGGGAGAATCGAACATGTATTTTGGGAGATAGTAGAGAAATATACTATTGAGATTGATATTTTGCCAAGATAGTAGGTTAATGATGAAGTAACTTATTTTATTGAACGTTGGTAAAGATACTTTGAATATTCAACAATTAGTAATAGCTTCTGAACCCGCCTTTAGCTTTAGTGATTGGACTTTGGATCAATAGATGTTTTTTTTAACTCATACTATAATTGTGGTCCTCATGTGTTGTCAATATTGATTAAAAATTAAAAAGAAAATTCTATCTAACTTGACAAAATAGTTAAAGAACTAATTTGAGCAAGCTATGATCTATTTTTAATATAATACAATTAAATGAAGTATGTTGTATCCAAACTATAATTTTTTAATAATATGTTTTTAGATATTTTGTAGTATTCTAAAATAGGGCAAACTTCTTGGAAAGAGCAAGATTAAGGTACTATCAAAAAGTTGTTCGTTGTAAGGTATTTTACCTGTGAAATTCAGTTATTTTTTATTGCATCATACTATTTTATTTCAAGTGCTAAATATCAAATTTTAATTTTATATTATAGTTTTAAGTTATAACATATTTTTATTTTAAATATAGTTTTTATCGTTACGATTTATGAATAATTTTAACAAGTACTAATTTTAAACTGACCTAATAAATGAAAGAGATAAGTTGAAATATAAGGAATTCAAATAGCTAAAAGAAAATATGAATTATATTACACCACCTATTCTACTAGATTTTATGGAGCCTGTTACTCAACCGACATAATCGTATGAGGTCACAATTCACCTAATAAGAGAATCCAGGGTGAACAAGAATTAGAGATTAGATGTGGGCAAAATTACCACCAAAGCTAAGATGTTCAGTTTATGGTAATTAATTATTTATAAAGAATTAATTTTTCATCCCATCAAATAAGTAGAAGATTCATTAAACTGTGAAGTCTTGCCACAATGTGATGTGTTTCTAATGCCAATAAAAAGTAACTCATCTAATAATATTTAAAATCTAGAAAGTCGCCAAATAAAATGCATCCCAAGCTAAAATATCACAAGTACCACCTCATCTCGGAACTAGAAAGTTGCATGATTTCAATCGACAGTTAAGAATGTGAGGAGTTATGTTTGACGGGGTTAGGATAGTGAACTTTTTCCTTGAATGACGAAATCTATGAATAAATAAGATTTTATTAAATAAAAAGAAAAATAATCTTAATGATTTATTAGGTAGGATGGCGAAACGAACCAGGAAACAATCCATGTATTTGGAGCACTCATAGGTTAACCCTACAAATGAAATAAAATAAATATTGAAAGAGTGCTTTAAAAACTTTATGTCTAACTTATCCAATGTTATAGTTGTGCTTTAAAAACTTTATGCCTAACTTATCAAATGTTATAGTTAGTGTAAGTCAACATTTTTGCAAGTTCTAGAAAGTAATAAATGATTTTGGACTAAGAAATTATGATACCAATCCTACAAATTTTTTTGTTGCATATAGTTATATATATAGCTGATGTTTAATTATTAGATTTAGGTTGTTTAGTTTTGTAATAATAGTATAATGCTCTTCTAGTATGATGTTCTGCCTTTATTATGATGACATCTTTAACTTCGTTAATTGATTTTTTGTTTATTTATTTATTTTTTCGAAAGATGAATATCATTAAAAAGTCCTTATTCAAGGTAAAATACAAAATCTAATAACTCTATAGAAGGCAATATTCCAAAAGAGCATAGATATCCTTAATTAAGCTATATGACCCATGTTTTATCCACATTTTAGTGCTAGAAGACCCTACCAATTTATTAGACTATTATGTGCCTAATCACTACAAGAGTGCTACTCTAGTTCTTCCTATCCCGATGGTTATGAAGTTCTTGTTGTAGAGTAGCTTACAGTCAACCTCTAGCAAGCCATCACCTCTTTAATTCTTCATAAGGTAGCTTCCAAGTTGCTACAGCTTTTCACTTTTAACATTGCGTGTTCTCTAATCCATATTGTACTATTTTTTCTTTACCTTTAAAGTACCTATCATTTCTTTCCTCCCAAGGGTTATATTGACATGATTTGAAGGCTATTAATGTCAAAGGTTTATCACTTAGAGAAATTCCAGTAGCTAAAAACTGTGACAAGAATTACTTATGGTTGCACCTATTATTCTTGAGATGGCATAAATCTATAATTGACTTCCATACATCATTGGAGAAGTTATAGATGAAAAATATATGATCTAAAAGTTTCAATATTATCTTTGCATGAGAAGCATATATTTTTCAGGTTAAGAAAATATAATTTGTTTAATGTAGCCAACTTCTCTTTAAAATCAACCATATATTGAATGAAATCTTTGTTTTTAAGTTTTTGTCCTAAACAATCTTACTCCATCTTTTATGTTCTCCTTTACTCAAGATTTCCTTATAAAACTCATTAAAGAATTTCCTGGACCTGCTTCTTAGCTAAACATATTCGTCTTATTTCTTACTATATAGGTTATATATTGGTAACAGGTGTTTAACTTCTACTGGAGCCTTACGCCAATGGCCTTCCTTAAACTATAGCTCCATCTTGGAATTCTTTAGATATATATTTAAGGGCCTCTTGGTTCAAATTGAGTAATGGTAATAGAAATGAGAATAAATTCAGTGAGGAATGAGAACGAATATAATTATTATAGTTATGATGTTAGTTAGAATGAATGAATGATTACTACTATTGATAGTAGTTGGTTTGTTAAGAATATTGAGAAATAAAAATTTGTTAAATTTTTGTTTTACATCAAATTTTAATATATTTTAATTAGTTATATTTAATTGCTAAAAAAGAGAAAAATATATAATTAATTAATTATATTGTAATTGATTATATTGTAATTAATTAATTATATTGTATTTAATTAATTACATTTAATTATAAAAAGTTTAAAAAAATGATGAAGGGAGTGTCACCAAGGAATGATTGACATTCCTCTCATGCTTGAAAGGTATGGAGCAATACTTGAAAGTTGGATATTATAATTCTATCCCTATAATGATAATATATAGCCAACCACTCCTTTTTCATTCCATTCTCATTGAACCCTTCCTAAACCCATCACCCGAGCAACTCCTTAGTATTTCTAGATATAAGTGATTATTATAGAGAAGATTTATCAAGCACCATTTATCAAAGAAGAGATGTTATTTTTCTATTCCCAATTCTACTTTTGATATTTTTTTTAAAATGGACTAGGAGAAAAACTATGAGAATGAAGTTTTACTATTAATTTTCCACAAAGATCAATAAAATGTTTGATACATAAAAGTTCTTTAAGAGGTTCTAATTTATTACTTGAAATTGAGCTCTTTAATTCTCTATATTTATTATCTTGTTCGTATTTTTAGTAAGTAAATATTAATTAAAAATGTTTTAAGAATTAAAAATTTTAATCATTTAAGCTCTAATAAATTCATGTAATTCGTTAGTTTAAATATATTATTATTATCATCCCAAAATATTCAGATCATAGTGTACCAAAATTTTAATGAAGCACATAACACAACTTTTAATTGTCAATACGATTATGGAGATTTAATTTTTAAAATTCCCAACATTCAGAAGAGTTCTGAAAAATTTTAAATTCTTTTATTAGAACTGTGTACAACACTTATACATATATATATAAGGATAGTGTTTTTTAAATGTTAGTGTTCTTTAGATAATATTATTATAACAATCGTTACGACGATAGAGTTGTGTTGCATTATAATTGTCATCATTGTTCCTATCAGCTAACTTTTTCATGACCTTTCATTCGCATTCACACACGTGTCCTTGCAGTGAATACTTTCAGATTACCTGTCTAGCCAAATCGGAAATCGTTACTAAAAGGAAGATAAGGCTGAGAATCAAGAAGACGTGGATATTTCTGTTCGTGTCTTCTTATATGACATAATTGATGTAGGTGCAACCTGCAAGAAAATAACCAAACGAAAAAAACAAGGACTTGGGTTTGTTAGGTCCAGTGATGTACCTCGAGTGCATGCCTCTCATTCCAATCTCCACGCTGGCACTTTGATTTGCTGATATCATTGGTGGGCACTGAATGTCTAATGGCTAACCTAATTTCCACCCAATAAAAAAAATCAAAGTTTTGAAGCTAAAAAAGCTTGGATTAGATAACAGATAACATAACATCTTTCAAAATGTTGAAGATATAGTTTCTAACTCCTCCAAAGAAGGGAAAGCAAAACTATGAATATATGCAAGTTGCCCTGCGCCATGTGTTCTGTTTTTATAGCACATGTTGGAATAACCACGGAAACAGGGGTATAAAAGGCGGGACAATATACAAGAAATAAACATGCGAGTACAAATCGGAGGCTAATAAGTCTTATGTCCGAGGAAAAAAGAAAAATGAAGTGTGAGCTGTGTGATTCTTTAGCTAAAATGTACTGTGAATCAGATCAAGCAAGCCTTTGCTGGGAGTGTGATGCGAATGTACATGGGGCAAATTTTCTTGTAGCTAGGCACTCAAGAACGCTTCTTTGCCATCTCTGCCAGTCCCTCACGCCCTGGACTGGATCAGGACCCAAGTTAGCTCCCACTGTTTCGGTTTGCCAGAACTGTGTAAACAGCTCAAATTGTAGACAAGAGAGAAGCAACAACGACGATGAGGAAGACGACGACCATGATGACCTCGACAGAGAAGATGACACAGGAAATGATGGGAATGATGAGAATAGTGACGGCAGTGATGATGGCGATGAAGATGATGGAGAAAATCAAGTGGTCCCTTGGTCTTCCCCGCCGTCTCCACCAGTTTCAAGTTCTTCTAACAGCGAAAATTCCTTAGCAGGTTCTCTGATAGCGACGAAGGAGCTTCACAATCAAGCATCCCATTTTCTTTAAACCATGTTCCTGAAACGGTAGATTAGTTCTGCTTTCCAGGTAAGTATATATTACGTATATTATAAGTATTTTCTTCTTTTATTTTCTTTCTCTCTTCTTTTGTTTTCATTCATGGAGCTTCATATTGATGAATAATTTTCATATTTCAGAAAGACAGAAAGCCAATAGATGCTAACAAACTTGGCAGGCTGTCATTGCTGTTGGCTATTGCTGTTGTTATTCATGTAGTTGTCCTAATTGCTTATGTCGGTCCAAAATGTGTCTTGTCGTAAATTGTGATTAGCGCTCTTTCACAATGGAATGCCTCCAGCTGCTCGTTAGATTGAAATGAATCTCAAGGGCAGTGAAGAACTAGAAAAGCAACAATTAGGGGAATTAGCTTTTGAACAATGTTTCCTTAAGCCAGTTCTACCTTCTATGGCGTACATTTGATATTCATCCCAGGTAAAACGTGGGAGTGGAACCCTACTTTGGAGGGAATGTGGATGCAATCGCTCTGAGTCACTTCTTTAGGGAGAAGTTTTTTCTGAAATAAAATAAGAAAATAATTTGTGGAAAAAATATTATTTTTATATGTGGAATGATTTATAATTATGTATATTCTAATATTAGACTTTTACCTTTACATTTAAATTTAGGATAGGTAAATTAGTTTGAACTTAGCTCAATCTTGCCTAAAGTCAATGACATGATTTGAGTTGGTTGTACTTTAGATTAGATTTATCTTTTTTTATTTTTTTAATTTTAAATTTGAAATTTGTGACCAAGTCCTTTAAATAGTCCAAATTTTGATCCAAATTTGAATGGGATACTTATCATTACTCATTTAATCATTACATGCGACTTGAGTTCTAAGTTTGAAAACCTAAATTTGTTTTTAATGGATGTTTATCAAGAATTGTCAAACTCAAAAGTGTTGATGAATTTATAGGAAGCTCTTATTAGATGTTGTCTACTAAAAAATACAAGAGCCCTTATTATCTAGTACAGTTCCATTCTGCAATTTCTAACGTCGACTTAAAAAGAAAAACATGTCGAATCAGAAAAAGGAAGCAAGAAAGTTGAGCATTTGAATAACGGGTTACCAGGGGTTGGAGGTCGATCTCCGTTCAGCCACAGGCCTTTTGCCAAGTAGAAATTCTCAGGTGCTCTTTTATAAATAATAGTTGGAAGCTATCCACCAGAAAAAACAATTGTTTCACTTTCTCCGATCCATGATTTTGGCTACAGCATTGGAGAGGTCACCTCTTCGTTTGAGCCTGTACCATCTGCCAGAAAACAATATTTATAAACTAGTAGATGTCAATCCCAGAACCAGAATATGTAAAGGGATCCAAGGAAGGGCAGTGCTCGGCAGAAAGTCAATTAAAGATGAAAAGTCTCAATTGCATGTATATATATATATATATATATATACACATTAGTACGTTATCTTCCCGACAACTTCACATGCCTATCACTGGCCATCAAGTAGAGTGAAAAAAACAACACGAGCCATCAATTAGTACTTCACAGCTGTTGATTAATGAGTCAAAATCTTCTATAAACAATCTATAAACCCTTGGGATAGATGAATTGGTGGTAGAAGTGGAATGGTCATCTACCTCTAAAAGATCATGGGTTTGATTACGACGTAATACCAACTTGTTTGTATTTTGAAAATAATCAATCTGTCTTTATAAAATTAATTAAAGATCGCTTACCTCTTTATTTAAACATACGGGAATTTTTAAACACTATTTCAATAGATAAATGGTGCTTTATAAGTTACTATGCGAGACCTATTTTTGGTTGACTTTAGAAACTGACGATGGGATTCTAGCGGACCTCCAGTGATCCCACAAGCGGAAATTTTTCCTCACCGATGTACGAGGGGCGCTTTTGGAACTTGAAACGATAGCCACTTTCTGGACATTGTATGAATAGAAATAAAGTCGTCAAAATCCTTTTATTGGTATTGGCTTGGTTATCTCCGTTGATGTTGGTGGGAAATACAAGCAAAGCATCCATATACGTGAGGTTATGCCCCATTGGGCTATCTGTCTGACTCTCAACCCAAATAGGGTTGCTTAATTTCATTGCATGAGCTTTGGACACTTTTTGTGCTTGTTAACATTCATATATACCTTTCATGATTATTATTATTTATTTGCACAGGATGAGATGTCATGTTGAAACTCATGAATTACTTTATTAAACAACTCAAACAAGAATCGACGGTAGCATTATAATCTGGAAGTGTTCTCTTTTTCTGCAAAAATGAGTTGTAGCTTACTCCGAAAGGAAATAAAAATGAAGTTGCAAGCCATCTAATTTCTTATACACGACATCATCTCTCCCATATCCGGTTATTCTCAAACCCCGAAAGACAAGTCATGCTAACACTTTTTTTCCGCCCCTAACATTATGCTAACATCTTTTTACATGAAAACATTTGAAAGACAATTTGGATGCATCACATTTTCCATCGAAAGATCGTATATATGATAGTCAAGGCCTATTCACTGATAAGATAGACAAAGCTCGTGTATGTCATAAAAGCCACCCACGAAATTGAGATGTTTCTACGAATCGTAAAATTTTCCAGAGACAACTTTGGAACTCAAGGACCATCATCATTATAATTGTCCAGATCTCATACTAGCGCAACACATTTTGCTGGTTATAGCTGAAATAACAGCATCACCAGACTGAGTCCCAATTTCAATGTTTCTCGTCGTAAAAATTAATCAACTCTGGCTTGCTTAATGTTCAACTTCTTGTATTCATGGACCAGGGTAATCGCCAGAAATATAAAATCAGTTAATTTACACAGTAAATGAGAAGTAACAGAAAGGCAAGAGGGAAAGAAGAAAATCAGTAAGAAATCTCCAGCATCAAAAGCTACAAGAGTAGAAAAGGTTTTCTAAAAGAGATTTCAGGCATTATTTATATCGCATGGTGCGGGAAAAGCGAAACACAACAGTGAGCATCGTAATTGACTGTCGAAGAGCACACAATAAGGTAGTATATTGAATGGAGAAACAGAAATTATCACTGTCAAACCTTTTAACAAGATACATTATATCATCTGTCCAGGAAAATTTTCTTTCTAAACTCTCAACGTCTCCATCATCCACTCAAGAAGTCTTGTCCACATCTGCAACATATAGAAACTGCTGTCAACGAATACGTCTTTATTCAAGAGAGGATCTGAATTGAAAACCTTACTTGTTACAGACAAACGTGTGGAAATGACCCAATATATGAGTTCTTGTGCCACGCACATGAGCTTTGAGACTGTATTGGTGTTCTTTTTATTGATAAGATGGAAAGCTCAAGTACTTATTCATACTCGTGTTTGAATGTTTATACATGTGGTAGATCAAACAGGATATGGAACGAAATGTAAGATTGGGCAAGGGGCGCACAAGGATTTGTTCATTTTGCATTCAGAATACTTCTACGAAGGAAATAAACAATTTAAGGATTCTCATAACCAAAGCTAGCCAAAATAGAGAAATAAGAATAGCTTATGGCCCTCATTTTACTTCAGCTAACATTCGCAAGTTCATTCCGGTACATCACAGTTAGAAACTAACAAGCACAGGGGTCCTCTTAAAATCTCAGCATTGATAACATCGTTACTATATAAAGTAGCTTTGGTTTATGGCTCTTCACAAACGGCAAAATTCTCTCAATTTATTTTGATAGTATGTGGTGAAGCTTTTGGCTTTACCGATTTTTCAAGTTAGCTGTTATGTGTCAAGTAGAACCGGTCATTTTCATTCCCAGATATATGTTGGGAAATTATTCAGTTTTTTCCCATAAAATCAGATTAGTAGGAAAGCAAAATAAAAATGGTAAAAATAACACACAATTTGATAACAGAGTTTGGCCAAACTTGCATACGTCTTCGAAGCTGCTGCAGATCTTTACTAAGGAGAAAATTTACAAATGTTTACAACACTAACAACTCACACTCAATTATACCCAAGAATTTTTCTCACAAAAAATCTCTCAAAAATAAACACTTTTTTTTTCCTCCCTCATTTGCTACTGAATGTAGGAGGCCTTATATAAGGCCTCCTAATCTCCTCAATGTCAAGATTAGGTAGCCTAACCTTGACAAAGTTTGGCAGCAGCCTAAAATGGCTGCTATCAAAGTTAGGCAGTAGATCAGTGGAAGACATGTTAACAAAGACGGTGACTACTGACAAACTGAAGCTGCGCTCAGCTTCAGTTGGCCTGCAGTAGATGTAGATCGTAGAAGAGCTGTGCATAGATCAAGGTGTGACGACAGATTGAAATCAGTCTTCAAGTGGGAGATTGTTAGTCAAGACAGCAGCCTTTTTGACTGCTGCCTAACTTTGATAGCAGCCATTTTAGGCTGCTGCCAAACTTTGTCAAGGTTAGGCTACCTAACCTTGACATTGAG
>JANIIA010000002.1:43597398-43609904 GCA_027478495.1 Erythroxylum alaternifolium | reverse complement strand
TATTTTTCAAAAATCACTTCCTTCACACTTATACCGGGACAATTTGTCATGAACGCATGTACACTAAATCCTTATATACACAAAACTCACTATTCACAACTGCATGAGCATGAGATGTGGTATTTTACCACACCTGGACCCGTTTCTCTGGTCCGACCCGTTCTCTGGAAACGGGATGTTACATATAAAATACTGGTCGGTACCTTTAAACTAAGTTTCGTACCATTTTTTGGCCATATGGTACCTTCTGATCGGTACCGGCTAGTACGATACAAAACTCATAATACTTGATAGAATATCCATTACAAATGAATTTTGGGTAGCAGGATCCCACGGCATAACCTCCTATAAAGTAAAAACTACAACTGTTGACTTTTTGTAGTAGGGCTACTTTTTCTCTCGTTTATGTTATGCCATAACTACTGATCGTCTTGTCATAATGAATAGTCAACCTAAAGAAGAAACATATAGCCCATAATCATAATAATTATATTATCACATTTACAAAAAAGGCAACTCTAAAATGACTCCAATATAACACCTAACATCAAAGTATATGTCAACTGATGATTTAGCAACTATGAAAATGCTAAAGTGCCCTCAAACGAAATTACTAGTTAACCACGTGAACCTCTAAAAGTTCATTAACATAAAAATATATCAATTTCAACATTCAAACTCACTCAGCATTAATACATAGACAACATAATAGCCCTCAATCGATAATGCCAATTTAAGCAATTCAATCAATGTCCCTCGTTAAATTTTCTCAAACCTCAAAATACCATTTTTTAATATAAACGCAAAACAATTATATTAAAAATAAATGGTAAAATAATCCATTTTAACTAATGGTATATATTAAATGCCAATAGGACTTAATCAACCCAATAAGTATTAATGCAAATAACACGGTAGCTCCATCATTCATACCTCACTAGCATCCATTTGTAATCATCAAAGTTGATGCAATCTCATAATCAATCAACTTCCTTTAGAAAATTTTCAAAACACCCAACTTCAAACATTTAACAACCAAATCATCACCATAATTTAGAGGTAAAAATGGCAACCCAATCCAAGTTAGTAAAGAAAACACTAGGCCATACCAAGAAAAATTCACCATTAACCAATTTCAACCAAAAATAAGTTAGATAAACCTTAAAAATCTGAATTTAAGCCTAATTATAACAATTCCTCAAACATCTCTACGCAACAACATAAGAGGTAAAAAATTTTGTGAAGAGAGAAAGAAAAAAGAATATAATTGATTAATAGCCACAAACTATTATGGAATCAAACAAAAGCAAAAATCTTATGAAGAATGGCTTACCTTTCTACCTAATGTCATTTAAAATTACTAAATTCTTTCCACTCTCGATTCTCTGCCTTTTCAATTTTAGAAACTCACTTTCTACAACCTTTTCCAAGATAAGATCCATATATTTTATTTTTTTCGTTATTTGTTTCTTTTTTCGTGAAGTCATCACCAAGAATTATTTTATCACAAATTGACCATTACAATAGAGGGCACTGTTTTGATTAGGCTCAAATGATCAAATTCGAAGTCAACGAATAAAATTTGTTATGCTTAGATTTCAAATTGACCTCAAATTTTGGAATTTAAGTCAAGTCTATTGTTGTTTTGATTGAATTAACCTAAACCAATTGATTAAAAGATGTTGTTTTATTAAAATTTAACAAAACAAAATTATTTTGACCCAAATCCTAACGGAGCTCCACTTTGTCTAAGCATAATTAGGTTGGGTCTGTTACTAGCTCTTTTTCGATTAATGTTATCGATCTTTAACATTGGTTTGTTACCAACTAGTTTTTTCTATCTACAATTCTTATGTACGACATATGATGGATTTTGCCTCGTCTTTTTTCTAGTAGAAAAACTATAAAAAAATAGGGAGTTTTTTAAATATCTCTCTTAGGATGAAGATATTCTAAAGAATTTGCATTACAAGTTTATTATTTAAGTATCATGTGGGTGTGCTTGGTTCACTTAGAGGAATGATAATATGAATTATAATGAATATAGTGAGGAATAGAAATGTACATGACTTGCATTCCTCACTATATTAGGACTTTAGAGTATTACCCCAAAAAGAAATATAAAAATATTGTTCATCCAATCATAATGTATTAATAACCATCTTTTTTTATTAATTACCCATTTCTTTCTTCTCATACCAACAAACCAAGTACCCCCTCACAACAATAATCTTAAAAATGTGTTACACAAATTTAATTTGACACATATAAGAAATTAAGACAAACTTTATTTGATGTATAAAATAAATCTTAATTGATTATTTTTACAAGTCCAAGTTGAATCGTGAAAATAAAATATTGGGTGTGAATTATTTATAGATAAAGTTAAAAGCTAATTATGAATTTGATTATACATACATTGTAAAGTAATTTCTTTAGGGTTTGTCTTAAATATCATTAAAAAAATCTTGTAATATTAATACTATTAGAAATATTTTATTTAATTATTTTAAAAATATTTTCTATTTATTTCATGTCAAATTAATTATATAAATTATCAGTATTTTTATATAATTTTAAATAATATAAATATTTTTAAAAATAAGTAAAACTAATTCTACATCCTTGTCCTTCTTTTTATATAAAAGGTATCATTGCTCGGCAATTTTATAGAATTCGTGGGATCGTGCGATGGATTGATAAACACGTGTGTACCAAGCCCTCCCGTTTAATTAAATACGACTCTTTTCTCATCGTGTTTCTCTGTGACACAGAGATCCAATCCAATTGCCAAAAATTCTAGGGTTTTTGAGTTTCAACCCAATCTAAAGAGCTGTCGGAAGAACAATAAAGAAGAAGATGCCGCAGAGACACTCCAAGAACAACAATGATTTGGCGTTTTTTACATATGAAGAGAAGAGGAAGCTGGGATATGGAACCCAGAGGGAGAGGCTTGGTAGGGACTCCATCAAACCCTTCGACGCTTGCGGCCTTTGCCTGAAGCCTTTCATCGATCCCATGTCTTGCCAGAGAGGTCACGTGTTTTGCAAAGAGTGTATCCTCGAATGCCTCTTAGCCCAGAAGAAGGACATACAAAGGTAAACCTTTTCTCTTTTCCATTTGTCCTTTTCTTTTGCTCTTTGCGTCTGATTTTATTCGGGGGCTTTTGTTCATTTGGTGGGGATGGGATCTGGGCAGTTTTTTGCTTTTACGTTGAAGCTAGATGGATATTTTTCTGGTATTATAGTTTGTAGTAATTTCATATCTATGGCTTAGATGCTCACGTGAAAACTGAATTATTAGAAACTTAGTTTGATGTTATGGGACAGGTATTCGAGAAGTAGAAGGTACCCGATTATTGGGTTGGATATGGATTACTTGGTGATTTAGCATTTTTTTAGGTTAATTGAGAAGATTTTACTCATGGAGGGGCAAACCTGGACTTCAGTGTGTGATGAAAGGTTAATAGATTGTTATTCGTGCTTCGTTCGTTTCTATTTAAGGTAGTGCATATCTTTGGTGATTAACTTCTTAAACTCCTTTTGTATGCTGCAACTCTAGGGACATGCACATGGAAAACTTTGGTTACTTGAGTGAGTCTGAGATTGTTCTGCAAATCATGATGTTGCCTTGGGAAGTTCTAGTATTGAAGTTGGGATATTGTTCCCCATTTTTGTTAGGAATGTCCGGAAAGAAACCATTCTTATCATGCCTGAACTAACTGGTCTCCTTAAGTCTTGATATTGTGCATGTGATGTCTGTGATGCTTAACCCTTGACGTCTTCTAGATCTTCTCCAAGCCCCTTATAGAGAAAGTAGACTAGTTTCACGGCTTAGAGCTTGTTTCTCCAAGCATGATTACCTTCAAGACAACTGCATTGCATACTCAGGGCGAGAAGACTCATGAGGTTTAGGCTTTAAAGATTAGTGTGTGCTGATGCTATGCAGATGATTTCATTCTTGCTCTCATTAAATGCTTGCAGTTTCATCTATTTGTTGAGGTGATTGCAATGCTCGATACATTTTTTTGTCTGTGTTTATTTATTTGTTTAGCATAAATATGGAACGACGAATTTGGATCTCATTGTGGTTGAATATCTATAGAAGACTGTTAAGTTCTTTGTCTGAGACTGACTGATCTGAGTTTGTGGTGATGGTCTATGGGCCATCTTAGCTGCAAAATTTAGAAGCACGTCTCCTGCGTCTTTTTTGTTTTAGCTTGTTTACTCTGGGCACTACTATATTCATCTGTACTTTTTTATTGTCAATGACTTATTGAAGAGCACGGCCGCTAACTTGGCAGGAAGCTAGTTGCTCATGATTTACAGAAGCAACAGGAGAAGGAAGAAGAACAAGAGAGAGTAATGTTGCAGAAAGCTAGAGAACTTGATGCATTTGATCAACAGAATCACGGTGCAGTTCCACAGTACAGTGATAGAAACCTGAGCCGAGATAAAAATGGTTTTCATGGTGCAAACAGTGTGAAGGCCACATCCTATGAAGAGGAGGCACTTCGTACAATGAAGGCGTTTTGGTTGCCTTCCGCCACACCAGAAGCTCCTGTTAAAGTTGAAACTCCATCGAACAGTACGGTGTGTCCAGAGGGTAACGAGAAGCTTAAAATGAAGAGCCTTTTCCCCATCTACTTCACAGAAGACACCAGTGAAGAGCAGAAATCCTGTTCTCTGGACAAGACATATATCTGTCCGAGCTGCAGGGTTACATTAACAAATACAATGTCGTTGGTGGCTCTTAGCTCATGTGGCCATGTCTTCTGCAAGAAGTGTGCTGACAGGTTTATGGCCGTTGATAAGGTTTGTCTGGTTTGCAATAAAGGATGTAAAGAGCGACATTTGGTGAATTTGGGGAAAGGTGGAACTGGCTTTGCTGGCCACGGGGACAATCTTGTTGCTACAGACTTCAAGCATTTGGGAAGTGGTAGTGGACTGGGACTCGTGCGACCATCGACAAAGGTTTAAGCACCCAACAACTGTTTGTCACAATATTTTATGAATATATATCAGACCAAGAGAAGATTCACCAAGGTTCTTGTTCCTTGAATGGGACATGTGCGCTGCAGCCCCCAGAACTTTTACTATGTTTCAAGATTTTAATGAGATGAGATTACTATTTGTAGCAAACGTTGTATATTGTGGTGTTAAAAGCATGAACAAAGTAACGACAAACATCACTGTAAGTGTAACAAATCAAATATTAGGATAATTTGTTTGTTGTTGTGTTAATAAAAAATTGAACTATTAACCAAAAATTGAGAGTGAAGAATAAATAGCGGCGGTGGGCTCGTTGTCGATATGGAGAGAGGCAAGAGGACATTAAAGTTACTGGTTCAATGGTAACGATATAGCTTTTGTTTGTTTTTTGTTGATTAATAAGATTTGTTCTCCAAAAATATAACGGGCCGTTACAGCGAAGTAGACTTCTTAAGAGCCAAAACTATAACTGATAATGAAACGAAAGCTACAATGCCCAAAAAGAATGAATTCTCCTACCAAGGGACCGCTGCTAGGAGAGTAGAGGTGATATTGAATGTTGGTAATTGTTCGCCCCTTGGTAGATAAAGGCACCCTTAGTACATGAAGACACTTTACAGTTAGCTAGAAATGAGCATTGGGGTGAAAGATTAGCTAGATCACACACATAACGGTGGCAAGTGAGTTTTGGTAGAGTGTGGACATTGTACGAGTTAACTTGATTAAAGTTAAGTTCTTGACGGAGTAAAGATTTAGTGTATGCTCAAATAAAAGGACCATGACTGATGGACTTGACATAGATAAGTATTGGATCGGACCAATGTGCTGTGACAAGCTTTGGGCTTGAATGACTCATCATCAACAAATAGAGGTTATGAAGAGATATTGGATCATGTGGAGGATAAGATCAATCGTCACGGATGGATTAGTTCTAGATAAATGTTATCTTTATCTTGTTAGTTAGGACGTAGTTAGATTCTATCACATCCGAGTCCTATTTAAATAGGGATATCATCTAATTGAATAAGGTGATGTAATTTAATAAAATAAGACGTGATCAAGATAGTAGAGTTCTATTTGGATTCTAATTTGTCCATTAAGCTAAAGAAGTCTATAAATAACTTACTTGAGCCTTGCTTCTCTCATATAGAGTGACACAGAGATTAAGAAAGCATTCCTTTGTATATGCTGAGGAAAGTAATAATGTTAGCATTTGTTGTATCTCTTTTGTGTTTATTGTTGCCATTAATATTCTAATTCTTTCTTCGTTTCTTGCAATAGTGTGAGAGTTAAACACTGCAAGGATTGTGAGGTGTTTGAGAACAAAATTATTGGTCTACGATCATATGAAAAGGCGAAATCTTACTTTAACGAACTTAAGTGAGATTGCCATGCAAAGGAGTAGGTGTGACTTATGGTATAAGTTCGTTGCTTAGAAAACCTTTGTAACAGTAATGTTTACAAACTTAGGTGAGTAGGCCATTTCATGAGGCTTATTTCTTTAAGTCAAGTTTTTGATCTTGGACCATAATTAGAAGTTCCTGTGGATTTTAATGAATATCGATAAAAGCCTTAATCTTTACTATGTCCACTCCATAGTTATCTTTTGTTGAAGAACACAATATATAGCCAACATCAAATCAAATATAAGTGTAGAAGAATGATTCAAACCCACAAACTCTCTTACGTTATCAATGCTCTAAAGGCAAAAGGGTCACTTTTGACCCTAATATTCCAGAGTGAATAATTATGACCCTAACATTTAGAAACTATTATATTTTGACCCAATCCTAATGGAAAATTTAAACTCTTCTGTTAAGTGTCAAGTCAACATTAACCTAACATTTTAAAAATATTTTTTGTTATTTTTGTGGACCCTCTATGCCACTTCATTGTTGACGTAGCAAGGTGGGATTTAGTTTTTAATTAAATATACGAAAATTTTAGTTTATTATTAAATGTGGGACCCACCCTTTTAATTAAACCTTAGCTTAACTTAACTTAACTAGAAAAATTAAAGTTACTGATCATTTACTTGAATTAGATAACCCTAACAAGATTAACTTAATAATTAATTGAATAAAACAAATATTAACTTAACAAAGATTTAGTTAACAACACTTTCATGTTTCATGAAACATCTATACGATGTTGTTTCATGCAAATACGACATTGTTTCACCTACATTCGAACATTCTCCATTGTTTTCAATTGGCCATCATTCTCCATCGTTATTGGTCATCGACAGTAAAGTTGATCAATAGAAGTAGCATTCGTGCAACGTGTTGTCATCAATCGTCTAGAGAAATCATTAGCATCGAAGCGTCTTGAGTTAATTGAAGTTTGTTAGATTTTATTCTTGTTGTCTGTTAGATATTTTCGTGTGTTTTGGATGTTTCATTCTTGTGGGTTGCATATGCGTTCATTGTTAGTGTGTGTTAGATATTGGAGTTTGTCGTTATTTTATTGTTGGGTTGACTCAAGTGTGGTCTCGAATGTTTGGTTGCTTTCTTGTCCTGAATGTGGTCCTGTAATGTTTCTACTTTGTTGTTGTTTTTTGGATGCTTTGGTCCTATAATTAAAATTTTGTTTTGTGGTCTACACATGCTCCTTTTATTGGTCTTGTATATCTCTTGGATTTTGATTGGGTTAAGATTAGAGAACTTAGAGTACATAAACTAAGCTTTCTCTCCAAGTGGTGAAGTAGTCATTCAACATTTACCATTGCCTATCCAATTTCTTTTTGATGTGTCAATTAGAGCTTTCCTTATTGCTCTATGTCAACAAACTACCTCAAATTTCAAATTCGTTAATTCAAGTTTCTCCACCCTATTCTTCGGGTCCTCATTGTAGTTCCTAATGTTGTAGTTACCTTCTACGTCAAATCTATAGAGTGTGGTGTTGTAATCTCCAATCACTATCCAAGGGCCCTAGATGGATGGTTGAATCCTTTCCAATCTCTCACATAGTGTTTTCCTTTGAAAATCTAGTTTTGAGCCATATACAAAATTAGCATAGCACACAGTTCCCTTTCAGATGAAGTGAATTTTTATATAGATCAATTGATCATATGCATCCAACTGCTTCACCAGTACCTTACTTACATTGTATGCCATAATTTTTCTACCATAGTGGTGATGAACATGTTTTGAAAAAAATTCCATTGAGACCTTAAGCATCTCAAACTCTCCATTTTTCTAGCCTTATTTTGGTTTCCAAAATACCAATCATAGGTGGCTTTTCTTTTATGAAAAAAATCCTTGAACGCTTGTTTCTTTCTTAGGCAGTTTAAACCTCCAACATTCCATATTTTGAGAGTCATTTGGTTAAAGAGTTACCTCTTGACCCTTTGGAACTTGTCCTTTTTTCTGTCATGCTCCAACATTGGTTCCCCTTCCTTTAAGATCCTTGCTACCTTCTCTTCAATATATTATGATTTATTATCACCTTTAGTGTCTCCTTGTTTTGGGTTGGCTTCAACTTGAACTTGGTTATCTAGAGCTTTAGCATTGAGAGTATTCATTTTATTCACATCATTTAAGTTCTCTGATTCCTTTGATTCCATTAATTCCTCATAGGTAAAGTCACAACACACAAGTCCATTAAATATAAGGAAACATAATCTGTATACATAATTGGTCTAGCATGTAAATACTTGACTTATAAAATAGAAATTATATAGTATAATAGAAAATTGCATGATGCAAGCAAGAAAACAGAAATTAATAACTTTGAGTCTCATCCGAATAAAGAATGTTTTGATGAAAAATATACGTTATCCAAGATAATAATAGTGAACAAGTGCAAATTGGGAAAAGAAAAGTCAGATATGCATATTATGTAACCCAAGTATTATTGTTAGGCTAGTTTTACCTCTCAACTCTTGAAATTCCAAACACCTTTGCATGTAATCTCTAATTACTTTAACAACTGATGCATTGCCTTTAAAGCAAGCTAGATGTTTCATTTTGCTCAAACCAATTATTCTTTTATAGGGATTGCCTATATATAACTTTTTGTTTTGTCTTCTTGTTGTGAATGATTTCTAAACTGATTTAGATGTAGAATTTGTGACAACCAGGCTTGCTTTTTATCTAAATGGTAATTCTAAACTCCTTAATCATCTGTTGCACAGATGAATTTTTTTTCAGTCGAGGTATATGTTTGATCTGAGTTAAGTGTAGGGTTTTTTCTTTCCAACGTCATTCATACTCTTCGCCAATATGATCAATTTTACAAATCCCAATAATTTGTTTCCTAAGAGCCTTCTTTTCTAAAAATTTGTTGGCAGATAAGCATTTATTCAAACAACCAATGTATGCTTTTTATTGGGAAGCAACACTGACCTGAAGTTACAGCATCATGTTTGTATTCTAATGACTGCTGCACTAGATTAGTATGCAATCCTATTCATGCACATATTTCATAAAATACAACTCAGACATATTCAAACAAGCTGCACAAAGCCATAAACTTTAGATCACTAACTCTAGGTATTTGATAGTTCCTAAGTACATCATTGTATTCAGACATCAACACTAGTTCAGTTGAATGTGCAAGCATCAGAACTTTACATAATGAAGTATATATGACAACACTTTCATGATAATTTGAGTCAAAAGTCTCCAAAACGCATGGAATCATTGCATTGCTTTTATATTTTATGATAATCAACATGCTATTTCTACTAATCATTGCAATTATTTTTTAGTTTAACTTATGTGTATGCTTATATATATAGGTTTTACTGGCTCAATATGGAAGTATAAGGCTTTTTCATGGTGAAAATTTTATGTTAGAGCCTGAATTCATATATGCTGGTGGGGATATTGCTACATTGAAAATGTTGATGTTGACTTTATTAGTAATAGACAAATAAATAAGATGGGACTGGAGTTAGGGTATGACAAAATTGATAAGGCATATTATAGAGAACATGGTTTAAACTTTAAGGAGTGATTGAAAGTTATAGACTCAAATGAAAGTTATAGTAGGCTAGCAAACCTAATGCAAATACATAGGACTATTTATGTACATGTAACTCATCATTAGACACACCTATCCATGCTATTGATGATGATGAGAACATAGAGAGGCAGGAATGCATAAATAGATGACAATGTGGAGGGAGAAGGTGCACAAACATATGAGAATTTAGAGGGGGAAAGTGCAAAAAGGGATGAGAATTTGGAAGAATAGGGTGCACAATTTCAATCAAACTTTTATGTAGAAGTTCCAAATGACCGTCATCCAATTGAAATTGAATCATCAGATTTTGGTAGTCCTATTAGCACTGATGAATATCCTATTAGAGAAGAGATAGTTGAAGTTGCACGTAGACCCAGCTCAACTGTTAGGGATAATCTTACAAAAGTTGCACATAAGTGGAGGTTGGGAATGGTGTATAGAACTGCAAAAGAATTTAAAGATATTATAGTAGATTATGCAATACGTATCAGATACAATGTTAGGTTGAAAAAGTATGAGAGTAATCGGATTGTGTATGTTTGTATGGATGGATGGCTATAGGTTTTGTATGCTGCATTTTGTATGGATGGATGGCTATGGGTTTTGTATGCTGCATTTTGTATGGATGGATGGCTATGGGTTTTGTATGTTGCATTTGATAAGAATGAGAGATGTTCCAGGTTGAAAACATATAACTGTAATCACACTTGTTGAACTATAAACAAACCAAAATTGGTTTCTACAAAATTCTTAATGCGACACTTCAATGATAGAATTTTGGAGAAGCCTAGTATCACAACAAAGAAAATGATGGAAGAATGTAGAGAGAAGCTCAATATTTTTGTTAATTTAAACATGTGTAGAAGAGAAAAGAAGAGATTGCGGAAAGAGAGAGCAACATATTCTATTGTTGAATATGCGAAGTTGCAAGGAAATGTACACGAGTTGAAAGTAAGCAATCCTAGGTCAACAATTGAGTTATAATTATCAAGAAATCAAGAGAGCTCATTGCTACAGATATGTTATGTTATAAAGTTTATGTTGTACTTCATTATATTATGTTATGTGGTATATTAATACTTCTTTATATTTTTTTGTAGTTCAAAAGCTTGTATATCTTTTTTTAACACCATAAAAAAGGGTGGAAGCATTTAAAACCAATTTTTGGGATTGACAGATGCTTCTTAAAGGTAGAATTACAAGGGAAATTGTTAAGCGCAGATGGTAAGGATGGTGGTGAAGGAATGTTTCTATTGGCTTGGGCAATTGTAGAGGTGGAAAACACAGATTCATGGACTTGGTTCATGAATTTGTTATCATCTGATTTGGAATTGGAAGATGATGAAGGAGTTACAGTCGTATCTGATATGCAAAAGGTATGAAAACATATTTGGGATTGAAATCATTATATGAAATATGATATGATATCTTTTGAATTTGATGTAGGGATTAGTCAGGGCTATTGAGGACACATTGCCCAATATAGATCAGCAAATGTATGCCAGACATATATATCACAATTAGTCTACGAATTGGAAAGGAGCAATTGGTCTACGAATTAGTCAATGCATGTTCAAGATTTTGATGAGCAACTAATGAGGCTTGAAAAAATAAGCCCTGGATATGCTGCAACGCTAACTTGAATATCCTAAAGAGAGGTAAGTAGATGTTCTCAGTCTTTTCAAACTAAATGTCTGATTGTTGACAATAACATGAATGAAACCTTCAATGGGTGGATTCTACTAGCAAGGGAGAGGGTAGTGATTAGTATGCTTGAGATTGTTAGAATAATGGTTATAAGAAGGCACGTTGAGAGGAAAAATTTTGTATTTAGGTGGAAGTATGATATAGCACTAAATATAATGAAGAAGTTAGAGAAGAACAAAAAAGAAGCAATGCAATATAGAATTCTACAGAATGGAGATGGTGGTAATGAAGTTTCAAAGGGTGATGGGAAGCATATTGTCAAGATTAGTAGAAAATAAACATAGAGTTTTCAGGCACAGGACCTATATGGATATCAATACACCTATAAGATTACATTACAAGAAAATTAAGAATTAGCGTCGGAATATTACCGACGACAAAAATTCCGTCGCGGATTACCGACGGGAAGTCCATAAGCCGTCGGAGAACAGAAAGTTTTACCGATGGACAATCACTCCGTCGGGAATATTGTAGGAAAAAATTCAGCCCAAAACTTCCGACAGATAATACAGACAGAAAATGTCTCGGCGACGGGAAAAAATGCGGGAATCGTTCCCGTAATTTAATTGCTTCGCCATTTACCGACGGTATATCTGTCCGTCGGTACGTAGCTTAAATTTACAGACAACAATGACGTCCGTCGATACATGATCGAATAATATACCGACGGAAAATCTGTTCGGTCGGTAAAGACACCGACGGAAGGTGAATATTCCGTCGGCGAATTTTTGAGGGTCAAATATTGCTGACGGTTAGAAGTTACCGTCGGAAACATGGAAGCGTATACCGACGGACGTCTATCTTACCGTCGGCAATTATTTGCAGCAAACCTTGTTTACC
>JANIIA010000002.1:43534692-43555409 GCA_027478495.1 Erythroxylum alaternifolium | reverse complement strand
GATCTTTCGGTAGGTGTAGATTCTTTATCATAATCATTTTTTCAATTAAGAATTTACACTATCAAAGTTCCCTCTTCTCTAACCTCAATATTTTTATGTTTATCTTATGCCCACTTTTATGCACAGTTAAACATATATCACAATCTTAGTCTTTAGATGAGAAATCGTGCATAGACCAAAAACGTTGAGAAATGGTTGCTAGAAATTTGAAGGGTATGTATTTCTTATCATAATCGTAGTTTTGTTCAAGAATTTACATAGCCAAAATCCCACTCCATTATTTCAATATTTTCCAATTTCCCTTTCACTCATTATTATACACCACTAAAATTATGAGTTTTTGTATGAAAAATAGGCAAAAAGGTTCAAGATAATAACATAAAGAATGATATAGGTTTTACCTTATATATTGTACATGTTAGACAGACACAATATTAAAGTAATAGGTTAAAAAGCTTTGAAAGTGTTTAATGAGTTTTTCCCTTACTCATTTAGTTTATAATGGGTATGATAATTAATATATAAAATAATTTTTTGTGACAAAGCAACTAGGATTATCACTTTAACTACCATTATTGAGAATGACAATAGCACTCATTCTCATTTAATATCACCACTATGCATGATCCTCAAAGAGATAGTATTCGCATTTTGAGGATCATGCATAGTGGTGATATTAAATGAGAATGAGTGCTATTGAATTGAGGCATGATATTCTTTTCATTAGTCAATAAATTCCAATTTAAAATTGGTTGTCTTCCTTACCTATAATGAATCATAGAGAAAGTGTGAGAATAGTTTGTAGAAAGAGTATGGTTTGTACTTAGAAATGGTATCCCATTTTTTCACTGAAGTTGTTACTTATTATACATACAAGGTGGTACCTTTTTTTTTACTAGTGGTATTGATTATCTTCTTATTAGTATAGTTTATAATCAATACTCATTTTTCCTTTTTTTCAGTTAATATTTTCTTATCAGACATAGTATAATGTTGAATAAACAGAATACCAGAATAGTTGGTATCAAAGTAGGGTATGGTTTGAATCTTAGATATGGTATTCCTATTTTTCACTAAAGCTATTACTTTTTTCGAACGTGTGGTGATAACTTTTGTTCATAAGGTTGGTATTGAAATTAGTAATGCTGGTATTGTTCATATTGAGCAATGGTAATATTTCTATTCAGTCAATATTTTTCATCACACATAGTATTGAATGGATAGAGTACTATAATAGTTTTTAGTGACATAAGGTATAGTTTGTACTCAGAGAAGAAATTCCCATTTTTAGTGAAATCGTTACTTATTTCAAATACATGGCGATAACTTTTTTTCATAGTAGTGGTATTGAATTTGATGTGTATTGGCATAGTTTGTATCAATATTCTTTTCATTCAATATTTTAAAAATGTTTATCTTGCTTATTTGTAATCATTAACAATATTTTAAAAAATAGGCATGGTATTGGATAAAATAGAGTATAACTATATCTTTCATTGAGGTAGGGTATTGTCTGTATCAAAAATGGTATATCAATTGTAAATTATACGTAGTACTAATTTTGTTTAATTATTGGTATTTTTATGCATTACACAAGTATTACATATATTGACTACTTGTGTGGAATGCGTCATCTTCTTCTTTTCAAACTGTGTGCCTCAACTCTATCCTTGAAATTAATAGATAAATAAATATAACATTGTTCCAAATATAAGTTGCAGAAATAAAGTTGTAGATTCCACCTTCAAACATAAAATAACATGAGCGTCTTTAAAGGAGATGGAAGGAAGGAAATAACAGATGTAACAGTTACAATTACATAATGGAGGAAAAAAAATAAAGAATAAAGAATGTAAAGAAGGAAAAGCTGGAAGATGGAAGGAACAACTTTGTTTTAATCATAATTCACATATTAGACTGTCAAATATTTTCTGGAAAACAAACAAGCTTCAAGATGAAGCTACGTGGAAACTTGGTCCAAGTTATACAAGGGTTATTAGGCATCATGGTAGCAAGGAAAAGAGAAAAAGAAAAAAAAAAGTTGCAGGAATTTCCTGCAGTTGTGTATGTATCTGCTCTAATCTGTTGTTTCCAGTTCAACTGGACACTTGCTCTATAGGGTTTCATGGGTACTTGTTCCAGTGGTCTTTCAGTTCTATTCGAGCCCGTTTCTTTCAGATCATATATGTCTTCGTCTTTTGGGAACATCTCCAACCATAGAGATATAGTTTTGGATGTATTTAACCAATAAAGTTGAAACTTTAATTATAAATGTCCTAACCACAATTTTAATCATCAAATGACAGGAACACTTTAAATTTTATATCATCAGGATGCAAAACGAAACAGCCAGCATTGATTTTCTAATTTGAATTTCCCTTTTATTTTACAAGTAAAAGTTCCTCTCTATCAACTTGCTATTGATTAGTTTTTAGCATATAAACAACAGACACATGGTAATTAGCCTTGACCAGATTCTTTTAACTTACTTTTACTGATAATAAATTACGAAGGCATTTCTTCGAACATGCTTTACCTTTACCGATTATAAAATATGAAAACATTCGTAGCAACATGCGATGAATTTGTTTCTTATTGCATGTTTAAACAGGCCAATCAACAATGTCTTCGATACTTCCCGGATAGAATTAAATAGAATTTTAATCTCTAGATACGATTAAAAAGGACAAACTGTTCTGAACGTGCTTATCTTTTACAATAAAACTAACGCTGGCGCATGTAGCCGCCCTCATGACGTAGGCAAGATGACAACACCTAACGTGAAAATTACTGGAAGAAGTGGAGAAGGGGTCGTCGTGGTCTGAAAGATTATCTATGTCTGTATCTATACTCTCTTGGTTACGTGGATATTTCCTGCCGGAATTCCTTTTAATAATTACAGTGTACCCAATTTCTCATTGGCAAAGACCAATACTTTGATTTTTTCGATTGGATAATATATATATATATATTCCCAAAAGCTATTTTCATTTTTCAATATTAATTTCAGGTATGAAAACCATGTTATAGAAATATGACGAGTCATCTTAATCTCTGGACTAAAAACTATTAAATGAAGATAGTTGGAATGATGAAGTTCAAACCAAAGCAATCCTGTGTGGGGCAAGACCGATCTAAAGATGAATTTTAGTGGGGAGTAAAATTAAAAAGGTTAGAAAGTAATGTATGTAATGAGTGCATTTGCACTACAAATCTCTCAAATAATTCAAAATAATGCATAATAGTCATTCCAAAATGTGAACTTTTATGTATTCTACGTGTTTATTAGTATAAACTCAAGTTAATAAAATCAGATTGAATTTGCTCAAGATTTAGATGCTCCAAAATAATCACTGTGACAACCCGTTGTACGGAGTTTGTTCCAATGGCAAGCCTTAGATTCTGATGTCAGTACTGTATCTAACAAACATGTCTGGACCTCTGTTAATATTTTAATGGCAACGTCTTCACTATGCACATGATTGATGATTCACATTTCACACGGCAAGTACTTGACTAGACAGGCTTACCTCGTGCTTTGACCTTTCATTTTCGCTTGGCTATAAGGATGTCAAGGTTAGAACACAAGAGTTCTTCAGTGTTTAGTCCATATGAAGAATTCATTTAGGAATTTTCCAGGAGAGACCAAATCATGAATATATCATCAACATGTTGGTTTCCTGGAAGTTGGGCACACGCTTCCTGTCGGGGACACAATATATAATCCCTCGATTCTGATCTTCTGTAGGAAACATAAATCAGCATAAAAACTGTCGTATAGTCACCATGGTGAGGTCTCTCCGTTACCAAAAAACTCCTTTAAAGAAAGGCACCTGGAGTCCTGAAGAAGATAGCATGTTGATTGCTTATATTAGGAGATACGGCATCGGGAATTGGACTAAGATGCCAAAAGCAGCTGGTAAGGAACATCGGCAGGAGCAAGCATATGAAGTTTTTGATTAGTTGGAGTTTAGAATCTATACATCTAACTCAATAACATCAAGAGAACATATTCATTTATGGATCAATATTATTTGCAAAAATTTTACAAATACTTCGGCTACAAACTCATCTGCTTCACCTTGAAACAATGTAGAACTAGTTGGTTTTAAGAACTTCATTGCATAAACTGGGTTGAATTTTCATCTACATCTAAAACCATGTGTAGGCTATGCAAGTGGAAAATTTTCTCATCTAGTCGTTGATGGAAAAGCTAATAACAAATACTGCAGCGTTGTTAATTGGAGGAAATAACTCTGATATCTCCGACCAATGCTTTAATTAGAGTGTCTCCGATAACCTTTTTGCAGGATTGTCAAGGACCGGAAAGAGTTGCAGGCTTCGTTGGGTGAATTACTTAAAGCCTGGTATAAGGCATGGAAACTTCACCAAGGAAGAAGTAGAAGCCATAATTCAGATGCATCAAACACTGGGAAACAGGTAATTAATTACACATATTCTCAAGCTTCATAATTGGCACACTTGTGCTTTGTTAGCCCATTAATTACTCAGTCAATATGAGATGAGGGGGGATTTTTTTAAAGAATCAATTTTGGTTGTGGACATGGGAGAACCTGATTGGTGCTTTCCGAGTTTAATTTTTTTTTCCTTCATTTTAGTGTTCAAGCTCAACCACTTCCAAGTTCCAAGAAGTAAATAAGGTCCTACATCCAAAATGAGTAAAGGATAAGAGTACTTACATAATTAAGAAAGATCTCATAGCTCATTGACTACAGAATTGGGGGTTAAAGATAGAGTCCTCCTTATATATGAACCACTTGAAATATAATTCGTTCTATAACTGCTATTAAAGCATTGCGTGATTTCTAAGCATTATAAAATTCAAAATATATTTTCAAACTTTAAATACCGCATGATATTCTTATATGTAGTAAGCACATACAGTTTTTAATGTTCCTTTTCTTTCCATTGTTTCAGATGGTCCACAATCGCATCTAAACTGCCCGGTAGAACGGATAATGACATAAAGAATTTTTGGCATACACACTTGAGTAAACAATTGAAGAACAACACTGTAGTGTCAATGAAATTGCAGGGAATGACAAATTCGACAATAGAATGGCAAGTAGTCAATAGCTTAAAGGAAAATGGTGATTCACTTCCTTATACTCCAAAAACGTCGAACTGGGAAGATTTTCAGGAAATTCCGATGTCACCACTGTTGTCTAGTGCTGATTTATCATCAAGTCCCCATTCTTTTAGGGAAATTCATGAAACCCAGATCACAAATGACGATACAAATTTGTCTGAACTATTTGTAGATCCAGAGGGCTTAAATCTAGCACAATCTTCAACGGAAGGCTCTGGTAATTTAGAAGATTTGAAAACCATTTGGAGGGAAAATGTCTGGCCTGAAAAGTTTAGCTATCAGCAAACTTTCTGCAGTGCTAATGCTACAAATGAAAAGACATTGCCTTCCGAAGGATCTGATAGGATTATTCCAATCCCATTGAAACCGTCAACTGTTAATGTCTCATCTAGGACTAATCTTGCAAGTAGGAATGGTGAAAATGAGACCGTAGATGAGAGTACTATTGGCCAAGTACCTGAAGTTTGTGCATCAGGAGGGCTGCAGGATATATTTATGAAACCGTCGCATACCGGACAAGAATTACTGTTGGTGGAGAAGGGCATGAACATGGATCATGTTTGGTTCGACAACTCCTTCAATTATCACACGTACTCCGCCCATCAGCCTCGGAATCAATAGTTGGATGTTTTTTACTGTTTTTACCTTCAGAAGTCCGCTGTCTCTAACAGTTCCGCCCTTTGTTTTTTTTTTCTTCTTTCTTTTGTGGTCTTATCCTTCCGTGTTGAGGTGGCCGATTGGCGTTTAGCATCAATTCAAATCGTTCACCCTCAGAATTATAATTACATCATTGGAAAAGGACGTACCATACTTTATGTTTTTGGTATTAAAATTTTTGTTGTTAAAATTTGATTAAATTAATTAAAATCTAAATTTTTACTCAATCATACAATATTAATCAGATTAATTAAAAGAAATAATTAAATACTAAAATTTTTAATTTGTAATAGAATAAACCACTATTAACTCTATAATTATTAATTAATGATGCTGACGTGATATCATATATTAACAAAATTATCTAATAAATGACATCTAAAGCGTGTTTGTTTTTATTATTATTTTTAGTTTTCTGATTTTGTTTTTAAATTTAGTAAAAGAGAATGTTTGTTTGAAATTTTTTTTCTATTTTTAGTTTTGGTTTTTACTTTCATTTTTTATATAATTTGATTTACTACCATTTAAATCTATATTATTTAATTTTAATTTTTAATAAAAATTATGAATAATTTATTTCAAAATTATATATTTAATAAATTAAAATTAATTATCAATAAAAATTATTAATAATTTAATAAATTATATGTAATTAAATTTTAATAAAGATAATTAAATTTAATATATATATAAATATTCAAATAAAATAATAATTAAAATACATCAAATAAATATTAATTTATAAATAAGAATTTGATTTTTAAATTATTTTAATTTATTAAAATAACATAATCTTATTAATAATTTGTTAATATATATTATATAAAAGATTAAATAAATTTATTTAATTAAAATAATTTATCTTTAAATTTTATCTAATGTATAACTATTATCAATGATAAAAATATAACTATATTAATATTAATAACCAAACTAAATTTATTTTTATTTGAAAGAAAACGATAAACAAAAAATTGAAAATGAAAATTGAAAACACGTAGAATGAAACCATCCTAATTGACTAGTAATAGATATATATATGTCAAATAATTGATTAAAATTAAAAAGTCAAATATAACAACCCGTTTGTTAAGCAAAATATAGCTCTTCTTCTCTTTAATCCTAAGCGACTATCGCTTCTTCTTCCAACGGTTGCACGACCGTACCACCACCTTAATTTCTCTGTAGTTTTAAGTGACCACCACCATCTTCTCTTCTCTGCTACACCGCCACTATTGTCTCCTCCTCTCTACAATTGCCACTACTATTTTCTCTTATTTGTAACTGCCATCTTCTATGCCTCTTTAAAATCTCAAGTACTATTGGGCAAATATGTCACTTTTTGTGTTGTTTTCTCTTGAAGTTGAAGTTTTTTCCTTCAATAGTGTCTGATTATAGCCTGGTTCATGTATGGGAATGTTGTATGTTGAGCTTTTTGGCACAATACCACTTTCCAATTCTTGGCATTAATCTTGATGAAGAACTTTATGCATTTGCTTTTACTTCCTTTTATCATACTGTATTGGTTAATATATTTGGATCGTTGGAGTACTTATCCATGTGTTTCTGCTTGCTTATTCATGGTCGTATAGTAACAGATTAATTCGTGCATATATAATTCATGAAATAATTTTTAGATATGACGGCCTTTTCACTATATAAAGTTGTTAATTTAGTTTCTAGACCATGTCTAGCTTAATGTATAATAAGTTCCGAGAAGAGTTTAGAAGCCATTAATCATGTAGCTCGTTAACTCCAACAGGGGATGTTGAAAAAGAATAGAGACACTTCCAACCTTCAAAATCACCACATGGTAGTTTCATCATTTCACTTTGTGACAAACCTTTCCTCTACATTTTTCAGAACCGTGCAGGTGATCACTTATTTCTCTTCTGTCCGTTAATCCATACTTAATAGAAATGCAGTCGACAACTACCAGCGTTGTATTATTGAACAATATGGTTTGCACGACACCTAATTCTTCAATTATCAAAATTTTAATCTTGCGTAGTTTTCATATTTTTACAGTCAAGATTCAATCTATTTAAATAAATTTGATCCTTGCACGTTAAACATATCAAAGCAAATCTCAGATTTTACATCACATGAAAAAATAAGCCATTCGACCTTTGTATAAAAAAATGACCATTAAAATTATGCCTCTTACCTACCACACGCGGCTGTAATGGGAACAAGATAGATTTATTCACTTCGGTTTGAATTTGGTGGCTGAGGAATGTATCAAATTTTATAAAAGTTAAAAAACATAAAAGCATTTATAATGTCAATGAGCAGTTGGAGATTTTCCTAGTACAACTGACTCCTGAAAAAGGTCACGTGAATTTGAATTGAATTCGGTAATCCATTCACATAGCCTTCCAATGGAAAAGCATGTGCCAAGTTCAATGTCTCTTAGCAATCGCCTATCATATTTTGGAAAAGCATGTGCCTAGTTCAATGTCTCTCAACAATTGGGTATCATATTTTAGAAGTGCGTCGGTAGGTGGGATACAAGACTCGGACCAAAAATATGAACTCCCTGGGGCTGGGGTACAATGTCCAACTGGGAATAAACTTCAAAATTATACACAAGTAACGTGACGTGTTGACGGATCTTGTAACGCAAGTTATATGTCACGTAGCGTCAGATAATTTAACAATAATTAAATTGACATATTCTACATAATATATTATATTTATTTTATCATTATGCTAGCTAAGCTTCTTCAATAAGAATCATTATCTTTTACTTTAATAAACAATTGAAATAGAATAAGTAATTTAAGAATATAATCACTTGTACAATAATTATGTGAATGATAAATTATTAGATGATAATTGTAAGTTGGTTTAAATATGGAATATTTATAAACATAAATTTAGGTTGAGTTTGTTTTTATTTTTTGTAACACAAACCTGACCAATTAATATTTTGAGTTTAATTTGTAAACCCAAATTTAAATCATAACCTAATTTTTATAACTCCAGCCCCTTAAGTTTTGAACATAACTTATTAGACTATATAGACTGAGTGATTTTATACAGTTCTACCTTAAAATAAAAACCTTTTGAATTTAATCAACTATTTCATAAACCTTCTTTGTATATTTAAACCTTTTGGAAAGATTTGGAAAAATAAAAACTCGAACATGAATATTCCTTGGATAATGCTTAGTGATTTCAATAGCACTTTATATATATTACCAATAATGATTTTAGATCTTACGTTGCCAATATAGGAGTCACTCACAAATCTTACTTAGGAGGGGAAGCTACTTTACTTGTAACAATAAACAATAAGGCAAATGGTTTATGAGGAAAACAAAATTGATGAGCTCTAATAATCAACTTTGGCATATGGAATTCTTTGGTAGCAAGTTTCTTTTTAGGCAACAATTTCACTTGTAATCGTTCTTTAATAGAAATCCATAACATTGTCACTGCTCCAACCAAGACCTCTCCATTCAGAGCAAATCTTGAAGGTTATCAGGAAGCATTGGAGGCAAGCATGGCTCATAAGGTAGAGGGATATGAGCAATTCAAAATTTTCAAAAAAACTACAAAGGGTTATGAAAAAGATGCAAACACTTCATTGGAATTCTATGAGCAGCGAATGTCTCAATATCAAGGAGACCAAAAGCAAGCTCAAATAAGTTCAATCTAAGATGTACCTAAATCTAATGAACAAAATCAAGATAGAAGAAAAAAGATCAGCTATGTGCTACTATATTAGAGTACCTGATGCTCATAGCTCTCAACTTGGACAAAAATCAAGCGCACTGTGGATGCAAAATCATGAGAAAAACTTCTCTTTCTTATTTAACTCCATCTTAGTTAGAATAAACTCAAATAAAATTACAAACCTTATAAAAGAGAATAGAGAAAAGGTAAGGGACCAAAAGGAGTTGAAAGAAGTGGTTCTCAAGTATTTTCATCATACCTTGAGTTCCTCTCCTGAGTACAACTCCTTGATTTAGGTCCTAAACTCATTTATTATAAGTCTATATATATAGAACATTTTCCAAAAGGAAGAAGCAACTATATTTAGTTTTAACTCTAACAATTCCCCAACTCCAGATAGTTTGAATGCATTTTTCTTTAAGGAATCCTAGAGCTTGATAAAACCTTATATCAACAAACCTATCTTGGAACTCCTCAACTCAATACTTCCTACGAAACCAAAAAAACTCGCATATGCCTTATTCCTAAGGAGCCAAATCCCAACTCTCTCAAAGACCACACCAATTTCTTACTATAACACCATTAATAAAATTGTATGCAAAATTATTGCTACTATGATGAATGTTGTTCTAGATTCAATGATTTTTAGGTCTTTAGGTTCCTATATAAGGGAAAGAAATACAGGTGATAATATCTTATTGACACAAAAGCTTTTCAAGGGATACCAAAGAAAGGACATGATGTTTAAAATGATTATGGGTTTCTAAATCCATATTAGGTATTGTTCTTGAATTGTTTTTGTTAAACTTTATTCTTGTTGAATTCAATACATATATTAATGCTTTGTGAAAATTTTATGGTTAAACTTAATAATAAATCGAGAGAGTAAATCAAGTTACATGTGTTAAGGTGCGAAACAAGAGTTGATAGGTTAATAAACTTGCAATTATCAGATTAATCACCAATTGAAGAAAGATCTTAATTGTAAATTAATTCTCCTTAGGATTGCTTTAAATCTAATTGAATAGTTAGGAGCAGTTTTATGAATCGAGAGACTTCAGTTCTATTATTATTGAATTCAATTAAGATTACTTGATTAGATCTATAGAGAGTAATTTTAGAGAGGGTAATCAAAACCTTAGGATATCTACGGACGAGCATAATTGGATTAACAAGATAAATCGAAAACAAAACAAGGATAGAATAGTTCCTAAATCTCTAACTTTGATAAACTTTATTTTATTAGTAGTTCAATTATTTAGTCTGTTTTATTAGTTGTTTCAATTTAAATTATTTATTTTAATTCAAATCAATCTTTAGTACCTTATACAAAGTTTTATTCAAGTTATTAGGTGTTTAATTAGCCTGATGGGAAATATAGCTTTTATATTACAAGTTACGATTTGTATACTTACAATACTGAAAGTTTTCATATAAAACTTCTCAATATAGGCCAAATACCTAAACCTCCCTTTTATCTTTGCATTCCAATTTTTACCCATTTGTCTTTAGCTAATGGTTTTATGTAGGCACACGCAGTTAATAGAAATTTCGTTATTATTTTCTTTAACACTTTTATGATATTCTTAGAAAGATTTATATGAGAGATTTAATAAACATATAGGTTGTTTAGTATGGACTTGATAAGTTGCATCTTTATTGCGAAAAGAAAAGCTCTTATTGGTCCAATAGCCAATTCTTCTATGGAACATATAAAATAAGGGTTAGCAATTATCATATGTTAGTTTTTTGGTTATAATGGGGATTCCTAGATATTTGAAAGGTAGTTTCCGAATTTCAAACAAACAATAGCATAGAGCAACTGACCTTGGGAATTTGGTCAAGTATAAACAAGTATATAGCTTTTGTCTCTATTAATTATAAGACTTGATATCTTGTTGAATGTCTGAAGAAAATTCATTAATGTTCTAATTTATTTTCCATCTTCATTGCAAAATGAGAGTAAATCATCAATAAAAACAAAGTGAAAGATCCTCAGCTCGGCACAATTGTTATAGAATTTAAAGGTTTAATCCATTCTAATGTTATGATTAATGAGCCTGGTTAGCAATTCATCACAAATGGAGAATAGGTAAGTGGACAAGAAGTCTCCCCGTCTAACTCCTCTCCCACTTTTAGATTGGAATGACGTAAAAATCAGACAAGAGCAACCGGTTCAATTAGGTTAAGTACAAATCAAAATGGTTTTTGGTTCGATTTTTATTAACCGTTGGGAATGAAAACCAGTCGGTTAAAAAATAAACTTGTCGGTTTCCTCCGAACCGTAAAAAACTGTTGCCCAAACCAATAAGCACACAAAAATCAAGGGACACAATCTTAAGGATCTAGGTACTTGGAGAACCAAGTTTATGCATTTGGGTTGTGATTTATCAGCTCAAATAAAGATAAAATATTTATCTTTTAGCTAATTAGTTTTTTTTCAATTGATTCTTATTGAGTTCTATTCACGGAGTAGTTGGAAATGAGGAAGTGAATAAGACAAACAATAGACAAGCTAGAAAGGATGTGTACAAAAGAATAAGGCAAAGGTCGTGGGGCAAATGGGAGGAACTTACAACACCGTTGAGGAAGCTACATGCTCCTACGATGAAGCCACCAAGAGCATCAAGGTGAGAAGGCCAAGCTCAACTTTTTTCCTGTAAAAAAATGCTGGGTTTATAACTAGGAAATATGTGGCGCCCTTTTCCCATTTAGTCGAGAGTCCCACGCTGCACTTTTCACAGTTCCATTGGCACCCAAGTTAATCGACACCTACATTAATTCATGACAGAGAGATAAGATTTTAAATTAGGTAAGAGAGGGTTAGAATTGTAATATTGACCTTTATTGATTTATTACAATTATTATCTCAATTGTGGCATAATAACTTGTAATTGATTCATAATTTGCGATTTAATTTATTTGGTATTTTTAAGTCTTAATGAATTTTATTTTTTATTAAAATAATTAATTATAATTAACAAGCATGTGCTACATCATTTTAATGTTTGTTTTCAAAATTATTTTAGTATTACCTCTTTTACTTCTTCTTCTTATCTCTTCTTGTTTTATCCACTTGATTTCATAAAGTAAAAACATGATGCTACTTTATTATTTATGCCATTGGATATATGTAATTTGCCACAAATTAGTTATTAAAATAATTTGTGATACCTTTTATATTTTGGAATTATTGGATTTTGGGTTGAATTTTAACTTGAATGTATAATGTATTAAATTGATAATAATTTCATACATTAATAATTTTAATTTATTTGAATGCAATAAAAGAAATTGATACAAATTACTTTGGATAAAAGCGTAATTTACGAGTCTTTAGACAAAGTTGAAGAATTTGGAACTTTTTACGATGATAGGACACAATTTTCTTCATAAATACAATTATGATTTTTAATGTTATTTTAAGTTTTATATTAGACTCAAATTTAGTTTGGATTATTTTTTTTGATTTATTATTAATTCGTTATTTAATAATAGACATTGCTTTATTTTTTATTTCCATAAATATTCTTTTTACTTACTCTTATAATTTTTATTTCTTATATATTATATACCGGTTTTATAGCAGTTTAATATCGATTGAACTTTTAAACCTTAAATCTTTCCTTTGATTGGTTTGATATCTGATCTAATTTTTAAAACATTGTTAGATCCCCTATTTAGATTACCATTAGCTAGTATGCCAGTGGAAGTAATTATGATACATTATTCAATATACTTAATGAAGTTTTTAGGAAAACTAAAAGCCTCCAGGGAATGAAGTATGAATTTTTAGTTAATTGAATCAAACATCCAAGACAATGTAATAAATAAAGGGAAAAGAAAGAGAAACTATTTAGAGTCTTATTTTAGAAATTTGGAATTTCTAGAGCTTCACTTGATATCTCCTTTCTATCTTCTTTTAATCTAGTGGCTACTACCTTTTTTCACTTTTTTTCTTGTTCTTAAATAGTTATTGAGACTTCTAGGGTTGTTTCTAAGGTTTCTCATTAATTTGGTTCCTAAAATGGCCCTGAAACGTCAAAAAATAAAAAAACTCACGTTTTGGAAAAGTTTAAATTTGCTCTCATTCATGATCATGACTGGTTCTTCAAGTTCTTCACCTTTTCTTCACTTTTCTATTTCCATTCACTAACAAACAACATGCATGATTGAGAGCAAAATGATGATCATCTTTATTCATAAAAACATACTGTCATAATATAAGAAAAACATACAAATGTACAAGAAGCTACCGTAATGATCCCTAGCTAACAATGTCTAAGGACCTTAATACACCCATACTGTATACATGTTGCTCAAAAACATATAGACGAAGTCGTTCAGTCAAAGGATTAGTACGCATATACTCAATCCTCAAATGCTTCACCTTTCTATATTAACTCCTTAATGGTCAAATACTTGACCTCTAAATATTTAGACTTGGTAATATTCTTATTGTTGTTACTAAATAACATAGTAGAAAGATTACCAAATGGGTCTAGCCACTGAATCAACAACAGATAACTCAAAAATCAAGTTTCTAAGTTAAACTACCTATGTAGTTGCTCCATAACATGCTATAAACTTTGTATGCATGTTTACCAAATTACCAAATGGGTCTACCTACAGAATCAACCACAGATAACTCAAAAATCAAGTTTCTAAGTCAAACTGCCTATGTAGTTGCTCCATAACATGCTATAAACTTTGTATGCATGATCGAAGAAGTCACCAGTATCTACTTGAAACTCTTCCATGATACTGTACCATCTGCTAATATAAAGATGTAACCTAAAGTGGACTTTCTATCATCAGGAAATATAGTAAAATTTGAATCTATATAACCTATGAGGTTTAGATTGTTGACCCTTTTGAATGTCAACATATAATCCTTCATTTCCTTGAAATATAGCATCACTTGTTTAACTGCATACTAGTGGTCCATTCCTGGGTTAGCTAAATATCTACCTAGTAGTCCAATAGTAAATGCAATATCCATTCTAATTTACTCTTGCATATATCAGGCTACCAACAACACTATAATATGGAATATTCTTCATAGCCTTTCTCTCTCTATATTATTCTTTGGACATTGTGCCAAAGATAATCTCTCACCATGAGAGACAGGTGCTGCAATAGGTTTACAATTAGCCATATTAGACCTTTGCAATACTCACTCAATGTATGCTTTTTGCGAGAGAGTTAATGAGTTTCAAGACTTATCTTAGTAAATATGAATACTTAGGATAAAAGATGATTCTCTAAGGTCCTTCATGTTGAAATGCTTGGCCAAAAGTTTTCTTAACATCATGCAACATGGTTAAGTCATTTGATGTTAGCAAGATATCATCCACATACAAAAATAGAAAGATAACTTTGTACCCCCTTACCTTATAATATAAGTATCTTTTAACTTTATTTTCCACAAAACCAAAAGAGGTAACAACCTCATTAAACTTAATTTACCATTGTTTAGAAGCATGTTTCAAACCATATATTTACTTTATCAATTTACAAACCTTGTTAGGCTTTTCATGATCTTGAAATCCTTTAGGTTACTCCATATAGACCTCTTCATAAAGGTCTCTATTCAAGAAAGTGATCTTAACATTCATTTGATGTAGCTCTATATCATAATGAGGTACTATTGTCATGATCACCGTAAATGTATCCTCATAGGATACTGGAGAGAAGGTGACATTAAATTCAATTCCTTTTCTCTTAGTGAACCTTTTAGAAACCAACTGAGCTTTAAACTGCTCAACCTTACCCTAAGAGTCCTTTTTGCTCTTGAAAAGCCATTTACAACTGATAGGTTTGCAATTTTGAGGTAAATTAACCAGTTTTCAAACCTTGTTGTGTTTCATGGATTATATCTCATCTTTCATTGCATCCCACCATAGTTCTACAAGAGGCCTATAAACAATTTCTGAAAAAGTAACTGGATCAACAATATGTCCAATATTATAGTCTTGTTCACCCAAATAGACTATGTAATCAGATGAAATTGTAGGTCTTCTTACTCTAGTGCATTGTCTTAACTGAACTAGTTCTTATACCTTAAAAACCTCAATCTATACAAGTATGGGTCATGTTCTTGTACTGGTATGGTACCAAGACCTTGACCCATTTGTTCTAACTGTACGAGTGATGGATACTAAATAACTATAGTATTTGTTTTGCTATCACCTGAAGGGTGAGAAGGACCGCCATCATCATAGACATCATATTCCATAAATTTAACTATTTGTGATTCTATAATTCTATACCCTCCTTCTCTACATTAAAATTTTTAGCCTTTAGAGTGCTTAGGATATCCAACAAACTAGTAACGAGTAGAGTGAGCATGCAATTTATTTTTAGAATGATTATATAAGCGTATCTCAACAGGGCATCCCTAATTGGTTCTCTCCTCCTTAGTCAAATATGATAATTTTAATAGATTTTCCCAGTTGGCTCTCCATGTCAGCCTTAAAGATCTTAAATTTCTCAACAACTTCAGACATTTCTTTAAGTAAGAACACATAACCATAACAGAAATAATCATCAATAAAAGTTAGAAAATCTCTAGAAGTATATAATATAGATGTGTAAGGTCGACAAATATCTGTTTGTATAAGGTCCACAAATATATCTATTTGTATAAGGTCTAACAAGCTAGAAACACAAGTTGACCCCTTTTTCTTTATTTTGGTCAACTTACCCTTGTAACAGTCAATGTATGTTTCTAGATCATCAAAATCTAAAGTTGAAAGAATGTTTTCCTTAATCAATCTTTCAAATCTATCTCTGGAAATGTGGCCCAATCTTTAATGCCACAACATGTGTGACTTATACTTTATTAGAGGTCTTTTTTAGTAACCTATTCAAAAATATATAAAGAGCATACATCCTATGAGGGGAAAGACACATTCTATAGAATCCATATGACAAGAAGGCATTACCAATATGTTTTGCATTGAAGGATAATTGTACAACAAAAGCATCAATAACAAAACTATAACCTTTTTGTTCAATACTAATATAGAGATCAAATTTTGCCTAAAGATGGTATATAAAATGTTTCATGTAAAATGAGTATAACTCCTGTATCCAAGTTCATACATAAGTTCCCTATAAAAATTACAAAAACTTCTTCATTATTACCAACCATAAATTTTTCTTCCTCTTTATTTGGCTTTCTCCTACTATGAACCTGCATTATAAAGGCAACATGATTGGAGGCTCCACTAACTGGCCATTAAGAACTTGATGTTGTTATAGCAAGATTATATTCATGGATCATATAAGCCAAGGAGTTACCTGACAGTTCCTTTTTTTCTTCCCAAGATTTATATTTCTAATAATCGGACTTTTTATGTCCCTTCTTTTTACAAAAGAAGCACCTCATACTTTTCATTTCATAAGGACCTTTAACAATACTAGACTGATCAATATGCACATACAGAGAAAATTTGGATTTCTTACCTTTAAACCTTTGGGCCTTGACCTTTTCCTTTCCCTTGGTTGCTAGCAGGGCTGTATGACCAGTGTTTTTTTAACTTCTCTTCCTCAGCAACATATCGAGCCGTCAAAGCAATGATGTCCCAAGCCTCATCCTATTAATTATACATCGTCACCAGAATACTAAACTTTAGAGGTAGTGTATTTAAAGCCTTGTGAATAACGTAGGCATTAGGAATCAGAATATTTAGAACCTTTAGTTTGCTCCAGAAGTAGACCATCCTGATGATATATTCCCACACTCCCCCTTCTCTAGTGTGCCTCATAGAGAACAGTTTATTCATCAAGGTACTTATCTTAGCATTGGACGAGACCCTATACGTTTGCGAGACGTTGTCTAGGAATTTCTTTGCTATGTTTGTATCTGAAAGTCTACTCAGCAGGTGATATATGATTGAACTCTTGATGGTCAAATAGTACACCTTGTTTGACCTTTCCCAAACTACAAATGGTGCTTTAGCTTCATCTGAACTGTATGATGTGGGTGTAGGTAGTCGATCTCTCACCATGGTCATGTTGATATCTATCATTTCTAGAGCAAACTCCACATCCTCCTTCCACTTCATAACATTGAAACCAATTAGGGTTTCAATGGGGAAACCGTTGTTGCTTATAGAAATGGTAACTACAAAATTGACAATATAAAGATTAGCACAAATGTAGGATAATAGTGACACTCAAAACCATAAATAGTACCTGTACTAAGAATTTCATCACACATATAATGAAACACATATAGGCTGAATATATAATACGTGTAGATAAAATCTCCACACAAAAGCGATCAAAGTATGCATCACTCTCTCTTGTGATACTAACACCTGTGGGTGAATAGATCACTCAAGCAATGGTTTCCTCCATCTAATGCTTTTGTGTACATCTCAAAGTCTCATATAAGGCCAATACTTGTAGATAGAATAACCAAATACAAGACCAGAGACATCTCCAAACACATAAGCAAAACAATTCAAATACTAATGTGAAAGGCTACTATCGTGACTACATTCTCATTAGTACTTAAAAATCTATAAACACAAAGGATACAATTGTATGTTATCCTCACATTTTATATGGGAATATACTATGTGACAATGCACCATCACTAAATGCAAAATCCGTATGCACATTCTTATTTTCACATATTAGTGATGAAAACATCATCAATTAATTTTAATTGAGACTTTAATACAAGACAAATCTCAATCAGAATGAGCATCACGCAATACCAAACACTAAATACACCTTATCAAATACTAAAATTGTATGTAACTCACGTATTTCAAGTTCGAAACATGAAAATTCACTCAAAAAAATTTTTAGTGCACGTTATTTCCCTTTCCTAGAGTTAAAAATTATTTATTACTAATGTAATAAATCGAAAAACTTAAAAACCTACTTTATGAATTCATCGGACCCAAAAACTGACCCAACATGACCCGACGCATCTCTATAGAAATTCTAAAATTTTTTGAGTTTTTTTGGCCCTATAATGTGCTAACGTTAGCATGATGTCATCATGACATCATGCTAATTGTCATCGTGTTCACATCAGAGTGCGGGTACGTGTGAGGTGCGAGCACCTATGTGCTTGTATCTTTATGGCGCGCGTGGTGCACAGGCCACCGCCTCTAGCGCATATGCTACACGCACCTAACACGTGGCCTATCCCTGCTATGCCACATGTGGGATAGATGTCGTGCTAGATGCATCACCTCTGCTCCTACATTGTTCACTTGGCACATGCTCCCGACAGTTTTCTATATCCTTGTCAGAAATGGCAATTTTTTGGTAAGTTTTTGAGTTGTTTTTCACCTTTTGAAGTTCGTTTTAACACAATTTTTCCATTCCAATCACATTCAACACATATTCAAACAACAATTTGTAGTTTAAAATGAAAAAATGAATCGGTTTCTTTGAGTTCTTTATAGAGAAAATAAAAAACCTTTGTTTTTGTTCACTCGATCATGTAACCACTCTAATACCATGTACAACACGTAACTCGAGCTTCAATTACATGTTCAAGATCAAATGTGAAAGGGAAGAAATGAAGAAAAATGAGAAATACCTGATTTTGCTTCCATTTCTTTCAATGGTTTTTCAAAGTTGAAACGAATCCATTTTTTCGACGATCTTCACGAAATTTGATCACTGGAACGACGTTAATGTCTTTCTGCAACTTTCTTAACACGTGAACGTCTTGACGGGTTAAAGAATTTGAATGTTCACAATTTGCTTAAACAACTGCAGGAGACGTTAACATTATATATATATATATATATAACTTTCATATCGAGCTTTCCCATCACTGGCACAATACGAGTCTGCCCCATACTGATTTTCTTCTTCGAACTTCAGCCCATTAATTTAGATTCTTTATTGAGCTATTTCATTATCTTTTTTCAAATCAAATTCGATTTGCTTAACTGTAAATTTATTAAAAATCAAAAATTGCAATTATTTGTTGCCCAATATTTTGAAATTTTACCAACAATAGAAGCTTCTAATTAAGGCGGCGGTGGCTGGTGATGATGTAGCTATTGTATTAGTGTTAGAGACTTAGAAACAGGAGGCAGTGTCTGAATGGTGTGGCATCTAACTACATTTGGAGAAGCTGCTAGCTATGACAGACGCATGATCGCGTGGTGGCGATACTCACCTGCATGTTAGCAAAAAACATGATGAGGCGACGATAACTGGACATGGAACATGATTGGGAGCCTGAGGCATCGCAAGGGCTGGTTGATAAATAGCTAGAAATTGTAGGCGACGAAAACTGGACATGGAGTCGTGATTGGGAGCTTGTGCCATCGCATACAAGGGCTGGTAGCATTACTTTCTATTTTTAATATATACTTTTTTTAAAGATAAAAATAAAATTTTGTTTAGTCATGAATATAAATATAGTTATATTTTTATTACCGATGATAATTATATATTAATAAAATTAATTATGTTAATTAACTAAATTTATTTTCATCTCTTATATAATATTTATTAATAAATTTATAAATTAAAAATTATTTTAAATATATTTTAATTATAAAATCAAATTTTATATATTTTTAAGATATTTTAAATTTAATTATATTTATTAATAATTATTAAATTAATTTTATTTAACTTATTACAGAAATTAAATAAATTATTAAATAAAACAAACAAATTTTTACTAAATTTAAAAACAAACGCAAAACACAAAATGCAAAATGCAAAACGTAAAACGCGAAACAAAAAGCAAAAGACATAAATGAAAACAAATTTGTTCTCCGTGCTTAGGTAGGTAGGTTTTCGTCTTTTGATGAGAATAGGGTTTTTTACAAAAGAAGTGGTGGGTTTGGTAATAAGCATAAGGCGATCCTTGGTTTAAAATAAAACTATCATAGGTCCAAACACTAACTATTCTAACCCGTCCTAACGTAGAGCACGACTTATTTAGGGATATAATTAATGTAATCGTGATAAAATTATTTTTTAAGTGTAATAATGTATTCTAAACTTGAATAAATTAAATTTTATCATAAACAAAAAGTTAAAAATTGTTTTAAAATCTCAAATTCAATTCTACAATTAAATCAGTTTTTTCTTAATATAATTAAGATTAATAGTTGAATTTATTATAAATTTTAGATTTTAGAAAAGTTGTTAGTAGGATTAAAATTAATTCTTTTCAATTATATTGAAATTAATCACTACAAGAAAAACGTCGTTTTGCGACGGAAATTACCGACGGAAAATATTAACTTTCCGTCGGTATGTAGTATTA
>JANIIA010000002.1:43522964-43534592 GCA_027478495.1 Erythroxylum alaternifolium | reverse complement strand
CCATCGCAAAATTTGCCGGGATGATTTCCCTCCATATTTAGCGACGGATATTATTACCGTCGCTAAACAAAAATTTTTCTGTCAACTTTACCAACGGAAATAGATTTTCCGTCGGTAATTTGCAACGGTATATTTTTGGTCGCTAATGTTTCGTCGCTAATTCTTACTTTTCTTGTAGTGAATTATTTAGACTCCCTAAAATTAGAAAAGTATTTTCTTAGCTAATTAATTAAGATTGATGCTTCTTACTTAAAGTTTATTTACTTTAATTTGATTGAAATAAATTAAATTTATTATTTGTTATTAGAGAATTTGCTAAGTTGTTTAAGATTTTGAAATTAATTTCCTTTATATTAAATGTTAATGAAGCTTAAATTAGAAACGTTGTTTTGTTTTGTAGTTAAGACAGTAAGAAGCTGACTAGAAGTGAATTTCGAAGGAGCTAACGTAACAGAGAAGCCAAAAAAATTAGAAGTTTGTTTGAAGTAGAGAGTTCTTAAGATTGAGTGTGCCTACTTAAGCTCATCTGGTTCAAAAAAAAAAAAAAATCTAACATGATATAAAAGCATCTAATTAGGACATCATGAGGGCCTCTTTTTCCTAGATGCGTGAATTTTTATCATGAGAAAGAGTTAGAACTTTTGGAGACATATTTTTGTTCTGAAAACATTCAAAGTTTTGGATACTTTCTTCAATGGTTTATATTAGCTAGTTTTCTTTTTCTTGGCCGAAGGGACTGAAAGCCATTGTTATGCTTGATTTCATGAGACTTATTAAAGGATGAAGTGTAGTTTAATTTTTCAAATATTGATTGTTAATCTTCTGTATTAATTCTTGGTATTATTGTTTTGATTGACTGCTAAGGTGCACATTAATTGGGTGATTGAAATGATTTATACTGCATCCGTAATTGTGTAGTTTCTTTAATTAACAGTATCATTTAGGAACTATAATTCTTAGGAAGAACAATCATCTCAATTACAGGTAGCACTATGTGTTATTTGGTTATGTCCGTTTGTTTTTCTAATTAATGATTAAGACTAGTTGTTAACTAAAATTTAGATCGTATCTAAATTTGCTATTTTCCAAGAATTGAGTGAAATAAATGCTTTTGCTCGATAACTCATATAAAAAACTAATAATATAAAATTATCACAATGGATATCTATTAGGATAATTGGTGATTTTTAGTGTCGTTGAATAAATGAAATACTAAGGGTAAAAGGGATCATAAGTTAATGCTTGTGAAATATTAAAGATATCCATTATTATATATAAGAGTTGATAGTTGAGTTAATGGTTATATAAATATTAACTTTAGAAGTAAATCCTAATTAAGGTATATTTTATTTGGAAAAATGTTATTTTCAGATCAAAAAGATTCTAATATAGTAGTCATTGCTAATCAAACTAAAATATATTTTTCATTTAGTAAAGATGATTAATTGAATCAAGAAGTTCTTTAATGGACTCGGAATAGGTTCTTATATTGTCCAAATAGTAATGTACTATATAATATTAAAGATATTTTATGCATGTAAAAGGAGTTAAGATCTTATTAAAGATCCAAGTATGTATTTATGTATTTTTCTTAATTTAAGTAAGTGCTTAATACAGAGAATCTTGTATAATTCTGTTACTAAAACATTATACAGTAGCGTGATCATCATATGGTATTATAATGTAAGATACTTAAATGATTAGCTTAGTACAAGTGAAAGACTATTGATTTATACCCTACAGATAATCAATTGATTGGAGTTTAGTTACATAACATGCATAGACATTCATTATCTCACACATATTTATAAGTATATGATAAAGTTCATGAGATAAATATATATTGCAAACAAAATTATGATGAGATTATAATTATGAAATTTATATTACATTTATGTATTATACTTAAATTGCTTTTAGTCATTATTCTATTAAAACTTGACATTAGTAGAGCAAAAAAATACTAAAACATATTATATTTCTTCCTTACGAAGGAAGTAGTCAATCTTATAAACTAAATTATGGAAATATCTAAACAAATGTGTGTGTGTTTGTTAGAGAATAAGTTTATTCAACTGACCTCATATGAGAATTCTATTTGGAACATTACTTGTCTGTATATGAAAATTCTCATTGTCATCTTTTGACTTGAGATTACTAAATTATCTCCTATAGGGATTGTTATGATTTTATACTAGTTATGACTTATTTTAGTTAATGGTAGCTTAGTCAGTAGTCCTTAGATAAAGTGATCAATATAGTATTCATCACCCTAAAGTGAAATATTAAGGAGAATATTTTGTTATTATCGATTAGTATTAATTCAGGAAATCTTTGGCTAAAGTATAATGATACTTTGTGAAATAGTTTACATATGTCAATAATAAAAACAATTATTGATGATAGAGAACTAATATGATTGAAATCAAATAGAGTAGATATTGTTTCATGCTTCATATCTAGTTAGAATATTGTATGATAAAAACATTAAATTATACTAAAATATCATGCATGGAAATGTTAATCAAAACTACTTTAACATTTATAAATATCTGAGTGGTCATGATGCAGTACTAGATACAGTTATGATCTACAAATATAAATTATTTAATTTGGGAATTAAAAATAAATTAAAGGAATTTAATTTATCTAATCATGAATATGATTTAAGGTTATAATTTATATTCATTGCCAATATATTTAATAAGTTAATTGGTGTCACATAAAGAATTAGTTAAAAAGGAAAGGTGTTTTAATCAAGTAAGACTTGGTTGCAAAATTTGAGAAACTTTATGATTAAATACAACATGTTTAATAAATAAGGATTTATATGAGATATTAAATCTTATTTGAACATAATTGTTATTTAAGTAAAATTAATTAAAGTTCTAATTTAATTTTAATTAAAATTATAATTTTATTTCAATTAAATTACTAACATGTCCAAAACTATTATATATAAGCTTAGACTCTAAAGGAGCTAGCACTTCTTGTCTAAGTCTCTCTACAATAGTTGTAGAATTCTCTTAATATGTTTTGTAGATAATGTTTAGAGACTAGACTTCTGCGACTCCAGTGGTTAAGATGAACTAATTTCATAAGCGGTTCGAGAGATACGATAATAATATATCAAGTTTCATAATAAGATATAAATTATTATTCATAGTTTATTAATATTTTTAATGTTAAACATGGTATAGAATTTTTAGTGATATTGACTTTTAAGAAATCATACAAAACCGTTTCATCCTCATTCTGCTGTACACGGGACACATCCTACCCTGATTTTCCAAATCACCTTCCACTTAAGTACTACATTTTAATTGTACAAGCATTTGGGTAATTTGTGAACTTTTTAAAGGATAAGAAATTTGAACAAAAACAATGATAATAACAGTCAATCGGTCTTCACCTTAGCTACAACAGTTGTATATACTGAAATCACGTAATTACAGTTATCTCCAAACTTTGCTTAGGACCAAATTTCTTTTTTCAGTGATCGATCTTAAGAGAATATTCTTTCACATTGTGTCTATGCGTTCATGCATGTTTAAACTACATTTATTATGATTACAGACACAAAATCTTATTACCAGTGTGAACCTAAAACTAATCAATTAGTTTTCTGGTGTTAATTACTGGAAATGAGATCATCATTTCATCACATAAATTTAAGCCTGGACTTCATTATTCAAACCATCTTTGGGACTAATCAACGTATGATACAAAGTAAAAAGTTACTATTCTAATTGAGTAGACACTTTAAGCCCGCACCTGTTGCCCCTTTATTTGTTCTCTCACATGATCGATCCATTCGTAGTCAATTGAAACCAGCTGATTAAGGCTCGTCATCAGAATCTTTCCATATTCACCAAACAACAAGTTTTTACTTATTCGGGAGTTGTCTAATAAATTCAGTTCTGAGGTGACAGGACACTCTTAACAGGTATGAATCTAAACCCTCTTAAATTAGTGAAATGTAGTATGTCTTTTGCTGCATGTCCTTATTAGCCAGATTCGTGGAATACATTTTTATTAATTTCACCTCAAAAGAAAAGTCCTGCACGTTGAGTTGTTGAGCATCGTGTTCTGTTCCTATCGGGTCAATTAGTAAGGTAGCTATAGAAGATGCTGAAGTCATTAGACAAATAGAAATCAACGTTTGATTGCTAAAGGTCGTGAACTGACATTTTATACAAGTGTAATTATGAAAAAATTGTATATGACTCAACTTGCTATATTTACATGTATATAAACGCTCCAAACTTCTGCTTTGAATTAATTTACTTCACTAATATACCATAAGCCGCCAAGGTGACATTAAGTGTTTGTTGTGACTTGTGACATCAGCGGCCTGCTTAATTTGACGCATATGTAGCGTGATCCAGATCCAGTACATCATGTATCGTGTAAATAGACGACCTTATCAATCTGAGGAGTCCTACAGGCTTCAAGATTGACCATTTACACGGTATATAAAATATATTTTCGATAACTGTTTTTATTTTGATCGAACATAATGATATAAATTAAGGGCAAGTTTGTTTTTGTTTTTATTTTTATTTTTGTTTTTAATTTTCTGTTTCTATTTTCATATTAAGTACAAATTTATTTATTTAAGTTTTCAGTTTTTGCTTTACTTTTGTTTTCTTCTAATTTTTATAATTTATAAATACTATAAAAATTGGTTTTGGTTTTTGGTTTTCGTCTTTTAATAATTGACACTTTTTAATCCATTATTCTTTCTCCCTTAGCGATTCATATTCCTTTTTCTTTTAGCAGCTCATAGGTGTAATCCGCAGGTGTGATTCTAAAATTGTTTGCTTATGATCATTAACTACATACAGACATTTTAGGGTTTAGCTAGAGAAAAAATTAAAGGTTTGTGATTTAGTTTAGCTATATATTATAGACTCCACCCTGTTGAAAACTATGAGCAGAGTTATTAATCGTTAGCTGATCTTAACATAAAATTTTACGATATGAAAAGAAGCTTTTGCTAAGTCACAAATGTTATAATAACAGGTAACATCAATCAAATAAAAGAACCCCGTCCCTCTTCATCCCTAACAGAATTTAAAACAGGTCGATAGAGAAGCATTCTCAGTTTCTTATCTGCATTAACCATAACATATTGTTGAAAAGATGTTCTTCCTTTTTTCTGAAAAATCTCAATGCCTAACGAACTGCACTATAAATTAGTTGGGGAGCTTTTGTTGATGAAAGCCCATCTGTCATTGTCAAAGTATTATCAATCGTCACTCAGATTGTTAACCATGCATGCACCGAGGTTAGTTTAAGACCTTAATTAATCATCGTTTATCTACAATCATCATATACATTACCTGTGTGTGAGTGTGTAAACGAAATGCTATTATATGGACACACAATATTCCAGAAAGTAGGCTGGTATGTATACGCTCGTGGCTTGACTTCTATTCTTTGCTTTCTGATTTTTTCTTTATTTCGATGCCGAGGGTGCACGAAGTTTGAAATGAACTTGCCCTACCACTAATAAATAAATGTTGAGGTCATTCTAAATGATTTATTTGAGGTCATATTAAATGAATATCTATATATACCACTAATAAATAAATGTTGAGTTCATTCTAAATGATTTATTTGAGGTCATTTTAAATGAACATATATATATATATGTATCTGGGAGTGTACTAAAAATCAAAGCCTAACAGGCAAGGTTTGGTGGCAGGGAAAATGGTTAGGGCTCCTAGTTCTCAGAGACCTCCTTTGAAAAGAGGCACTTGGAGCCCAGAAGAAGACTGGAAATTAATTGCTTATATTGAAAGATACGGAATCTGGAATTGGACTGAGATGCCAAAAGCTGCTGGTAAGACAAATCAACAACAAAATGGAATTTAATTCTACATGTGATATCTATCTATTTTTTGACTAGCTGTTCTGTTCATTCAGGTTTACTAAGATCGGGGAAGAGTTGTAGGCTGCGTTGGCTGAATTACCTGAATCCAGATCTGAAGCGAGGAAAGTTCAGTAGCGAAGAAGTGGAAACAATACTCAAGCTGCATAAGACGATGGGGAACAGGTTGAATTCATGTGCTTTGATGGTTTAGGTTTATGGATCTTTTTGACAAGTGCAGTCTAATTACATCTTTGCTTTTATATTTTTAATGATTACCACATGATCAAATTCAATCTAACAAAAATATCGTATAGAAACTGCTTTAACAGGAAATAATTAATTTTAATTAGTTTAGAAAAGGAAAAACAGCAAATTATAAGAAACTTTTCGATTATTAAGATATATGGCCATTTGATTAAGTTAACATTATTCTAGGGCAATCAAATTTGAAGAAGATTATGATGCTTCAGGGCTTTCTTAACTTCTTTTCTTTTCTTAGGGTTTCTGATTCATTCCACAGATCAAACTCAGCTAATAATACTATGATCATGCAATGTGCATATGAATGGCTCCTTTCAAAATTTGTTATCATTTTTCCATTTATCCTTTGTTTCAAGATGGTTAACTATGTAGTAAACTGTGACTTTAGCGTGAACACTTCCCGTTATTATAACATAGTACAAGACGAATTACTTGCTGCTTTACTTCAATATATTGAGTGGGATATATTGAGTGGGATACCACTCTGCTCTCCTGAAAGACGTTAGTAAGTAGTATTTCTCTCTTATTATAGCTGGTCCAAAATTGCAAAGAAGCTGCCGGGAAGAACAGATAATGACATAAAAAACTTCTGGAACACCCACGTGAAGAAATGGCTGAAGCGAAATGTGGAACAAGAAGCTAAATTTCAGAGGAAGGAACCAACCATGGTGGAGCCTAAAGCGGAGGATTTAACTCAAAATGAACTCCCAGTTCCTTGGGCTACAAAAGTATCAAATTCGGATGGCGTCAACAATGAGGTTGCCACGTCATCACCAGAGCTCTTCAGAGACTATATCTTATCAAATGGTGATTTTGTCGAACTTGAAGATTATACTCCCACCATAAACGAGAATGCTGGCTTGTTTGAATCATTCGAAGATTTTCAGCATGTTTCAATGGACAGCGTCTGCATGGTGGAGGATAGTGACACCATCTACATAAATCAACAATGGTTTCAAGGTAACGGTGTGATGTATGCTGATCATCTGTGGCACCTTTGCTGATATACGCTTTGTACCTCCTAGATTGTTGCTGGGAGGAATAGTGCTTCGAGCAAGCAAAGATATGAAATATTCCATTCAATAACATATTGGTAGGCTTGAGATAATGAAAAAATTGTTAAGTACGATCATTATGTTTCGTCTTCACATTAATTCAATAATCTTGTTGGTCCGTGCTCTGATATATGGAAACAGTGGAGCATATTATTTCTTTTACTCTTTGAGCTACAAATTTTATATACGTCTTATTTTCTAAGCGAAAGAAGAAATCAACCAGCTGAGTGGCTATCTAACAAGCAAAGCTAGGGATATCTTAGCATAAAAACAAGAAAAAGATATAGAGATAAATAAAAAGCGTGAAAATAAGGGAGTCCATAAAGCGTGATTTCATTACTAAGCCAACAAAAAAAGAAAACCAAGGAAAAAAGATATAATCTAATACACACAAAAAATTTATGCTAAGCCATATATATATAACAAAAACAAATATCTTCTCAAAACATACTACAAATAGAAGCTTTAAGGAGGTTATTTTTTTGTCACTCATACATGTTAGTATCCCAATCAGTTCAAGAACATTTCACAACCTTATGTTCAATTTAATTTATAATTCTAACAAACTATCTTGTGCTATTATGATTACATTATTAGTTAGGTGTTAAAAGCATTTCCAATTACAAAAAGTGAAGAAGTCACAGTACTGTAGAAATTCATTTCAATTCCCTTTCGAGTTGTCATGGTCTAATATTATTACTCGAGAGAGTAATTAGGATGTAAATTATATTTTATGTATTGTCCAACATTTATGATCTTGTACTTTTTGGAATTGTTGACGTCTACGCATTTTCATTTTTATGTTTTGAATATCTTCGTTTTCATTTTCCTAAAACTTAAGAGTAATACCGAACATTACTTCATTGACCACATAACCAATGATAGAAATTTGACCAAAGTTTCAATACCTAACTAATAGTTCTGGTTTAAGTCTCTTATCTTCCTTGAAACACTTGACATATAGATTTATGTTTGGATGAGCTTATATCAATAGAGCTTTTGTCAGTAGAACTTGTAAAATTATCTGCAGGTTTTGGCTCTCAGCTCAGGCTCTCAGCTCAGCAGTACAAGCCACAAGAATTGTAGCACGCATTGTTCACAGCTCAGTAGCACAAGCAGCACGTTTTTTTTTCTTTATTGTTAAGGTTGTTATTTTTTTGTCTCCATCGTACATATGGCGTATCGTTTGTAATAATGAGTTGTACAAAAGTTGTTTTATGTTTTCCATTTTACGGACACCATGTATGTAAACCCTTGTATATATTACTGCTTCTGTTATTGATGAATATATGAGAAATTCTCTCATCCACTGTGTATTTCCCTCTTGCTACTAAACCCTTTACTACATTGCTACATTGCTACATTGCTACTTATTCTTACTTTGTTCAGTCAATGAGCCTGTTCACGCTTTTGCACTTGAAGGAAGGAGCATTGCAAGAAGGTTTGACAGATTTATCTTTGTGGTGATGGCAACGGATACAAAGTAATGCGCTATATATTTACCGGCTGACAACTGTACCCAGGGACAAAACTTAAGCATAGGAGAACGCGTTATTTCTTTGCCAGTTTTAGACGGTATGGACCATTTCCTACAAATCTGTACGGTCACTAGCTTGTGTAAAGCATGAACCATGAAGTAACAACTAACCCGTAATATGGATACATAACAGGTGGCGGCGGCGGCGAAGGCACTGTTGTCGCTGTTCCTCTATATGACTGTGCACCATGTGGGGAATTTCCAAGAAATGGAATATTGCTATCTCGTGTCCTTCCTGTAAAGTTAACAAATACATTTGGAATAATGTCATTATACGTACACATTGTAAAAAAAATTGATTTGACATGGGACTGGTGATCATTTTAATTTTGTATCAGAATATGACTGATCGGACCTCGTGGCGGCGAAGGTCTAGGCCGTCCAAGTGAAGCGATATTACAATTTGCTCTTCTCCCGTCGATCATGGGGTTTGGATCAGAACAGGCCCTTCTAGCTGATTCTGGATCACTAAAAGTTACCTAGACATTTACATGAACCATCAAAACAAGCTCTTAACCACAACAATGCATAAGGAATCGCAGAAGTGAATAATGTGGCATGGTACTGAATAAACTTACAAATCCGTATCCTTTAGATTTCCCTGTGTTTTTATCAGTGATGATCACAGCCTCAAGAATCTCTCCAAACTGCTCGAAATATGTGCTCATTTCTTCAGTTGGGGTCTCCCAAGCAAGTCCCCCAACAAAAACTTTAGTAAACGTGGTGTCTCCGAACTTAGATCGATAATGTGGATAAGCCATGGCATGCAAATGACATCAGCTCACAATTCGGGAAGCCTCCTTGTCATGCATGAACTATCGGTACATCACTCATATAGACGTAAATTTCACATAGCTTGTGCGTGGCATGCGTGCCCTAATAACTCTTTTTATCTATTGGAATACCAACATTCCTTATCATTCCCCACAATCACACCAAAAAAGGGCACTGCACGAGATTTGTGACCAAGAAAATGATAGATAGAGCTAGTTTAGGATTGGGAGATGATGTGAATTGAGAAATGAAAAAGCGACAGGTCAAAAAGGTGGCCTAGAGAGAGAGAGGTTCCGATTCTGCAAACTCTTATTTGCGGTCTAAGAAAAAGAAAAAGATGAGAGATTTGGAGACAGAGTGGGAGTGGAAGTGGAAGGAGTTGGCTTGGCTTTGTAATATGGAAAGGAAAGAAGCACTTGAACCTTCCCTCTCTGTCACTGCATTAATTTACTCTCCCACCCTCCAATCAATTATATAATCCCTTCTTTTCCACTCTTCAAAACTTTCACTTTGCTCTTCTTATTCTATGTTCTGTTTTTGGTGGGTTTTGCCCCAATAAACACATCGTTCCCATGGTATGGTATGGTATGGACTCGATCACCATTTTTAAGTCAGAAGCAGACCACTACGAATCTATGCAGAACATCTACAAAACAATCATAGTTTGAACCATTGCTAGTTTGGATATAGTCCACCAAGTTGAAATTAATTCTAATTATTTTCGCTAGTTCTTAACAGCGTGAAAATTAATCCAATATTCCAATCGTACATGAAATGATTAAAAATGAAGGAATATGAAATACCTTATTTCGATTCTATCTCTGATTTCGAAGCAGTTTTCGGGCACTAAACGAGCTCTAATCTCTTGGGACCTTTACGAAAAGTATTCACTGGCATGTAGTTTAGGCATTTCTATAGTTTTCTCAATACGTAAACTCTCTTAACAGTTCGGAGAATCATATGCTGACGATTTATATGAGCAACTATAGGAAAACATAACTTATTTATATAGCTTCCATATCAAGTTTCCCCTATCACAAGGTCGATATGGATAAGATCCATACTAAAAGGGATCCATTTTTTATCTGGACTTTGATCCATTAATCTAGAACATTTATTAGGCTATTTTATTACCCTTATCTAGATCAAATTACATAAGTTAACCGATAGTTTATTGAAAAGTCAAAATTACAATTAATAACTGTCCACTTTATAGAAAAATTACAAAGTTGCCCTTAGGGCAAAAATATCTTACAATCTCCCTTTTAGACAATTATTAATTGCAGTTTTAATCAAATTCAAAATAATTTAAAAGCTCGGTTAAGTCACGCTACTGTATTGGTACCAAAAGTTTTAAAATACATTTGATCCAAAGATAATGGAAGTCCTACATTCCGTCCTGCAAGGCTTTAGATACTGAAAAATATCAGACACGTGTCATGTGTGTCATAGGTCCAATGTAATCACAAATATCTAATACCTCACTAATATGAATGGAAGAATGGAGTGTGGTAGCCTAGAATGATACTTTTATAATCTAATATATATTATCTTTGTCTGTAGGTCTTAATTTCTCTAACTTCATGCTAAACTGCATGCACTAAACTACAGCAGAGAAATCCTTTTTTCTTTCACCGAATGCTAAACAGCATTAGAGAAAACTTGTTTCCTCTCGCCAGATGCTAAACAGCATTAGAGAAAACCTTTATGTTCTCCAATCGAATGCTAAACAGCATTAGAGAACTTTTATAGGATTAAAACTTATATCCCTTTATGTCATATGAAACTTTAAGGATATCCATATAAACTTTATGTGTTTAATGACATAGGCTCAATGCCAATCTTTATAAATATCCAATGACCTTGAAAATGCTTAAGATCAACACAAATCTTAAGACTTCCACATGTATTATGACTGTGTACAAAACAATTATTACTAAGGATAAAAATGTGATCATCCTTATTAATAAATAATTCTAATGTTATAATACAAAAAAATATACAATCATTTAAAGAGTAAAATACAATGATCCCTCACTATTTCTATTTAAGGACTTCAACACGCACATACTGAGTACATGTCTAGCAAACACTAGTGGGTAAAGTCCTTTAGTCAGCAGATC
>JANIIA010000002.1:43460347-43486539 GCA_027478495.1 Erythroxylum alaternifolium | reverse complement strand
GTCGCACATCTTTAAGTATTAATGTGCACCTGACATTGGTCTTCGCACAGATGTTACCGATCCTTCCTTTCGCCACTACCAAAGATCCTTTAGTGAATTTCCAGTTACCGTCACCCATATGATGGTGATAACCTTCCTTTTCCAGTACAGTACCAGAAATCAGGTTCAATCGCAGATTAGGAGTATGTCGCACATCTTTAAGTATTAATGTGCACCTGACATTGGTCTTCGCACAGATGTTACCGATCCTTACTATTTATGAGACACTATGATTTCCCATTCTAATAGTGCCAGAGTGTCCTGCTTGATAAGTGGTAAAGTATTCTCTTTTTGGAACACAGTGGTATGAAGCACTAGAGTTTAATATCCACTCATCATCTACATTTATAACGTAATAACAATCTGCATCATGATAAACTAACGTTACCTTGCCATCTTCCACCAAGACTGTAGTAGTTGTGTTTTTGTCATTGTCCTGATTTTGGTTTGCATTCTCCTTTTTGAGAAGATAATAATTTCTTTTGAGATGACCCATCTTATGGCAATGGTAACACCGTCTCTTCTCCCTAGACTTGGATCTTTCCCTAAACTTTCCATGCTTTCGACCTCCACTCTTGCTTCGACCCCTATTCTCTGTAACACGGATTTGTGAACTAGTATTGGCACTGTCTCTTCTACGCAGTTCTTCGTTAAGTAGTCTATTCTTTACCATCGACATAGATACCACACCATTTGGAGCTAAGTTGCTCAAAGATACCATAAGAGTATCCCAACTATCCGGCAGAGATCCCAACAGCAGCTATGCTTGCATCTCATCATCTAAGGACATACCGCTAACTGCTAACTCAGTTACGAGTCTTTCAAAGTCGTTTAGGTGTTATGTAACTGATCGTCCCTATGATAGCTTCAAGTTCATGACTTTACGAATCATGAACACCTTTCCTTGAGCATTCGTAGCCTCGTACATACCTTCTAATTTCTTCCAGAGAACTTGGGGATCTTTTTCATTCCTCATATGGTTGTACAGGCTTGCGTCTATCCATTGGCGTATTGTACCCAATGTCTGCTTCTTTAACTTGTCCCCCTGCTTCTCGGTCATATCCTCTAGCTTAGCACCGTCACATTCAATTGGATCGTATAGATCTTTGCAATTCAGGTAGTCTTCCATTCCAGATTTCCACATCGAGTAATTCGAATCTGTCAACTTGATCATTGCCCCATCGTTCGCCATGTCAAACTCCTGGATCAATCTAATCAAGAGCTCTGATACCAGTTGTTGGGCTTTAAACTCCAATTCCTTGTGAGCCCACTAATTAGTGAAGTAAACCGATTCAGTAATACCCAGGATGATCACAATGAACTCCTAGACAGTATTACCATTCCACGTAAAATCCCAGTTGGCCGGAGGGGTCACAAGCGGTCCCTCTTGAAACCCAACCTTCTAGACAGAAGTTACGTGCATGGTGTATTTATCACAACTTCACCCGCAACGGAATGCCTCCAAATATTGACTGACACTTGACCTGTTGAATCCTCCAGAATAATAATCACAGTAAAATAGAACAATTACTGTGAATAGTAACTATGGTAAATAGTAATGTTATGAATAGTAACCACTGTGAATAGTATCTACCGTAAATGACAGATAAAAGTAACAACACCGAGAATTTACGAGGAAAAGCCCCCAAATAATTAGAAGGAAAAATCACGAGACCGAGCCTATAAAATTTTCACTATATATGTGGAGAAAATTTCTTACAATCACTCAAATTTCCCACCCACTAAAATATGATCACAATTCTAGCAACTCTCTAATTTTACCACTCTATTTTTACCTCACACCTCTCTGTGGATGTGATCCAGAGTTCAAAACTCACTCAAAAAGAAGTCTCTCTTTATAAGCTCAAGTTTATTTATAGGCTCCAAAGAACATGATTTTGTGGCGTCAAATTAGGCCACATCTTTAGCTAGCCAACACCACAAAACCAAAAGCAAAAAAAAAAAACACAGTATTATCCTATGTCTGCCACCATTTGTGCTCCTTGTCATGGGTTGTTGGGATGGACCCTTCAAGGATAAGTGTAGTGTTAAACAGGTAAGAAAGAGCTTGAAATTTTGTTTTAAACTCATAACATTGGTTAACTATAGAGCTATATTTGTTGAACAAGGGTAGGTGTGATCGACCTATATATATGACCAATCTTATTACTAACTTACTAGAAAGAAAAGTTTTTTAAATAAGGAGACATTGGCCGACCACTTAAAGACATTGGTCGACTAAAGTATGTAAGTGATCGACTTGAAGAGTGACCAAACCACAAGCAAACTCACTAGAAATGAGAGGTCGGTAATTTTAAGGACACTGACGTGTCTACACTAAAATATTGGTTAACTTGTATAACCTGATAACTTGAGAAACAACCAAAAAAGTCTAATTAAAACATTAGAACACTTAATAATTCATAGAAATGTTAATCAATAACTATCATAAATTATTAAAAGAGACTTTAATCGTATATAATCTTGCCCAATTCTTTCCTAAAATCCTTATTCATTAGTTTAGCAAAACTATTACACATTGGTCTAGTGAATTAATAAGTTTTAATTTAAAATCCATAATTGCATATAATCTCTAAGTTTTAGGAGCTAATGTCAATAATTTACTCCAAAAAGAAACATTGTTTGATCCCTTATTCATAATGCAAACCTAAGTACTCATCACTAAGGATTTATAATTAAATTGACAAATAAAGGTAAGATGTGACAAATTTCTAAAACATGAGCTAATAATGACCTCTTTTTGAACATTACTTATGATATAATTCATATGAGATTCTTCTTGAATTTTCAATTAATGTGAAGCATCTAATTTTTATTTTCTCTCTTATTTAGTATAATAATTGACTTTTTAAAAAAAGTCTCTAGTAATCATTCTTGTTCTCTTTAAGGGAAATTTCTCCACATCCCTTATCAACATTTTAAAGACTTTCTTGGATACAAAAAGATTAGATTCATCATGACAAAACTCGTAAACTTTGCAAAAATAATACTTAAATCAATAAATTCCATCTTTGTCGTATATCATTTTCTCTTTTTCTTAGATCTCTACAAAATAAGGTAATTAATGTGTTTTAGGTACCTAAATGGCCTTAGGTCCTTAATTGTTATGCTCCTTCTACTTCGCAGCCTGCAATTTCAATGGGTTGTCATTATTTGTTTAAGAAAACAAAATTTATCAACATATGTATACTTACCATAAAAAAATGATATACTTTGTAATATGAGTACTTATAATGGATAAATGCATTGCTTGGACATCTTTTTGTATATGTATAATGAGATATATTCCTTTGGATATTAGAAGTGTTGAATATTTTCCTAAAGTAATGAAAAGTCTTATAACAATTATATATGATGCCTATTATGAACGAAATCTTGATGTATGCTTCTTTGAGCATATAGGAGTGTAAGTAGGATTATATGTTATTATAGAAGTTATCCCTATTCTTTCTTTAATAGTGCTAAGTTTTAGGCCTATATTGAGATCCATACATGAAAGTTTGAGGCTTGCTATTATAATGATCCCTAGTGTAAATGGTATGTACATATGATTTGCATATATATAGATGTGAATGGTCTATGCTCATTTTAACCTTAGGCAATGTTTCTTCATTATGCAATTGCTTTCTTTTGGAAAATGTACTCCTGGTTTTTAGTTCACTCCCATAAGTATACCCAATATCATGTCTATTATTGGAATTCTTTTGAACTCCTATCATGATTTCTAGTTTTACTGCTTTTAGTAAATTTGGATAATAAATCCTTGAGAACATTGATCTCTTTTTTTAGTGTCTCCTTTTTTATGTTTTAAGGTGTTTATTATATGATTGTCATCAATGATCACAATTTTATATGCTTTAATTCCATGCAATCTACTTTTCATCTTTTCATTCTCATTCATGCACGAATCTAATTATTTTTTAAATTCATTTTTTACTTATAATTTCAAAACTTTTAACTAGTACATCATATATCGAATCATTATCACTATCACACAAATTAGAGTTGGTTGTTACCTCATCATCTTCTTTAGCCATAAAGCATAGATAAGTTATATCTCCTTCCAACATCTTATTTTTAGATTCATTTATGTCATCCTAAGATGAGGCTTTAAGTGCTTTATTCTTATTTTTTTTCCTTCTTATCATTCTTATAGGTTTTTTATACTTATTTTTATGTTTTAGTTGAGGATAAACAATGCTAGAGAATTTACAATTTGAATTAATTTTACCTACCTTGAAGTCCTTTATTTTGGAGAAATTCTTTCTCCTAAAAAAATCCTTAAATTGCTTAGTGATAAAGTCGAGGTCTTCATCATCACTTCCATTTATAGATATCTCTTCTTCACTTAATTCCTCTCTTGATCTTTTGAATGCTAATTCATTTTTCTTTGGAATTGTTGTTTCTCTTACGTCTCTTGTAGTATTATTTCAAATGTGAGAAGAGATCCAAGGAGTTTCTCAAATAATAATGTTACTAGATCCTTGGCTTCTTATATGGCCATCACTTTAGCTTCCCATGTCTTTGGAAGTAACTTAAGGAACTTCCTTAACATTTCAATTTTAGTATAGGTATTTCCAAGACCCTTAAGAGCATTAATAATATTGATAAATTTAGAATACATGTTAGAGATAATTTATTCATGCTTTATTTGAGGCAATTTATACCAGTAGGTTAAATAAGCTTACTTTGTTCTCCTTAACTTGATTTGTGCCCTCATGTGCAATTTCTAATATATCGCAAGTCATTTTACACATACAGATCCTATTGGATTTATTTCTTCCTAATGTACAAAATAAGATGCGCATGACCTACTATTTAAGAAAATTGATCTCTTATCTTAAAGATTTCATTCTTCCTTTTGTTTAAGGATCGTTTTATTATATACAATTTTCATGGGTACCATCTGAAACTATTTCCCATTGGTCTACACTTCTGTCCATTAAAAAATTCTCATCTTAAAACAATAGAGGTAATCATTATCATCAAAGAAATGTGCTCCAATAATGTTTTTTCTCTCTAAGTTGAATAGTGATGATGATGCTCCTAAATATATCATTATGATCTTTATTATAGGATTTTATTTTAATATTTACCTAGTATATCCACTCTGATACCATTTATTAGTTCCTAATAGCACCTAAAAGGGAGGTAATTTAGGCATTTATAAAATTTAACAAAATTTTGTAACCTATAAACTTAGTTTAACAACAATCAATATATGTAAGGATAAAGACATTACTTAATATAAATAAATCAAATAATTGTATAGTAATTTAAAGGATAACGAAGAGAGAATAAAAACCATTTATAGTGGTTCAAGTACATCCACTCCTAAGACCCCTTTTAAAGTTCCACTATAATTCTTCTTTTAAGGTAAATAATAACTTTTATACAATGTTTTCATAGCAAAGAAGAATCCTTTTACAGCCTTCCTTCATAAGGAATAGGAGCCTCGATGTCATTTAGAACATCCCCTAGTATAAACACCCTAACCAAAGCTTACAACTCAAAATATTTCACTTTATCACTTTGGTATTTCTAAAGATGTTCATTCACACAAATATAAGACAATGACTTTCAAATGCTTGAAAAATAATTAAAAATGAATATGGAAAAAATCCAAATGCTTCTTGATGCAAGGACCAATTATAAAATATTTATTTATAGGATTTTAGGACCCTTATTAACTATTAAACCAAAAAAAATAACTCATTGGAAAAAACTAACAATTACAATGGTTAGTTCCAACACACTGGTCAACCACTAAGTCATATTGATCAACAAATGTACATTAAATGCACAATATTCACTATCGCTATATATTGATCAACCACTAGGGCATATTGGTCAACTAATATATCTACTATTGTTACTACAAACTCTTGTTACATAAAATTTGATAACTGTAACCTATTTGGTCAAATACTAACCTAAATAGGTCAACCAATCTCCATAAAAAATATGATTTTAAGAACTTAAAATTCTTAAAATCAATTTGTTTAATGCAATTATGCTTTAAAAACTTTAAAAAATGTTCCATAAAGAGCGTAGAAAGATTAAGAGAATTTTCTCTCAAAAGCAAAAGCTTTAACTCCTCTTGATGAATGAAAAGGCTTATGCAATGAAGTAAGATAAAATGTTTATATATGGTAAGCCTTTGAAAATTCCAAATTAACCAAGTGAGAATAAAATTAATTATAAAAATATAAAATAACCTTGATATGCCTTAATTCTTGACTTGAAATTTACTTTAAAAGTCGTAAAACCTCAACTTTTCTTTATTGACTTCATAAACTATCTTCTTAAGTTTATGGCTACATTTTGTTCTTAAATTGCTTATCATCAAATAATTACCTTATTAGTAGTACTTATGTTTTATTATCATTAAAACATTGACTAGAACCGCCTATGGTTCAATACAAACAACACCATCACTCATTACCAACAATACCATTTAGAAAGTATTCCTTTTTCCTATGGTCCATTATTGATTCCCAATTAAATTAATTTAACTAACAATTTAATACATATTTACATATAGCTTATGAACAATAAATCAATTAAACATTTTTTAATTTAAAATTTGATTAGAAAAAGGATGAAAAATAAGGATGTATAAAATAAATATATGCACAAGCACATCCTTGCCTGAAAGCATATTCTAGATCATAGCATTGTTACTAACATGATCATATGGTAAGTCCTATAATGAGAAATATGAGAAATTACACAATCTATAATCAATCATGTATTAGAAAATATGGTCAATCACATAACCATATTTTTTAAGCATGTAAGAGCAATTTCCTAACTTATCTACTCCAATTCTAAAAACGAAAATAAACACCTCCATGTTAGGCATATTTTATATTTTCTAATTTAGTTAATTATTAACATAATGATTAATCATATTCACAAATTACCCTAAATTAGACAAAATTCAATAATATAATAATTTCTCACACATGAAATATTATATTAAAATCCTAAATACAAAAACTATCATACCTTAATTCATACAATACTATAACTTCATCATATCAATAATACTTCACTGCACAAAAATTATCATTGCTCATAATAGATAAGTAACACCTTATCTTTAATATTAAAACATCTGGATTAAGTATAAAAAGTATCATGCCTTTATATATACGATCCTATAACTCCATACATCCAATACTATTCTTATATATGAAAAATAGAATCACTAATAACCAGATAAGTAACACCTTCACTTTAATATAAGAATACCATGATTTAGAACAAAAATATTATACCTCAACGTATATGATGCTATAACTCCATACATTTAATATCATTTCGAGGTATAAAAAATAACATCACTTATAATAGATAAGTAACTATTTCACTTTAATATGAGAATACCATGATTAATTACAAAAAATATCATACCTCAATATATATGATAATGGTTACCTTACATGCAACAATATTTTACATATATACGGCATCGTAATGAAAAATTTATTCTCAAAATTACTTGGCATCCAAGTTTTTGGAAATATTTCCCGTGTTTAGGGTTTAAATGTCACAAGTCCATAAAAATCTTTCAGTAAATAAAGGAGAACATTACGTATAATGAATATTAGACCTGGGTATTTGACAATGGAGAGAGAAGAACATTGGAGTAGAAGAGAAAACTTAAATAAAATGCTTGGATGAAACTTTTAGTCCTTTAATGTTAGAAAATATCAAAGGCCAAAGGCGAGGTAAATGAAAGTAAAATTGCAAGGAAATGAAAATACTTAAGATATTTTCAGTGAAAATGGTAAGTAGTGGAAATGCTTAGGTTTGATAAAAAATATCAATTTAAAAATTACTAATTCAATTCATAATGGACTGATTTATTAAATTAAACTAAAATATTTTTAATAAAATATATAATTTAATTAATTCTAACTAATCTAGTGTCTAGTTTAGACAAATTTTCTTAAATTTGGTATAAATTTCTCATCTAACCTTCAATTAAGATGATTAAAGATTCTGTGAAAAGCTTAAGAAGAGCTATAAAACTATTTTATTTTAAGAAAAAGTGAAGAACATGGCATAAGGCTCGACTTTATCACAGGACATGTCCTTGATGGAGCTTCTTATTTAAAGAACAAACCCTAAGACACCATTGTGTTTCTAAGCTATGTTCTTCAATGTTTCTTAAAAAAACTTAATGCATAAAAGTTTTGTAGCTCTAGCTCATTGAAAGCTTTTCGTTTCATTTTGAATCATCTGAATTGAACTTTGGATAAAAATTTATGCCCAATTTAAGAAGCATTACTAAAATTATTTACAATTTTTTCCCTAGAGAGAGACAAGGGTTTTCTTAAAAGAAATGTCTTTTAGTAAATGAAAGAACACACATAAGAGTTTTCACTGATAAAAAAATGTTGAACTAGGTAGTTGGAATAAGCAACATTTCTCAACATATCTAGTTTGTGGTTACTTCATGAAGTCTTCAATTGATCATTTAACCCATAATAACATATGTCACTTTATGTATTTTTGGCAGACGAGTTTTCTTGTGTATGTAATGTATATATAGTTCACTTAGTATTTTGATATGTTATCTATACAAATTACCTTGCTTTATTGGTTTTATATTATATTTTTAGTAATTATGAACAAGTTACTTAATGAATACTGTTAGACAAGGACAAAGGAGTTCACGAGGCAAATAATAAAGAAAATGCAATCTTGGATGAACATAATTGTGTGTTAGAGCTTTTTTTCTCTCAAAAACTTTGGTATAGAAGATATGATATATGAGCAGAAGAGATCATATAAAATGGTGGAGAATAATTTGAAGGGAATACAGTCTTGACATGAATGTGTTAAGATTTAGTGTCCCTCTTTAGAAAGAAAGTTCTAAACAATTTCAACATAATTCTTACGTAAAACCAATTATTATTAACTATATACAAAATTAAATTAATTATAACAAATCTAATTTCAAATGGTTTGATTAGATTAGTTTAGATTGATTTAGTATTTTTAAAATATTAGTAAAAATTACAATAAAAATATTGTAATTGATGTTAAAATAAATATATTATGATAAACATATATTATGGTAACACATAGGACTTTATACTAATATTTGATTATATTTTTCATCAAAAGTAAAAGAATTTCTTCTAAGTGGATGATTAAAAGTCCATTCCAAAATATAATATATTTTACTTGTGAAAATAGTTTGAATTAAAAAATTATAAATATGATATTTCAAAATTTATTCGTTTTACTACAAAATATTATTTAGTTGTGAGAACACCTTGTGAATATTGTATTAGCTCATGTATGTAAATTAATTTAACATAGAATTAAGCACTTCCATAACATAGAATTAAGTACTTTCTCTTGCATATAACCAACAATAAGAAATAAATCAATATTTCTAAAAAATAAGAGTATTTATTATAAAAAAACAAAATCAATCCATATAAAAATGAGGTAGAATTTAATTTAACCTAGATACAAATAATTTAGCCAATAACTATCCTTAAAATAATAAAAACAAAGAAAGAAATTGGAAAACTCATTACAAGGTATCTCATAATGATAATATTGATTTTTTAATTGATTTTGCTTCTTTGGAATTGTTATGATTGCTTTCTTTTTGAAAATGGCTAAAAGATATGTTATAGGACCTCTTTCTCTTAGGAGGTTGCTCAGCCTAATTTAAAACTAAAACTAAAACTAGTTAGCATATGGTGTTAGGGCTTTTCAACGTTGTCTCAGCTATGTTTTTAGATTTTTCTCAAAAAAATAGGATAAAATTTTTATAACTCTTCCTAAGCATTTTGTCACATATTGAATCATATTTGTTAGTGGTTGGATAAGAAATTTTTTCCATTTTTTTTTTAAATTCCAAACTATTACAAAAAATATTTAAAGTAAGACATATTATAAGACATAGTGGTGTTTTAGATTATTCTTTTCATTTTTTGTTAAACAATTTAAAGAGTAAGTATTAAAACTATTGTTAAGCTTTTCCATAACATCTTGAATCATCTTTATAAGAGGCTAGATGGGAAAAATATTCCCAATTTGAAAAACTTTGTCTAAACTATTAACAAATTCTTAAAAAGAGTTATGATTTGGGATATGACTGTGTCCCAGGCTATGTCATTCGCATTTTCTCAAGAAAATCAAAAGACAAAATTTTTGGAGCTCTTTATAATATTTATTTATCATCTTAAATAATTTTCACTAGAGGATAGAAGAGAAAGCTATGCTTAATTTTAGAAACTTTATCCAAACTATCAAATTTTCTTTTTTTAAAGAGAGACTGACATTATTGTGTCCCATATTGTGTTTTTCAATTTTTCTTAAAGAAATTAAAAATGAAGCGTTTATCTCTTAACAAGCTTTATGTAGAATTTTAAACCATCTCCATCAAAGGACATATGAGAAAGCTATGCTCAATTTAAGAAACATTAACCAAATTATCAAATTTGTTTTTTTTTTCAAAGAAAGACACTAGCTCCTAGACCATGTTTTAAACCTTTTCTCAAAATATTTATACGTCTTTTCATAAGCTCTTTACAGAATCTTCAACCATCTCCAAAAGAGTTTGAATGATAAAGTTATACCTAATTTAAGAAGCATCGTCCATAATTAACAAATTTTTTAGATGCATAATTTAAACAACTAAAATAATATCCATGTTATTCTCTTTTTATTTCCACCTTCACTTTCTTTATCAACAACATAAATAGACTTTATATTAAATTAATTCATTGATCTTAATATTAGATGTCATTATCTTATATTAAGTCTAAAATGTGTGGATATGAGGAAAAGAAAAATAAGAAGCTTAATGCCCTTAATACCACCCACTCACTTGAGAGAGACTTATATTAATTGAATGTAGGGAACCTTTCATACCAAATATTATCATCTAATTTGTAAGTTAATGTTATTTTAATAAACTTATTGCAATTGACTATTAGGAGAATCATGGATGTGTAAAAGAAAATACAAGAGGAATCGCTAAAAATTAACATGATTGCAAAATCTCATTTTTGATTATATGGGTTTATGATTTTAAACCCTGATTTCCCAATTTTTAAGGTTTTAGCTTAGTGGATTTTACGTAAGCTATTAATGTGGTGGTATTTTTTTCTTTTTATATGTGGTTGTACTATTTATAATATGAATTGATGATATTTACAATATTGAGTACATGTGTTTTTCGTATACAAGTAGTGGTGTATCTTGCAAAAGATGGTGATATTGTTGCATAGAATTATGTATTTATAACAAACTGATAGCATTTATAGTATTGAATACAAGTGCTTTTTTTAAAGTGATGGTAAATTTTGCCTAGAGTAATGATACTTTTATAAAGAATTAAGGTCTTTTTTATATATGGAAGAGGTATTTTTGCATAGTGTTATGGTACTTTCAGTATGAACTAGTAGTATTTACAATATTGACTAGAAGTATTTGGTATATTTTATATAGATAATGGTTTTTTTTGTAAAGAGTAACAATAACAACAAAATCCTAGTATAATCCTACTTAGACACGAGGTTTTAGGGATATCCAAAAGTATGAAACCTTATCTTTAACTAGTAAAAAGATTATTTTTGATAGTCTCACAGGAAAAGGAAAAAAAAGAAAAAAGAAAAATTTTTAAGAATTGTTTGAAGAAAACAAAAGCCATAAATATAAATGAATACTTGCATAAAAAATAATAAACTAAGATAAGAATAAAGAAATTCAAAAAATAAAATAAAGGATAATAAAGGATAATAATAGTATTAAATAAATGAAATAAAATAAAATAATGAAAATAAAAGGTAAAGAATAAAATAAAATAAAAGATAAAATATGTAAATAAATAAATAAACAAGGAAGAATGCAAATAAATAAATAAACAACTAAGAGAGAAAAAAGAGAAACAATACTTAACTAAATTGACCAGGGGAAGTACTATAGATAAAAGTATTCAGACTAAATACAAGACATAAGAATAAAGGAAAAGGTTCAAAAGACCTATGACAAGGACCTCTCTATACGAGATCCTTTACTCGTAACCTAGTTTGTCAAAGTTTCCTATTGATGGTTAAGCACTTAGAAAGCTCTGACAGAGCCATATTATTTCTGATCATCTCCCTCCAATTCTTCTTAGGTATTCTTCTTTTCCTCTTACAGTCCATAAGTACAATTTTCTCACATCTCCTCACTAGGACTTCAAGACGTCTCCTCTTAACATGTCTGAATCACTCAAGTCTTGTCTCTCTTAATTTATCATCGATGTTAGCCTCTCTCAGTTTGTCTCTTACTACTATATCCCTGACCTTATCTCTTCTTGTATGGTTATACATCCAATGGAGCCTGCTCATCTTCGTCACTAATAACTTATGACTATACACATATTTGATGGGACAACACTTTGTCCCATATAAGCATAATGGACCTAATTGTAAATTTTTATGGCACGGTGCAATTTGTAGGGTTGTAGCATTTGAAATAGTAATATTTATAATCTTGATTAAAGGTATTTTTTGTATATAGTGGTAGTATTTTTATATAAAGTGGTGGTACTTTTGTAAAAAGTGATGATATTTTATATATATGTTAACGATTTTTTTATATGATTATGGCAATTTCAATATGAACTAGTAGTATTTACAATGTTGATTAAAGGAACTTCTTATATGCAATGGTGTTATTTTATATAGTATGGTAGTATTTTTTATATATTGTTAATTTTGGTATAGTTTGGTGGTATTTTTTACATTGTTGAATTATATTTTTTGCAGATTATGGTGATAAATTTTTATAATATAGTAGTATATTTTTATATTTTAAAGATTCACGTATATCACATTGGTAGCTTATATAGTGTCCACTAATATAAAGCCTTAATATTTGGATATTTAAGTGTTTATTGCATAAATTTGATGTTTTAGACTATTTTTTGAATTTGCATGGTCATTCTATATTACTATAATTATTTATTGTCTCTCCATGAACTTAAGATAATATATTATTGAAAATCGTTATTCAAACTATCACATTTAAATGGTAGAATTACAAATATGTAATGTAATTAAGTTTGTCATTCATGTGTGCTTTAATTTTGAACTAAATAAGTTAAGGTGAACGTAAACAAATGATGTATAGAAAAAGATGAAACAATGAAAAATAACAACAACAAGAACATATAAAAGTAAAGTGATAATTTAATTGAGAATTTAGTAATGCAAAGGAAAGCTTGTTAATGGTTTGTAAAAAATAAATAATGTTGTTTGCATTTTGATTCTCTCAATACCTGAATTTTTTAATTTGATCAAAAAAGGTTACTGAAAGTTTGCCAATTACCAACAATGCGTATAATTGCTTATTGAAAAAAAAAAGATGAGTTGTTTTTAAGCCTTAATTCAACTAACATATAATTCATTACCTCACTTGAAAACTCAAGATTGAAACTTAAGACTAAAATTCCTAATTGTTTTCAAATATTAGTAATTCTTTAAATCATAGAACTCATATTTTTCAAATTATCTCTTATAATTTAAAAATTCATGAGAAAAATATTACAATAATTTTTTTATAATTTCTCGCAAGTCCTCCAATCGTTTTAATCGAATAATCCTTATATTGAAAATTTTAAATTACTCTCTAATACACAAAATCCATTTATAAATTTTTTAATATTATTTTATTCTTTATGTGTAAAACCCTAAAACTTTCCTTTTATTGAATATATTTTTTTATGTTCGGTGAATAGTATTTTTGGATGAATTATAAATTTTTGTGGGACCCAACTCGAAATAATGAAAAATATCCAACATTTTAATGATATTGAAACGGATCGAAAATAAGTTCTATAAGATGGATTTCAGGAGTTCCGAAAGTTTCGAACTAAAATGCCATTTTTGGGAAGTAATGATTTATTAATAATTTTAAACCCATTCGAAAAAATTTTTAATAATTCAATCAATAAGAATTGACCCTAATTAGAGCATTCCATTGTTATTCTAACCCAAGCCGACATAAAAAAAATCGTTGCTTACAAGGTCGTCGACTTCGTGGAGTTTGACATGGTTGTCGGTCTAGGCATTGGTTGCATCACCAAGCACCTCGTCAACCGTATTGCTAATCTGCTCCATCAAGACAAGTTGAAGAACATTGTCGGCATATCAACCTCCTTAAAGACCCCCCAATAAGCTCTGTCTCTTGGTCATTTTATTGGGTTAATTGTGAATTCTGAGTTCTTTTTAATGGGTTTGGCTTTTTGGCTTTTGGGTTTTCTGGGATTTGGATTTGGTAAATTTTATGAGTTGTAAAGTTTTGATGGCATTGATTTTTGGGGTTAGGGTTGGTGTTTTATTTCATGTCTAGGTTTGTGATTTTGGAGCTAATCTTTGATATAGGAATTGATGAAAAGAGAAATAAGGTTTGAGCTTTATGTGTTAATTTGGATTTAGGTTAAAGAAAACATGTATGAACTAGCCCAGAATTGCTTGATGAGGAGGAGGTTGTTGTTGTTCACTAACCGATCATGAACATGTCTTATTTTAAGATGCACTAATAACATTCCCTTTACAGACTCATTTCAGGGGAAATCTTAAGTTTGACTTCCACAGGTACATGATGTGCCTTGAATTTGAATTTAAGAAGGTTATAGGAATAAGGTTAGTTACATTCTACATCTTAAAACAATTAGTTAGATAAGTTTCGCTTTGCCTATAACTTAAAATTTTAAACTCTTTTAACATCGAATCATAAGTTAAAAGAATATGGTTTCTGATGTGTTCTTTTGACCTCACTACTTGCATTTGGTTGCTATGGCTATTTGTGGTCGTTTTCTTGCTGGTGAATGTCTATGGTAAGTCCAAATTTTCGAATAGCTCCTACACCCACTTTTTTTGGTGTGTGTGTTTAGATTATATTATTTCCATCCATAATATGCTAATGCTCAGTTTAAAAGTTTTTCTTTTTATTTAAAGCATTGGATAGGAGTAACTTTCCTGAGATTGTTGTCTTCCTTATAATCTTATTCATACAATTAACTCTTCCTACACTTTACTTTCCATGGAATATTTTAACATAAAAAGTGTTGACATGATTTTATGTCTATAGCTATGTAGGTTGGAATGCATATTTCTATATCGCATTCATTCCCTTCATCGTAAGTTATTCGGTGTCAAGAACTCTTCTACATTGTTTTTTTCTTTCATTTATTGAAGATGTTTCTATAGTGAAAATGTGTTTAAAGTTTATTTATAACAATTAACTGTTTTTAATCATACCTGGAATTCATATAAATGAGAGGCTTGTTTCTATATATTTATCAACGATGATTTTTTTAAGCATTTTCATTGTGTGATAAATCTCAATCATTAAAAACCTTGCTAAATGAGAAGGTTCCCTTTTCCTTGTTTTTATTGGTTATTTTGGGTCATATTTTGATCAAATGTAGAACAAAATCACATGTTTCGTTTTAATAAAGCAAACACATGGAGGAGGGAGGTTAATTGTGTGTGACTTAAAAATTTTGCAAGTTCCTATCAATTTGTGTATACGAGAAGAGCCTACTAAATTTCAATGAAATGAGTCTGTAAGTAAAAAGAGCCTGTTCAAGTTCAAAATGAAAGGAGCCTGTGAACATTCAAAACAAAAGGAGCCTATTAACATTCAAAATGAAAGGAACCTCTTGCAATATTAAAACAGAACTAGCCTATTCAATTCTAAAATTGAAGGAGCCTCTTACAAATTAAAAACACAAATACTATAATGTGGAAATTTAAAAGTTAACAAAAGAGAAAGAATGACACAGTCGATTTATATTGGTTCGACTTAAAACAAAGCCTACATTCAGTCCCCCAAGCATCCAACTTAAGTATTTCACTCTAAAACTCCAAGTAATAAATTTTGACAAGCCTCTCCAAGCTCACAAGTACATGGTCTTCAAATTTCTTCAACCTTCCACACTTGTAGTGTTTAACAAGCCTTTACAAGCTCTCGACAAAAATGAATATAGTATTTGCTCAATGGAAACTTCAAGGAATAACAATCTCTCTCAATAAAGTATTTTTCACTTTCGAAGGCACAAAGAATTTGGTAAATATAATAATTTTTTAGAATATTGATTCTGCTAATGTATTTCAAAAATTTGACGTGTTTGTAAATGTAGTGGTTCTTCCTTAAATAAACATTTTCTTCAACTCACGGTTGCTTCACTTATATTATGAGTTGTCTTTGAATCAAAAGGCTCTTTGATATCATCTTTTCTATAATCTTCCAATATCTAGACGTTTAAAAAACATTTGACAATATCTCAGAGCTGATTATCGAATTATGTGATTAGCAAGATCCTTTTGGATATTGGGGAATCATTTCTAATAAATCAACCAAGTTCACTAAGAAGGTTTCTATAAGAAAGGAAATATTTATCCTATCACAGATAATTGAATTTTATATCCTTTTAAAAGTTATATTGTTAGCTATTTGAATAAAGAGAAATAAATTAAATTTCAATTTTGAAATATTATATAGTTACCATCAAAATCATTAAGAACAAACCTTAAGCTAACAATATCCCCCTTTTTGATGATGACAACTAATAAACAAAAATATTTAAAAATTCAAATATAACTGTGATTTAGAAGGAGCCTTTTACTACCACTAAGTAGTAGGAACCTATCTCATAAGCAAGAATCCTAGCAAAGTCTTAAGTATACTCTCCCTACTTTCCCCCTTTTTCATTATCAAAAATAGGGAAACAATCATAAAGTAGGAAAAAATGCCCAAATATGTAAGAGTAAAAAATAAGCATTAACAAAAATTTTCAGTGTATCATAAGTATTAAAAATTAAAAAATATAACCAGATTTTGTTAAACATGTAAAATATTCCTTAAGGGAATCTAGAATAGTGCGAAGAAGGAGTTGCATGTTATTGAATTGGTCTTGCATCCTTGTCATTTGTTCACCCATTTGATCTTGATTGTATCGAATATCCCTCAGTTGTTAAAGGATCAGATCATTTGTGTTCTGAAGTATGACAAGGGCTGATTTCTGTAGAGTAATTTCTGCTACTCTTTCTATTTTATTTTATACCCATACATTATCTTTTAGCTTATATCCGAATTGGTAGGGAATAGATGAATGAAACTTCGCAGGTTCATACCAATCTAGATTGTCAAAAGACACTCTATAATGAGTAAAAATCTAAGTGAGTAGCATCCTATAAGGCAAACCACCAGTGGTATTCTTATGACTCCCTTTATCCACCATAAATCATAAGATCATTACTGGGAGGTTCATCTGATTTCCCTTCAATAGATTATACACAACATATGTGTCCAAGAGACTGCATCTTTCCACTGAAGTACTCCTTGGAAAAATTGAAGTAAAAATATCGATGCAAGGCATCGCGATAGTAAGTCCAAATATCTACAACAAGGTCTCCCTTCATGAGTATTCTCAGTGTGTAGGTAAATAAAATTCACAACTTCTCCCAAATCAAGATTAGTAATGTCCTACTTATGACAAGGAGAGTCAGTTATGTGTATGAGAGTTATATTCAGTAGGTTTCCCAAAACTTCGTCAGTGATCAAAATCTCACACTCACATACCCAAGAGATAATTGTCAACTTTCCATCAATCCATTTTTTCTCATGTTTGTATAAAATGATCTAACTAAATCATCACACACTGTCTCATCCAAATTTAAAAAATTACGCTAACTAACAGCAAGAAAATAAGGAGAGATAGGAATATCAATATCATCGAACAAGAGAGGAGGAAAAATACCACCTTTTGCTTCTTGTAGTGCATTTTGTATCATGCTTCAGCTTTCGTTGACTTAAATATCTTGACCGATTTTGAAGACTCCCCTTTCTTATGTACAATGATTTTCTTTGTTTTTGACCTCTTTGTCTTTAGAATTTCTTCAAACAAAGTTTCTTCATAAAATAGTTCATTCTAAATAATAAGGTTCTCAATATTCTCTTCAACTATAGGTGCTTTGCCTTTTTTCATTTCTTATCTTTTACTTGTCCGAGATTCTTCTTCTTCCCTTGGTTTAGTATTAAGGCTTTTTTCTTTTTCAAATGCTTTCTTAGCCTGCTTTGTAAAACTTCCTCTGGTTCATGGACGCCTTACTAAATGGACTGGTTCCTTATCTAAACCTTTATCATTAGCCATCCGGTGTACTTCAGGTGATTTTTTACCTGTGGAACTAGTTCGAGGAGTAGTTAATGGTGGTGTCGACATTTTTGAATAAATAGTAGATAGAGTGGGAGTAGGCAGAGAGAGAGTATGTAGTGAATGAGAATGGAATCTTACATTTCTCGTTAGCTCCCCCTCACTAGAAGATTTTTCTTCTGCTTCTCTTTCTTCTTCTTTTTCTTTTTTTTTGATGAGCTATGGTTTGAGTCATCAGAATTTTCTTTACCAGATTCAGAGACATATTTCTGCTTGATCGTTGGTTTATTGTGTCCGAAAGATGAATTAGAATTTGATTCTTTAGGAAGAGACAACATAGCCAAATTCTTTTTCTTTCTCTCATATGGAGTCTCCTAAATGGGTGCTTCTAAAGCTCGAGGCTTTTTAATAGAGGCAATAGAAGTAGGTTCAGTAGGGGTGTTTAAAGATCCTACTATTAGTGACAAAGAAGATGATTAAAAAAAAAGGTTTCATACTCTTGTTTATGGTGGAGAGTTTCACTATGGCTAGTAGTGGGAGTCAAAGTTTTCTTTTGTTCCTTATACTTTGTCCGTGCCATTTCAAACTAGTGAGATTTAAGGGATTTGAGAAAAGTAGAGAGTTTGAGTGCAAAGAGGTAAACGACACTTCTAAGAACGATGAAGATAAGTAGAGGGAAGGAACCTTCTCAACATATACTAAACAATTCTTGAGCATGGATTTCATGTGAAGATGAACAATCATACATGTTATTAGAGGAGGTGTGATTGTTTGTGTATCTTCTGTCAGTCACATCAAAAAACTGCCAGAATAATGCACACATTTAAAAACTTAAATGACACTATTTAATAACTGTCTTTTTAAGACATATGTATTCTAGCCTATTAAACTAAGAGGGGCCTTCCAAACTAAAAGGAGCCTGCTAAAGAACATATTAGAAGGAGCCTGTTAATATTTGAAAAAAAAAGTAACATAGAATCTTCATGCAGAGTCAAATATCAGATAATCTGTATATACCAAGCTCTTTTCTTAGCAAACAAAATTTATCTTCCGAAAGTGGCTTAGTAAAGATATCAATTACTTGATTTTCAGTTTTAACATGCAAATGATCAATGATTCCTTCTAAAACATGATCTTTAAGAAAATGATGTTTGATTTCTATATGCTTAGTCCTGGAATAATGCACAGGATTTATATTCCGCTTCATTTGTTGAAAGCATTATGCAATTTTTTTCTTGCAAGACCAAGAGACTAGACATACTCCAAGAAATTGACAATGACCATTTGTGCTTTTCCTTTCAACTTTAATACCTGTATTATCTACATCATAATAGCCAACTATGTTAAAAGAATCAAATTTTGGATATCATAATCCAAAATTTATAATTCCAAAAAGATAGCGAAAGATCCCTTTGACTGCTTGAAGGTGACTTTCTTTTGGATTTGATTGAAAGTGTGCACAAAGACACAAACTAAGCATAATATCTGGTCTTAAGCTTGTAAAATGTAAAAGTGATCTAATCATTCCTCTATACTTTGTCTCATTAGTATCCTTGCCTTCTTCATCCTTATCAAGTTTAGTTCTAGTATACATAGGAGTACCCATCGATTTTGCATTCTCAAAATGATATTTTTTGATGAGTTCCTTTGTGTATTTGTCTTGATTAATGAAGATTCCTTTTTTGTTTGCCTAATTTGCAACCCAAGAAAGAAGGATAGTTCTCCCATCATACTTATTTCAAACTCCTTTTGTATTAAGGCTGAGAATTCTTCACCAAAGGATAAATTAGTAACACCGAATATTATGTCATTAACATATATTTGTACTATAAGTAAATCATTCTCCTTTTTCTTAATAAATAAGGTTTTATCTACCTTTCTCTTTTAAAGTTATTCTCAAGCATAAAGTTACTTAACCTCTCATAGCATACTCGAGGAGCCTACTTTAGACCATATAGAGCTTTAGTTAACTTCATCACGTAATTAGGATGGTTTTCATTTTCAAAACCTGGGGATTACTTAACAAACACTTCTTCGTTAATATATCCATTTAAGAAGACACTTTTGACATCCATTTGGAATAATTTAAAATTTCTATAGCATGAAAAAGCAAGTAAAATTCTAATTGATTCTAATATAGTAACAGGTGCATAAGTCTCATCAAAATCAATACCTTCATATTGATTATATCCTTGAGCTACAAGTCTAGCTTTATTTCTTACCACCTTACTATTTTCAGTAAGTTTGCTTCGAAATACCCAATGAATTCCAATGATTGACTTGTTTTATGGATTAGGTACTAGATTCCAAAATTTGTTCTTATCAAACTAATTTAGTTCGTCTTTCATAGCTAAAACCTAATGTTTATCTGTAAGAGCTTCTTCAACAGTCTTTAGTTCTAATTGTGAAATGAGGGCAACATAATTGTTTTTGAAAGATGATCTGGTTCTTATACTTTCAAAAGGGTATCCTAGAATATACTGAAGTGTATCAAGACCTCTATATTCTTTTGGTGTTCTTCATTGTATAAGCTCCTATTGAGATGTTCTTCGAGAAGGAGCCTCCATTGTCCTAGCTTCAAAAAGACCTTCTTGGTCTTATAATTCTAAAGGTACTATAGGTGTAATTTGAGTCTGTGACGTAATTTTAGGAACTGAAGGGTCATTTGAATTAACTACTGTTGTTAAGGGCAGTGCTTCATGAAATACCACATGTATTAAATCTTCTATCCTCTTTGTTCTTTTATTATAAACTCTAAATCCTTTGCTAGCAATACTGTAACCTAGAAAAATAGCTTCATCTGATCTTGCATTAAATTTTCCAAGGTTATTTTTTCCATTATTTAATATGAAGCACTTGTAGCCAAATGCATGAAAGTAAGCAACATTCAATTTTCTTCCTTTCCACAATTCATAGGAGGTCTTTTTAAGAATAGGTCTTATAAGGCACATATTATGTATGTAGCAAACATTAGATACATCTTTTTCCCTATAACCATGAGGTACATCACTTTCACATAGCATTATCCTAAGCATATTGACAAGAGTTATGTTCTTTCTCTCAACAACTCCATTCTACTGAGGAGTTTTTGGGCATGAAAAATTATGAATTTTCATTACAAAAATCTTCAAAAAATTTTTTATCAAATTCTCTTCCATGATTGCTCCGAATTGATGTAATGCAGTATGCTTTTCAATCTGAATTTTTTTGCAAAACTTCTCAAAAACTTCAAAAGTATCATCCTTATTTGATAGGAAATAAACCCATGTAAATATAGAATAACCATCTACTATAACAAAACCATACTATCTACCACCAAAGATTTGAGTCCTAGTAGGGCCAAATAAATCCATAAGTTCAAGTTCAAATGGTTGGTTAGTAGAAACAATATTTTTAGGAGGAAAGTTACTTCTAATTTGTTTTCCTTTTAAACAAGCTTCTCAAACCTTACTACTCTCAAACTTCAAATTGGGTAGTCCTTTTGCTAACTCATTTTTAGATAATTTTGATAAAATGCTCATGCTAGCATGTCCAAATATTATATGCCAAATAAATGAATCCTTTTCTAGTGAAACAAAACACTTAACATTTTATGAAGACATGTCTTCCAATTGAGCACAATATATATTTTGATTTCTAGGACCAACAAATACAATATTTATCATTAAGATTATCAATTATTTCACATTGGGATGCAAAGAAAGTGACTCTATAACCCTTATCACAAAATTGACTTACACTTAACAAGTTATATTTCAATCCATCAATATAAAGAACGTTATCAATAGAACAGAATTAGAGTCACCAATTTTACCAATTCCAGTGACTTTTGCCTTGTTTTTGTCAGCAAAGACAACATTACCTCTATCTTTCCTTTCAATATAGTGAAAATGTGATATTTCACCTTTCATGTGTCTCAAACAACCTCTATCAACTACCTATTAATTTTCTCTTGTCTCTATTTTGAAGCATATCTGCAGAATGTATTATCTTATTTTAGGTATCCAAATTTTTCTGGGTCCTTCCAGGTTAGTAGTTTGACTTTTTATTCCAAACATACATTTGAGATCATTTATTCATTCTCTGAAAGTTACAAGAATGACTAAGATGACCATGTCTACCATAGTAAATGAACAAAACAGATGAATGAGAATTGCCATAGTTTTTTTCCATTTATCAGGTTTATGCTATTTTGACTATAGCTACCATTGGATTTAACAAAGAAATTCTTGTATGGCCCAATACTATTATTTTCATTATATCCTACTTCAGTCTTATCAAAAACACCTTTACTGTTCCCAATGAATGCATCAAGATTATTCCTTCCATCAATAAAATTAGCAAGATCTTTTTTCTAGAGAAATGATTTCTTTAGCAAATTTCTCTTCCTCAAAGTTCTAGAGCAACAACTTTTTCTTCTAATTGTTTTATCTTAACATAATCATTATGAAGTAATGCATTCTCTAATTGACTTACCTTTTGTTCCAAAAATTCCTTTTTATAGACTTTTTGCTTATTATTATTTTCAAAAGACATATTTTTAGACAACAAACTCTTATTCACAGACTCTAATGATTTAATCTTATTCGTTAAGGATGCATCATTATTCTTTGACTTCTTAACATTTTTGAAATGATGTACTGTTAATTTTTTATACTAATCATATAGTTCATGATATGCATCTCTTAATTCATCAGTTTCAATATTAGAGTCAAAATAATATACCTCATTGTCTCTTAATTCAGCCATAAAACAAATGTTGCTAACTTCTTCAGGCTCTTCTTCTTCAAAATTTTCAAAATCCTCGTCCGACAAAACTACAGTTATAACTTGCTTTCTAGGTTTTTCATTCTCTATTTTTTCCTTTTGAAGAAGACAACATTCTGGTCTTGTATGTCCAGGTTTCTTAAAGTGATAACATATGATTTGATTATTTTATGTATCGTTACTGTTACTGTTGGCTTTGATAGAAATCTGTTGTTTCCAGTTTTCTTATTTCCTTCTTTTTTCTTCGTTAACTTCTTTTTATAGAAATGTGTATATTTTCTGACCATGAAATTGAATTCATCATCTCCATCTATTTGCAACTTAATGTCGTTTTCATCACCGTTTGAAGGATTTGATTCATTAGTTGCTTTTAGTGTCATTGCCCTTTTGTATGAGGATTCTTCATCTTGCCTAAGCTCAGTTTCATGGATAATTAAATTTCCTCTTATCCAGTCGAGTAAAATAGTGTCTAGATCCTTTACAGTTTCTAAAGCTTTCACCTTATGTCTCTATTTCTTTGGTAATGACCTTAGAATTTTTGTTACAAGCTCATCATTGGGATATATCTTTCCTAAGTTCCTTAGGGCTGTGAAGACGTTGTTGAAATGTCCAAAGAATTCGTCTATAGTTTCTCTCTATTTTATGCAAGTAGTTTCGTATTGATGCACTAAAAGACTTATTATATGTTTCTTTACCTCATTCATTCCTTCAAAAGTACTTGAAGTTTGTTCCACATTTCCTTTGCATTAGAATAGTAGGATATCTTTTTATACTCTTCTAGAGATAGTGCACAGATCAGATAATGTCTAGCTTTGGCATTTAGTTGTGCATTTCTTCTATCAGCATCAGTCTATACTTCGACATCGTTAGTGGCAGAAGGTGTAGCTTAAACTTTGATAGCTTACTAGATTTTGATAACTACAGATTGAAGGTATATGGTCATTCTCTCTTTCCAATAAGAATAGTTGTTTTCATTGAAATAAGGAGGCTTTGAGACAGATTGTCCTTCAAGACTTCTCAATTTTTTTGCCACGATCTATCATATGTTTTAAAACACAATAAGTGTGAAACCTTGCTCTGATACCAAATGATAAAGCAAACACACACAAAAGTAGGGTGAATTGTGTGTGATTTAAAAATTTTGCAAGTTACTATCAATTCGTGTAAATGATAAGAGTATGCTAAATTTCAATAAAATGAGTCTATAAATAAAGAAGCCTATTAAAGTTCAAAATGAAAGGAGCCTGTAAATGTTCAAAATGAAAGAAGCCTGTTAAGATTCAAATTGAAGGAACCTCTTGCAATATTAAGATAGAAGGAGTTTATTCAATTCTAAAACTGAAGTAGTCTCTTGCAAATTGAAAACACAAGCACTATAATGCGAAGATTTAAAAGTTAAGAAGAGAGAAAGAATGATACAGTCAATTTATACTAGTTTGGCTTATAGCAAAGCTTCCGTCCAGTCTCCAAGTATCCAATTTCAATATTTAACTATAAAACTCAAAATAATAAATTTTGACGAGCTTCTTTATACTCACAAGTACATGTTTTTCAAGGTTCTTCAACCTTCCACGCTCATAGTGTTTAACAAGCCTCTACAGGCTCTCAATAAAAATGAATATAAGGTTTGCTCAATGTTAGATTCAAGGAATAACGGTCTCTCTCAATAGAGTATTTTCACTTTCTAAGGCACAAAGAATTTGATAAAGATATGACTTTTTGAGAATATTAATGCTGCTAATGTATTTCAAAAATCTAGCATGTTTGCAAATGCGGTGATTCTTCCTTAAATAGACATTTCTTCAACTAGTGGTTGATTCACTTATATTATAGTTGTCTTTGAATCTAAAGACTCTTTGATATCATCTTTGCTAGAATCTTCCAATATTTAGACGTTTAAAATTTTTTTGGCAATATCTCGAAACTGATTTTCGAATTTTACGATTAGCAAGATCCTTCCAGATATTGTGGAATCAGTTCTAATAAATCAGGTAAGTTCATTAAGAAAGTTCCTATAAAAAAAGTAAACATCTATCCTATAAAAAATAACTGGATTTTATATCCTTTTAAAAGTTATATTGTTACCTATTCCAATAAAGAGAAATAAATTAAATTTGAATTTTGAAATATTACATAGTTATCATCAAAATCATTAATAACAAACCTTGAGCTAACATGTTTTACTTTATTCATGATTGCATAATGCAAAAAATGAGGAAGCGAATATAAATGCACACTTCTAGTTTCATATAAGGATTAGTTAGAACTAAAATTCAAGTCCTCTATTTTCTATATTATCTTCAGCATACTAACAAATTCACTTATGTTCTTGTGTTGCACAAGTCTCCTTTCTTGTTGTTAAAATTTCAAATGATAATTTTTGTTATACAACTTTTCTGTATGATTTTGCTTTTCTAAACTTTTTTTCTACATTTGCAACCAAAATATGGTGCTTCTAGTTTCATTTAATTGCTCAATGCAACTATATATAGGATGCTCATTGTTGAATAGAAAAGTTTTTCAAATTAGTTAGTAATTACTTGTACCACAGTTTGTGGATCTTTAAAAATAGATTATTTGATATTTCTAAATTCATGTTTTTATATTATCTTAGGGATGGATCACATATGTCTATGCTAACTGTTTGTTTCTGTTGTCATGATCATGTTCTGTAAAACTTACAAATTGTCTTGTTTATGCAAATACATGAGCAAAAACACTTAGCAGGTATATGCTCCAAACAATTGGTGGAGATCAAATCTCTAGAGATTCTAGTCACTTATCTTTCTTATATGATGGCTAAGGTATGAAATTGCTTTCATCGACATGGACAAATCTACCTAGTTGTCCCAGTTACTTGTAATATTTTTTTGTAATCTTAACATTTATAATTTGTAAACTGGTCTCTTTATTTATTATTTTGTCTATAAGAATTGTTAAGGTTGTAATTAAAATAATGTATACGAAGAATATTCTTTTTATTGTTGGACCAATGGTGGTTGACAAATAAAAATCCCTTTATGTTTTGATAATTATAAAATATACAGAATTGGTTAAGAAATTATTTCAGGTTTTTTAATTAAAGGACCAATGCAATCTCAAATGATACTTTCCAAGGATGCAAGTGATTTACAAAATATCAAGAAAATCAAGTCAATAATATTCCTTAATGATCAAGAGA
>JANIIA010000002.1:43182748-43211577 GCA_027478495.1 Erythroxylum alaternifolium | reverse complement strand
TAAAATATAAATATTATTTAAAATATATTAAACAATATACAAAACAAAATATATTAATTATTATATAATTTTAAACCCTATGAAACATAAATAAAAATATATCTAACTAAATTTTTTGTATAGATTATAACATAAATAAAACTAATTTTAAAAATAAATATTAAAACATATAAAAAATTCAAATAATATTATATAAATATCAAAATAAACGTAAAGATGTGTTTGTGGATATTGTAGGAATTATGTGTAAAACATAAGAATAAAAGGGACTAAAAAATAAGCTCATTAATTGATAAAAAAAATCTACATGAAAAAGCGCTTTTTTGAAAAGCTCCAAATTTGAACTTTTGAAAAAGCTATATTTGAGCTTTTAAAAAAGTTATTTCTCCTCTAAAAGTACTTTTGAAGTTTACCAACCAAACGCACTCTAAAAGACTTTAGGAGTGTGGTTTCCCAAAAACTTTAATTTAACCGCAGTTATTTGTAAAGTAATAAACCCTCCAGACAGCTTCTCATATGCTAAACCCTAGGTCTCTCAAACGATGTGTTTTCTGTACTTTGGAAGACTAGGTTCCCGCTTCTCTAATTGGGCTTCACTCCTAAATTTGGACTAACAAGATTTTGGGCTCAAGAGTTAACTTGCCCCTTTTCTGTTGTGTGCATGTTCTACGAGTTTCTTCTTTTCACTTATTTTTTCTTTTTTATTTTCTTAATTACTCTAACAGAAAGTTGTTGCTTTATTCCTTCGTAGTTGTAGTTTTGTTACATTTTGTTTTAAGACTATGTACAAGCCTATATCTAGGAAACAAACGATTCAATAAAATTATATAATGCAAAAGGTACTAAGAATAAAATTAAACAAAATAATTATTGAATGAAAGAAACTACAATAATTGAAAATGTAAGTAAGTTTAAATGTACAAGAGAAAGGAATCAAAATAAATACAAAGGACAAAATATTAGAAATAAAAAATCAATATTTAAACATGTAATCATGTCTACTATCTACAATAGGCACAGTGGACGGTCAAGGTGAAGACGGCCTTGGCGGCTATAAAAATCCTATAAGCTAAAAATATATGGGTAATCTTTCCAATTTCATGTCGATGCTCTCTCAAAGTCTCTCTAGCATCTAACCTTGGATCATTCATCTTATCTCCATCTACTACATCGTCCTATCAATTCTCTCTAACATGAGTTGCCGGACATTGGTTTCACATCTTAAGGCCCCGACCTACTGTAACTTGGTAACTAACTGTGGCTATTCCACTCTCTCGTGCATCTCCCTGATTTCATCCTACGTGATCGGTATATATTTTGCATGTTTTCAAGGGTTAAATTAGTTTATAATTTAGCATCTTTATTCCATATTTTATATGGAATTATATGGTATTTTTCTATATATAGTTCATTATCTTGTAAATGATTATTTGAAACAAATTTAAGTGTAACTTTCTCTATAGTTATACAGTCAAGACAATTGGATTATGTTGAAAACTTAAGAAAATTAGAGAATGTAAAAATAGTTGCCAATTGATATAATTGTCACTTTGTTGTCAAGCGCTAATCTTAGATTGTATATGAGAAGTTTGAGAAGCAGAAATAATTGTCACTTTGTTGTCAAACTGGTGCTGGAGTGGTACTTGTGTTTGGCTCCGGACTCGTTAGTGTTTTCATATATAAAGTTCGAGAAGCTAACTAGTATTTGACTCCTAACACAAAATCTAAAGAGGCATAAGAACATAATTTTTCCAAAATTAGGACTTTATTAAAATAACCCTAGTTATGAATACTCTTGCTATGGTTAATTTAAAGGGGTACTTTTAGAGGAATTTGGCAGACGTGTTGTTCTTTTTGTCATTAAAGTTTTCGTAAAAAATATAATAAATAAAAAAGAATTATCTTTTCTGTATATTATTTCCTATTTCGTTTCTTCCAGGTACTTTACTTAATCGATTGAATTACATAAATATCCCTTCAATAAAACATAGGTCGTCTAAAAGATTTTGGAGAACAACCCAAGCATGAAAGCCTTGTCTCTTGACATCAAAGAAGCTTAGATGCAAACATCTTTTCCTTACTTTCTTTGATACTATGATTGATTTGTTTTTATTTTGTTTTCATTATGTTTAGTAGTCAAATCCCTAGTTAGGATTAGGGATGTGATTTATGTTCAATATTTCAATTATTAATGTATGAATTGTTATCGTTCGGTTAAATTTATTCTCTTTTATCTTAATTGTTATATTTATGATTGATAATCACATGTTTAATTTTAGAGATAGCATAAAGAACTGGGAGGTAAAGTATAATCTATACACTAGGAGACTAAATATTCTACATCTAGAAAAGGGATTTCCTAGACTACTGCAATAACTAATAGATTAACTATTGTTAATGAGTACGATTAAGTTCAATGGTATCTGCATGCGTCAAAAGATGGAGTAGATACCTTGGATTAATTGTTAGTTCAACTTTGATAAAGGTGTAAACATATCCAAACTTAACATAGAAAAGATTGAACTTTACAATATTCAATGAGAATAAAGATACAAAAAAATTAAAAAAATTGACAGTCCAAAATGTATATTCATGTATCTTTTATTTGTTGTTCAAAATGTAGACCATTCTAATAATATTATCAAATATGAATATTCAATTGTAAGAATATTTTTCAAAAATTATTGTACATAACAATATTATGAAAATTGTACCAGCACTGGTACTGGATTAGATTCTAATACATTATTGTGCTGATACCGATTAATACCGGGTAACATTTCTGGTAATTTTTAAATTTATCAAATAGTCCCTGAATTTTTTTAAATTAAAAATAGTTCATTAGTATATTGTATTGCATACTTAACAATTTTACATCAACATTGTTTCCAATAATCATAATAATAAAAATTTAAAATAACAACAAATTATTATTTTTATTAATATTAAGTTTCACATATTTCACATATAAATAATAACTACAAGTAATATGCAAAAAAAGATTATTTAATCATCATACAAGTATAAAATTAAAAACAATACAAAGTATTTAAAATATTACAATTTCATCATATAATAAATAATAATTACATCAAAACATCAAATAAAAAAATAAAGATCTTTAACACTCTAATTGTTACAGTTTATAATAAGAGTTCGTGATGAGGAAATAACCAACTGGAAGTAAAACCTGAAACAAAAAATTTATTTAATTTACTATAAATTAAATATATATTATTTAATTATTTAATATATTAATTATTAATAACAATTTAATTTAATATTATATATTTAATTAATTAAAATTAATTATTACTAAATTATAAATAAATTAAATTAATTTTAATTTTAATTTAATTTCTAAAATTAATTTAATAATTATTAATACATTTAAAATATTTTTAAAATGTATAGATTTCAAATAAATTTTATTTAATAATTAAAAATATATAAAATAAATATTAGTTTATAAATAGTAAATTTTAAATTATTTATTTTTCTAAAATAAAATATTTTTATTAATACTTTATAGTAAATATTATATAAAAGATTAAAATAAATTTAAAAAAAGTAATTTATTTTTAAATTTTATTTAATGCATAATTATTATTAGTAATAAAATATTTATTTTATTGTAAAAATTAAAATTAAAAAATCATAACAAAAGTTTACGGTACTAGTCAATATTTGGTCAGTATTTTAAATACCGGCCGGTACAATACGAAACCGATCGATACCTTTAAATATAGTTTCGTACCGTTTTTTAATCGGTACTATACAAAACTCATAACTTTGGTACATAATGGAAAAAAAACAATTTTTATCTTTTCTCTAGTTGTTTTCTTCACCCTGTAGTAGTTATAAAGTCAATATTACTAGGTCTCTTACTAATTAATATATAAATTTGTATTAAAAAATAATTATTCCACTTTAGAGGGAAAAAGCAAACATTAAAAGTAATAGATGCCATGTAATCCTCCTTTTCCACGTCAACCACAACGTATATGCATTACTTTTCTTTTCTTGTCTTTTTGATGACATGTTAGTCCTCTGTATTAAAGACAATGACAGCGTTTCTCTCATCTCTTACTTCCTCTAATTCTCCTCCAAACTGCGACCTACTTACATTAAAATCCTAATATTGTCAATATCCATTTCAAAGATCGAAGCAAAAACAAGTGGCCGAATGGATGACCTGAACAATGGCCCCATATTTGAACTGGACGCTATTTTCTTCCAAATCTATCTATCTATCTATATAGATCACAAGCTGTGGTCCAATAGATATTTATAGGATTTATTTTCCAAAATTAAAATTTTAATTAGAGAAAATGCTTTAAAGTTTGATTTTATTAACAGTAATATCTTAATTGATCTTATTGTACATATCTTTTAATTTCCTTGATTATCTTCATTAGCCTTGTATAGAACCAACGGCTCCACATCCCTTATTCTTCTCCTCAATTCATGTATAGCCTAACATTAACCTCGTTGACCTTGTTGTAATACTTATTATATTTAAGGTTTCTAATAATACAGTAAAAGTAGCTTCCATCCTATATCACTTTCTTCACATGGTATCAGAGCGTAACCATGGCAGAAGAGAATAGCGATAGCAACAGCACACATTTAATAATGTCAACAAGAAGAGATGTCTATGTTGACATAGATTCTCTTTATTTTCTACATCCATCTGACAACTCTGGAATTATGTTTGTGACATGTGTTCTAAATGGGGATAACTATCCTACATGGAATAGGGCTATGCAAAACGCCCTCTATGCCAAAAACAAAACACCATTCGTAGATGGCACAATTAGTAAACCTGATCCAACATCCCCTCAATAATCTTCTTGGACGAAATGCAATTCCATAGTAATATCATGGATTTTCAATGCCATCTCTCACGACCTTTATGATAGCGTGGCTTATGCAAAGACGACACAAGAACTATGGCTAGATCTTGAAGAGCGTTTCTCACAAGGAAACGCGACAAGGGTCCACTAACTAAAAAAGGACAAATATTTGCTCCAGCAAGATAACAAATCTTTTTTTTGGTAAATAAATAAATTAAATAAAACAATAAAGAGTTATGTACAAATCAATAGATTGCCAAAGCTGCAAATCTCTTTCTAGAACCAAAAGGAGTAGCCTTATTTAAGAAACATGATGAAACTATGTGAGTCTTATGAACCGAAACAGCCATAACAACCAACCTATACATATTTACCAACCAAGATGACCTTGAGGGAAGGTACATCTTAATCAATAACACTGAGGGAAGGTACATCTTAATCAATAACACACACATTTACAAATTGAAATAGTAAAATAGGACATTCATTCTACTAGTAAATAGAAACAGACTTCCGAGTCACCCTTCAAAGATTGAGCTTATTAAATGTGCTCTCCTATTTACCAAACACCGAGGGTGTTCAGATGTACCCTTGCTTGTTGCACCTCTCTTGTTCCTACCATTAAGTTCTAAGTATGAGATCTCCCTAAATGCTTTTACAACTCTCACGATCTCCCTACGAGCTACTGATTCTTAAAGAAACCAATAGTGGTCATCTTTTCCTTGCAGCGTACATGATATTTGCAAGATAGAGAATGCACAACCCGCCCACATATCCAAAATAGAACCCAACTAATAGGGTTCAGCAATGTTGTAAAGTGCATAGAGGTAGCAGATTTCCTTTGCAGCAAGTTCCTTTACTTGAAACCAAATCTGAAACATAATATGAACTAAAAGAAAAACAAAAACTCCACAATTACCTTCTCTCAGAGTTTATGCAGAGTTGTTCCATAACTTGGAAGATCACACGAGTGATAATGCCCCCCTTCCATGGTTGTGTCTCTGAAGGTTCTAAGGTTTCTTTCCGACTATAAATTATAGACAGTAATTGATAGAAGGACGATAAAGGTATTGGGGTCAAAATTTCTAAAGTTTTGTCGCTGATTGAACCAATTTAGAATGGAATGGAGGCTAATTAAATTTGGAATGTATATTTGGAAGTGGTTAAGACAATGTAACTACAGTGATTTTAAGAATGGACATGCAAAAAATAGGTGGTTAACAGACTCATTATCTAAAGAATAAAGAGAGCAATGGTTAGGGATATAAGAATAAAGGATCTTATCCCTTGTTTGTAGCTTATCAAGGAAAGCTAACCACAAAATGAAGGAATGTCGTGGCTTTGTATTTTTCTACCACACTAGTTTATGCCAAGGCACACACGGGATAGGAGGTCTCAAAAATTTATAAGCTAAGGCATTTGTGCAGTATTTTGAGTGGCTAGCAAGCCATTCCAATCTATTAGATTGGGTACAATGAAGTAAGTACCTTGGTGGTTATAGCATACGAATGATCTAATTTGTTGAAGCCTGACAGCACCATCCATTGTCTTCTATAACATCTGCTACTTTTGCATTCATCGGGAGGTTAAATCCATTAATCAGTCTTGGTGTGGAGAGATCCTTTAGGATACCTCTCGGATGCTAAAGGTCATACCATAAAAGAGTAGAAGTCCCATTGCCTATCCTAAATCTAAATTGGTTCCCAATGATATCTCTAACATGAAGGATCTTTCTCCAACTCCAAGAACTGTTGTATGTCGGGAGAGCACTCCAGAAATTTTTCCATCTAAGGATAATGGTATGTACCCACTTAACCCACAAGGATTCCCTATCATTAAAAAGGACCCAGATTCTTTTTCCTAACAAGACATAATTCCAAGTTGACAAATGTTTAATCCCTAGACCACCTTCCTTTTTAGATCTACAAAGGTCATTCCATTTAACTTTTGCATGAGCTGTAGACTCCTCCTTCCCAAACTATAAAGAATTTCTAAGTTTGGACTCTATTTCTTTAAGAATGGAGGAGGGAAGTATGAAATGATTGGACCAAAAAACCTGAAAAGTAGAAAGGATTGAGATAACCAACTGAAGTTTACCCGCATAGGATAAAGATTTATGGGTCCATTTGTTTACCCTGGAATCAATTTTCTCTAAAAGTGGCAAGCAGTCTCTCCTAGACAATCTACCTGTGATCAAAGGAACTCCCAGATACCTCATAGGAAAATAACCTTTTTTAAGCCCAAAGATAGTTTCCATCTGGAGGGTCATATAATCCACATCAGGGGACAAAAGAACTAACTCCTACTAAGATTCATGTCCAGTCCAGGAAAGTTTGAGAAAGTGCTTAAGTAATTAAGAAGAGTATGCACCGAAGTCAAATCAGCATGACAGAACAATAATAAGTCGTCAGTAAACAAGAGATGGGAAAGTTTAAGAGCCTTACACAAGAGATGGGAAAGTTTAAGAGCCTTACACCTCTAGTGGTACTTAAAAAAAACACTATCAGAAACTGAGACATTCAGAGAGCACTCCCATACAGATAATAAAGAGATATGGAGATAGAGGATCTCTTTGTCTTAACCCTGATTTACCACTAAAAAATTTAGTTCGGGATCCATTGATCAGGATAGCGTATGAGGGAGAGGTAACACACTCTTCAATCCACTTGATAAACTTTAGGGGGAGGCCTATAGCTAAGAGCAGATTTAGGAGAAAATCCCATTGAATAGAATCATAGGCTTTTTCCATATCTACTTTAAAAGTGCATCTTTTATGATTATTAGTAAGGTGGTAGTTCTTAAAAATCTCTTGAGCAAAGAGGATATTGTCCCCTATATAACGGTTCTTAATGAAAGCATTTTGATTAGGGCTAACAATATGGGGTAGTATCTCTCTGAGTCTATTGGCCATGATTTTAGTGATCACCTTATAGATCATATTACAATAGGATATAGGTCTGTAATCCAAAACAATGGAAGGATGAGTCTTTTTCGGAACTAGAGAAATAAAGGTTGAGTTAAACTCTTTGAATAGCCTCCCATGTTAAAAAAAAATCCTAAATGGCCCTAGTGACATCATACCCAATAATGGACGAAGTTTTCTTAAAGAAAAATCCATTAAAACCATCCGATCCAGGGGCCTTATGAGGATTGAAGGATGCGAAAACCTCCCTAATCTCTTGCTCAGAGACTTCAGCTAAGAGGTTATTTCTAAGGTTGTCAAGAATCAGATGAGGGAAAAGAGCATCCACATACTCCTTAAAGGAGCCTAGTTCTTTTCTTATTCCCAATGGAGTTTTTGAAAAAAAACCAGGAATTGTTGTTTGATTTCTTTTAAGCCAACAATCTTATGATCATTTCCCACCACTAAAGAATGAATGATGTTCCTATTTCTATTTGCTAAAAGAGAATTGTGGAAGAACTTGGTGTTTTTATCCCCCTCCCTAAGCCACTTAATCCTAAAAGATTGTTTATAGAAAGACTCTTGATCACTTAATGCTTTAATCAAGTTGGAGATGGCCTCATTTTCCTCTGTTACTAGAGAAGTCATCCTATTAGCCAGAAGTCTCATTTGGTCTTGGATATTCTGAAGGATAGTTTAAAAAGACTCAATTTAAGGATTTGAGAGCTTTTTTTGACTAATTTAAGCTTAGAGACCACACAGAACATAGGAGTTCCCCGAACATGTGAATTCCAAACATCCTCTATGATCTAAAGAAAATTTGGCTGGGAGGCAAGGAAATTGAAGAACCTGAAAGGGGAGGACCTCTTCGTTAGGGAAGATAAGGACCTAATTACTACCGGAGCGTGGTCTGAAATGTTTGGGTTGTGAATCTCTCTATAGGATTTAGGAAACCTAGTACTCCATTCTAAATTGATAAGGGCTCTATCTAGTTTTCTTGCTATGTGGAGGTCACCAGATTGTTTATTAGTCCAGGTAAAACTAGGACCGCTAGAATTTAAGTCAAACAACCCACAATCTTGCACACACTTCCTAAAGTCATTCATACCATTAATGGCCGAGGAGCTAAGAGGTACTGCCTCATGAGAAAACAGTATGGCATTAAAGTCCCCAACTATAATCCATGGATGACTCCCAACAATGATTTTAATATTTGATAGGGCAGACCAAATATTTTTCCTATGATTTAAATTATTAGACCCATAGACATAAGTGACAAAAAAAAACTGAAACACAATTTATAGGGGTCATCTCCAAATGAATCAGTTGATCATTTGTAACTAAAGGAGAGCATGAGTACTGATCTAGGTTCCAAGCTATTACTAATCTAGCATAAGAAGCTTGAACTAAATTACTAAAGAACTACCATCTAGGAAGCATAAAAGTGCAAATTTTATTCAATAGGGAATAAGACTTAACCCTAGATTCTATTAAAGACACAAAAGAGACAGACAACATCTTAAGAAAAGATTTAACAACTAGCTGTTTTTTTCGGTTGTTAAGACTCCTTATATTCCAAAAACCTAAATCCATCACAAAAACCCCTACTTATCGTTTCCTCCTAGGTTTCCTGCTCTTCCTAACAGTAAAAACCCCCTCTACCCCTCCCCCCAAACTCAGACTCTGAGAATCATTAGAGCTAGTAGGAACCAAGTCAAATATAGGAGAGGGAATAAGACTACTTACTTGATTTACGCCAGGACAGTCTGCATCTTCAATATAACCTTTAGAATCATCCTGCTCCTGCTGAATTTCCTTTCCCTTACTTTGTTCCTCGAGTATTTTAGAAGGTCTGCTTATCTTAGGATTGTCTTGATCTGTGTCCTTACTTTGCTCCTACCCATGCTCCTGGGGATGGTCTACACTTTGTTCTTCAAGGTTTTTTGAGAGGCTACTCTTTTGAAGACTTACTAGGTCCTGTTCATTTCTTTGCTTCTGCCCACTCTCTTGAAGATGGTTATCACCTACAGGTAATGTGATAATCTCCTTCTCCAACTCTTGTTGTGGCCCGGTTTCAATCATGCGTCGTGTAGGTTTCCACTCCTTCTTTTGCATATAATTGTCAGGCTCCCATTCATATTCTATTTTAATTTCCTTAAATGAAACTTGTCCTTCATCACTATAAGTGGCCAACTGAAAAGATGAAGGCCAAGTATTCTCCAAGTCCAACTCTACACACAGTCTGGCATATATAATTCTAGACATCCTAGCTGTTTGGGTATCCACAAACAGAGGATGCCCCACCGCACTAGCTATCCTACTCAACCCTTCGATATTCCAATATTCATATGGAATATTATGGAATTTATTCCACACCGACACATACCTAATCTCCTTTTGCTCATCGACATTCAAGCCCTATTTCCTTAAGAATAAAGGCTTAACTTGGATATGCCAAGGGCCCTTCTCTAATACCTCATTCAGACCCACCTCTGAATCAAACTTGAACAGAAACTTATTTGAACCAGTAATTAGGGTTTCAGTTAATCCAAAGGTTAACCAAGATTTCAAAAAAGTTCACTTAACCAAAGGGTAGGCAGGACGATTACCTATGAAGAAACCTATCAGAGCATGTCGAAGTTTGGTTGCTCCTTTCTGTGCTAACTCTTGTGGAGGGATGACAAAAATTTGGTCCTCCTTTATCTCCGGGGGGTAATAGGCCAGAGCCTTAACATTTGATGATTCCTCCACTAACTCAGATACTACCGATTTCCAAGTTTTTGGAAGAGCTATCACTGACACACTCTGGTTGTGAATATTTGAGGGATTCTCTTGATCAAAAGACTTTCCAGCCTAATTTATCCCTCCTCTAGGTGTCTGAATCTTAATATGAGTAGGAGGAATTTGAAGGTTTGGATTTTCATTTTGGGTTAAGTTAGGGTTTGAGGAGAGTGTCGAAGAATTAGGTCTTGGTGATGGTGCAGTCATTTGGCCTAAGGGGACACGAGACGGGGAAAGGGAAGAAGAAGGTGTAGTCATAAAGTAGAAGGGAGTAAAATTGCCAGCGATCTTCGAAGTTATGGTGACTTTACTATCGCTCACATCACATCGCTCGCTCATAATATACCAAATTCAAAGCCTTGTGGGATGAACTTCAAATGTTCAAAAAGGTCCCAAGATGTAACTGTGGTGCAGGAAAGGAGTTTGCTACTGCAAAGGAGTAAGAAAAAGTCCATCAGTTTCTTCTCGGATTCAATAATGAGTTCAAAACAGTACACTCGCAGATTTTAAATTTTAAAATTCTTCCATCTCTTGGCAGGGTCTATGCGATGGTAATCCATGAAGAGAAACAACATGGAATAATCGTTCCAACAGTGGAAGTAACAACTCTTACCACTAAGGTTGATCCTAATAGTGTCAGGGGCCTTAATCGAACTCAAAAACGATGTGATCATTGCAATAACACAGGACATACAAAGGTCAAATTCTTTTAATTAATTAAGTATACTCCCAATTGGAAGCAACAACGTAAAATTGATCAAAACAACAGCAGGTTCACCTCAGGAAATCGAAATCTATCTACTGGTGTGAGCCATGATCATTCATCCTTTTATAATCATTCCACTTCAAAGCCTCGTCCTTCCTTCGCCCATGTTGCTGCTATTTTGACCAATAACAATGATTCATCACTGATCTCAGGCCTTTCTATGAGTCAATACACTCAATTGATGCACATTCTAGATGGAAATTCATTGAACTCGGCCAATCACACTGGTAAGCAATATTCTGATTCTAATATATGGATAATAGATAGTGGTGCATCTAATCATATCGTTGGATCAAAAGCCTTGTTGAATAATGCAGATCATGTTCCACATCATACCACTGTTAGCATACCAAATGGTAATATCCTACCTATTACTCATGTTGGTCAAATTAATTTATCATTTGATATTTAACTTTCCAATGTTCTATGTGTACTAGATTTTAAATGAAATTTGTTACTTGTAGGAAAACTCACTAAAGACCTTGATTTTGTAGTTATTTTTGTTGCTAATTTTTGTATTTTTTAGGACCTCAAAATGAGGAAGCTGATTGGCTCAGCTAAATTATAAGACGGTGTTTACAAGTGCACTTTTCATAAGCACACTGTTGCCTTTTCTTCCTCTCATGCTTCGAGCACAAATCTTTGGCATCAACGCCTAGGACATGCATTATTACCTAGGATTAAGCAAATTTCTAGTATTGATATCATTGTTCCATCCCATTTTGATTATGATCTTTGTCATAGGTACAAACAATCTCGTATGCCTTTTCCTTCTAACATTAATAAAAGTACGCGATGTTTTTGTCTTATACATTGTGACATTTGGAGACCATACGTAATAACTTCTTTAAATGGTTCACATTATTTTCTTACTATTATTGATGATTTTTCTCGTTGTACTTGGGTGTATCTTATGTGTTATAAGTCTGAGACATATAAATACTTGCTCTTATTTTGTCAAATGGTTAAAACTCAATTCTCTATGGATATTCAAAAAATACATAGCGATAATGGTGGTGAATTCACTTCTCATGCTCTTAAAGATTTTTGTTTTACTAATGGCATTGAGTTACAAACTTCATGCGCTCACACACCCCAACAGAATGGAGTTGTAGAGCATAAACATAAACATGTCCTCGATGTAGCTCGCGCCTTACGTTTTCAAGCCAATCTTCCTCTTCATTTTTGGGGAGAATGTGTTCTTACAGCAGCTTATTTGATCAATCTCACTCCAACAATGTTGTTGTCCGGTAAAACTTCGTATGAAATCCTCACTGGTAAGATACCAAACTATGATCATCTTCGCATTTTTAGTTCATTATGTTATGCCCATAATTATGCTTCACCTCGTGATAAGTTTGCCTCTCGTGCATCTCATTTTGTTTTCATCAGATATCTTTATGGTAAGAAAGCCTACAAACTTTACAATTTGGAGACAAATTAAATTTTAATTTCTCGTGATGTCATATTCCATGAGCATGTGTTTCATTTTGCTACTATATCTGCAGCCTTGTCACTTAATATGGTGTTGCCATTACCTTTATATGAATAAGACATTGGTATTAAGATTTAAAATCAGCTAACACCTGAACTTTCTACCAATGATCCCAACACCACCCTACTGAAAACAATAATCACACAATCCCACTATCTCTATCAATTAACCTGCTCTTCCAACCAGACCCAAAAGACAACGAAATGTATCAATCAAATTACAAGGATTTTCCTATGATATTCCAGCATCTTTAGATCGAACTCCTTCTGCCAATTCAAGTATTGCTCATCCTCTTTCTTCTGTAATTTCTTATGCACACTTTTCTTCATCACATCATGCCTTTTTAGCGGCCATCTCCTCCATAGATGAGCCAATACATTTTTCACAGGCTTCTAAAGATCCTTACTAGCATAAAGCTATGCGTGTAGAAATTATAGCCCTTGAAGCGAACCAAACTTGGACTCTTGAACATCTCCCTTCAGGAAAACAAGCAATTCTTCAAAGTGGGTCTACAAAATTAAATACAAATCAGATGGTACCATCAAGCGTTTTAAAGCACTGTCGCTTACTAAAGAATTCACTCAAATCGAAGGAGTGGATTATTATGAAACTTTTTCTCCGGTCGTCAAACTTACCACTATTCATTGCTTATTGGCTCTTGCTGCTATTCGCAATTAGTATTTACACTAGCTTGATGTTATCAATGCTTTCCTTCATGGTGATCTCCATGAAGAAATATACATGAAGGTGCCACAAGGTTTTCGTCGCCCCAGTGATTCATGTGTATGTAGGCTACGGCAATCTTTCTATGGTCTTAAATAGGCCTCACGGCAATGGTTTGCCAAATTCACATCCTTCTTAACTGACATTGGATTAACACAATTCAAGGCTGATCACTCCTTATTCACATGACGCACCAATTGACATTTCATAATCGTCCTCATCTATGTGGATGATATTATCATTGTTGGCAACAACGATAGTAATATTACTATGCTTAAATCCAAACTTCATAATCAGCTCCACATCAAAGACCTTGGATCTTTGAAGTGCTTCCTTGTCCTTGAAATGGCTCGATCTCCCACAGGTATTGTTATTTCCTAACGTAAATATGCTTTAGACATTTTACAGGAAACATGATTACTCGCTGCCAAACCTACTGCCTCTTTGATGGAGCAAAAACACCAATTGTCAGCTGACATAGGTGATTTGTTAGACAATCCTTCGCAATACCGTCGGCTAGTTGGACGACTGCTATACTTGACCATTACACGACCTGACCTTAGCTACTCTATTCAAATACTGAGTCAGTTTCTTAATGCTCCATAACAACCTCATTTTGATGCTGCCAAAACAATCCTTCGTTATATCAAAGCATCTCCTAGCCAAGGCCTTCTTTTATCAAGTTCCAGTCCTCTTCAACTCAATGCTTTCTACAATTCTGATTAGGCTAGTTGCCCTACAACAAGGCAATCTACCATAAGGTACTTTATTTGCTTAGGCCACTCTCCTATCTCTTGGAAGTCTAAGAAACAAGCAATCATTTCACAGTTGTCCGCTGAGCCAGAGTACCGAGCTATGACACATACATCCAATGAATTAATATGGCTACAACATCTGTTTTCAGACTTGTGTCTCTCTTTTTCGACAGCCACCAAACTCTACTGTGATAATCAGTCTGCCATGCATATCACGGCTAACCCAGTCTTCCATGAACATACCAAGCATATCAAAATCAATTTCCATTTCATTCGTAAACATATTCATTATGGGAAAATACAAACAGTCCACATTTCATCCAAAGCACAACCTACAGACCTTTTTACCAAAGCTCTCGAGCGCAACCAATTCCACTTGCTTTTATCCAAGTTGGGCATTACGAATCTCCATGCTCCAACTTGAGGGTGCTTATTAAAGTTAATATCTTAATTGATCTTATTATACATATCTTTTAATTTCCTTGATTATCTTCATTAGCCTTGTATAGAACCAACGGCTCCAAATCCTTTATTCTTCTCCTTAATTCATGTATAGCCTAATGTTAACCTCGTTGACCTTGTTGTAATACTTGTTGTATTTAAGGTTTCGAATAATACAGTAAAAGTAGCTTTCATCCTATATCACTTTCTTCACAGATTTCCAAGCTATCAAAGTGTGTGAAGGGATAAAGCCATAACAAATATGGAGAACGAATGTATAAAAATCACTGGTATTGACAAATGATAACTTTATCCAATTCATTGTGATTCCTATTAGCGTTAACATGACTTTTGTTCTTGATTCCTTGTTAAATGGGAGGAAGGAAGAGGTAGATGAATTGCCTGTAGACAACTTCTAAATGTCATTTTGAAAAGACGAATATGGAGAAACGGACTACTGAATAATTTCTCATTGAGCCCCCAAAGGGGGGCCTTAAAGTGGAGTAAGAACTAAATAACTCATACAACCACCACATTCTACTTATGCAACTCTTACACAATAATGTACGAATTTTATTCCCAAATTGCATGACTGGGATTTGAATTTGTGACATATGCAACTATGATGCAACAGCTTACGAATTTTATTCCCAAATTGCATGATTGGGATTTGAATTTATGACATGGGACAACCAAGGCTAAAACCTAATAGCTCTAATATCACTTAACCCTAAAAAGAATCCTTAAAAAGAGAGTGAGCATCAAATCAGTTATACAACATAAAGTCAATTATTCAGGTAAGGGATTCTGACTTGGAATGCATTTGCACCAACAAATGCGGTTGGGAGTGATCGAGTTCCGTGCTCTCCTTTTATGCCACTTCTTGATGGTTTTAGCATATTCTCTATTCATTATTAGAAGGAAACGAAACAAACCATCTTTTTGTTGATTCATTTTTGTTCTAGTGGGAAAGGTTAACCTCTACTAAATTTTGAACTCTAATATTAATGTTAAACTTGCTAGTTTTCCTCTAGATTGAAAGCACTCCATTGCTACGTCTTAAAAGTCTCAGAACACAACAGCATCAACATATCAAATATACGGATACCCACAAAATCTAATGTTTTCAAGCTGACACGTGTAATTTTATTAATTGAGCTCAACAATTTTATGGTAAATCAGATATACAACAAGGTTCCTTCAACACGAGTAATACCGATTATTGTAACTAATAGTTGCCCAGACCCACCCAAAACCGTAAACAATCATATCCGACCCAGTTGTTTCGCATTCGAACTTGTTCTGGGCAAGTCTTCCCCAATGGGCGTTACCATACCCGGATGTCCACCAACCATACCCGTACTTGCATTTCTAACGCCATAATATACAGCTTGATTCACTCCGTCCGAAGGTACTACCCTGGCAGTCTCGTACGGATCTAACGACGTCAACGGCCTAACGGCCATCGCTCCATATACCTGACCCATACCCGGAACCTGTTGATGATACCCAACTGGTACCTGGCCCGTTGGCATCTGGTACGATTGTACTTGAACCGCTTGGACCGGAACATTTCCGTGTGGAACTGGTCCAGGAACATAATAAACTGGTATCTGTTGCATGGGCGGTCCCGAATAATGAGAATCCGATACATAATGCATCACATTGGCACCCGGATACCCGGCTGATTGCGTCATCTGGGGCTGCGAGACAACCCCAACCGAACTTTGATTCGGTTGAAAAGTTAAATCCGGCTTTTCGGGTTTGGTCTTAACGGGTGGAAGGTCCGGAATGGAAGGGACCATTGGAGCTGTAGACGAAGTGGAGCAATACGGAGAAGCAACAACCGGGGCAGGAGAACCGTGGTCCGATGCCGACACGTTGTCCTGCAAAACAAGTCGAGACTTGGCTCTTGGCTCACGAGGAGGAGGAGGAGGAGGAGGCTGGGTCTCATCGGAATTATCCAACCCGAATAAGTAATCGGGTACTTCGGAGACAATGGAGGATGCTTCAGATCGCCCTCGCTCAAGCTGAGAGCTGGTGTTAAGAGCATCCAGGAACCAGTGCTCGCGATTCGTGGAGCCGTCTAAAAGCGAGCTGATGCTACTAGGACGGGACTCCTCTCCTTTGGGGAACAAGAAGAGTCGGAGCCGAGCCGAGCGTGGGTTCTGATTGTGGAAGACGCGGTCGTACTCTTCCATCATGTTCTCTACGTCCTCATCAGTGGTGACAGAGATCAAAGCGTCGAGATCTTCATTGGGTAGCTGATACTTGACGCTCAAGTTTGCAATACCTGACACCAATATATAACACCTTATATAGTTCTAAATTATATAGTTTCTTGACGCTCAAGTTTGCAATACGTGACACCAATATATAACACCTTTTATAGTTCTAAATTATATAGTTTCACTTCAAGCTCGAAGCCGTAATGGGCCTCTTCATATAAAAACTGTTTTCTGATTGGGGGGTGTACCAGAGAGCTTGGAGAGTTGGGTCAGGAGGGTGGAGAAAGTGGTGGAGTGATGGATAGCGACGATGCGAGTGTCGCCGCCGACATAGCGGAGCTGATTGTCGTGAGGGCGAGGAAGAATATTGCCACCAAAACTACACATGAATCGGAAACGTGGATCGTGGGTGGATACGTAGTGATCGGACCTGGGTGAAGATGCCACGGAGTCGTTGGCGCCGCTGCAGTCCAGCTCTGACGGGTGAAATGATGCCATTTCACTTTCTTCTGGTGTATTAGAAGTGGAAGAAAAAGTTGGTAGCTTTAATCAGTTTCTGTCAGAAGAAAAAAGAAATTAGTAACAACGATAACAGTAAAGAGGAAGGAAGAGAAGAGGATACAGAGTGGTCAGGTGGAGGGCGGGGTGCGGGGGTGGATGTTCGATTCTTGGCTAATATAAAGAATCACAGCTTTGGATTCTAGAATGTCATTGACACTGTAAAACCATATGAACTGTAAAGACCAAAGATCCGAGGGAGAATGTCTGCTGCTATCCCACTTTATCGAGTGTATCTCTGTCTGTCATGAACCAGGATCACAGCCGCTGACCTGGCAGAACCAAAAATGGGACTCTAAGGCTACAGGTCTTATGATATGCGAATACAACATGTTCCCGACCTCATGGGGTAATATCTCATTTGATATGACATAAGCATACATTTTTGCATGGATGTGCCGCCTTTGTACAGAATAGTGGTGGTGGAGGCTTGGGCGGTGGGATTGCATATATATATAGGTATATATATTGGGTTTTGGTCAAGCACAATAATGGTAGATTGGTAGGGCACATTTTCTTTTTCAGCTCACTCTCTTTGTCAAGATTCACATCAAAAGTCAGCATTGGCCAATTGGGATGAAGATCATATTATGTCTATTGTTGGAAAGCTATTGAGTTAAAAGCTATAACCATCAATTGATACTATATATATTCGTAACAAGTGGTGTTTCTAATAATAGTTCAATTACATCATAACAAGTAAATAATTGATAACCAGGTCTCCTTTTAGAAACAATATTTCATATATACACACACAAATATATATATACGAATATATAGTATACAAGGTGAGCTATTGACTTCATGTGGGATGATGTAATAGAGAGGTGGTTCTATACCTACCGAAGGCACAAATTTACATATAGCTTTGATTGTCAATTCCTACCAAAATTAAGCCTGGTAGCATCACTTAACGAGCTCAGTGCTTTTTAGATTTTATTATAATAAAAATATATTAAAAGTATTTACTATTGCAAATAGTACGTATTTTAAGTTTGATTAGTTATTCAGATCATTATTTATTTTACTAAAAGGGTAAAATAAACATCAAATATTTTGCTTGCATATAACTTTATTTTAAACTCCACGAAATTGAATATTCTAGTCATGCGCAACGATTGTTAATTGGTGTATGAAAAAAAAATAGCCATTTTAAACTTATATAATGTATGTAAAAACATTGAAGGTTTGTTATATGTAACTTAAAATGATGTGTTTTTTTTTATAAATATGTATGCTATAATGCAACAGTAATTATGATAATTATAAATTTAATTAAAATAACTTGTCTTGAAATCATTCAAATGATACTTTTAATAGTTTATGTAAATAAGTTCACTACAATATACAGGACATTTGGCAACGTATTTAAACATCACAAAAGAATAACCAATCGTTGCAAATTAGTATGGGTGACAAAAAATTATAGTCGCCCAAATCGTCGTTGAATTTCGATAGCAAAATAACATCCGCGATGTATTTATGGAATCTTCGCAAAAACTTGTTTTCGACAAAAATGATTCGTCAGTAAACATTATAAGCAACGATACCAAAAACGTCGTGGACTGTTTTTTGCGATGTTTATATTTCGTAGATAAAACTTTTTACCTACTAAATCTTATTCGTAGGTAATTATTTTTAATGACGATTTTATTTTTGTAGCAGAATAGTGTTAGCTACTAAGTTTTTGTTGACGTTTTTTAAAAGTAGGTAAAAACTTTTTATGACGAATTAGCATTTCGTAGCTAATAGGATTTATCACGATTTTATTTTGGCAACAAAATAGTTTTAGCTACCAATATTTTTTTGTAGCAAAAGGTTTTTAGCGATCTGTATACGTACCTAATGACCTTTTGTGACGAAATTTTTTAGTAGCCAACATTATTTAGTCACAAATTTTAATTTTTAATTTAATAATTTTTATAATTGTTAAAACAAATTTATTTTAATTTATTACAATTTTGAAGAATTTTTGTGATGAATTTGTTTTGGTAGCTAATATTATTTAGTGACAAAATTTAATTTTGAATTTAATAATTATTATAATTGTTAAAAACGATTTTTTTTTGAATTTATGAAAATTTTAAGATATTTTGAGATATTAATATTATTCATTTTATAATTAATGTTAGTGACATAATTTTTAAATAATAACAAATTGAAATAAATAAACATATAAAATGGAATGCATTTTATATAAAAAAATATTTACACGTCATTTACAAACTAAGAGTCTTCATCTGAGTAATTACTACTAACATATGCAGAACTTAGTATTTGTTTAGCCAAATTTTTAAGCTTGTTAGCTTCTTTAATATTACGATTTAACTTAGTGTTCAATGCCTTGTTCTCCTCTTGAAGCGTTGTCAACAATCCTAGTCAGGACGAAGAGACACCAACAGGCTTAGGGCCATACTCAAGAACCTTGATATAGCCCGATCGTGTACCAAAGACATTGCTGCAAATGTCATCGACATTGGACTAATTCCCCTAAGCCAATGACGTATGCAACAACTCCTGCATCTTGTCCAACAATTTAAAGTAGAAAATTGAGTTAACTAAAAAATATTTACTTACTATTACATAGAAAAATAAATTATAATATTGATTTATTTGTACTTACATAATTACTTTGTGCCTCTTCAGAAGTCCAGCTTTGACCTTCCTTGTATTGGGTGTGCTTATACAGTGAGATCCTATCACACTCTTTCCCTTGGAGTTGTGTTTGACTCTATAATATGAATTTAAAAAATTATAACCAATTAGAATTTATTGTATTTAAAATAGAATAATAAATTGAAAATGTTACACTTACAAATTCTTGTCAGACAACGACAAATGGCCTAGACCGGGTGTTATGAGGAGTTTTCATTTTTGCTCTGCTAGCCTTGGCTTTCTCACATTTTTCCTAAATTAAGAGAAGTAGTTATGAGATGTTTAAACATAATTAATGGAAGGAAATATAGAGAGACAACTAATTACTTAAACCTTCGTTGAAGCCCAATAATCACACATTTCATTCCAATTTTCTTTAGTCACCCGTTCCGGAACATGTCTCCTTGCCTCTTCATCGAAAGGGAAAGACTGATAATATTTATGAAGTCGATATCGATGATCCTTCACCTTTTGTTTCAACAGTGAACTAACACTGCTTGAAACCTCAAACGTGTCGATATCAACAATATTGAGCTTCATCTATGAAAAAACGTATTAGATAAGTTATTATTTTAGTTAAGTGAAATTGCAATACATATAATGAAATGAATTGAAATATTACCGAAACTTTATCCAAAGGATTTTGGAGCAAGTTGTCTTCCTTCAACTGCTTGACATGCTGAAGGTAAGGCAACTCATTCCTCACGACGACACCAAACTCACTGGTCAATTTTGCAAGTTGGATCTTATCCACTGGACACCATTGCATGGGGTCAATCGTCACTAACAACTTGGTATTCATTGTAACATTCATCCGTTGTAACTAAGCTCCTTTTGTCTTACTTCTACCTCGTTTTTTGAGGCCAGTATTGAAACCTGAAAAAGTCATAATGATAAAAACACACTAAACATGTAATGAGAGCATAAATGTAAATATGTTTGGTTATTAATGACAGACCTGAAGATCCCTCATAACTACCAGACGATAATGGTAAAGGTTGTTGTTGCTGACTTTCCTCATTTGATGATGAAATTGTTGGTTGTTCTATGGGAGAAACTTCATCTGCCGTCACCACCCTCTTTCCTTTGTTTCGTCTAGGTGCCATTATAGTGAACCTATGTAAAACATCAACAACATCAATGGAATCAAACAATTATATTCTTAACATTTCAAACAACAAAATGCCTTGAACTTGATAGTCTAATTAAATGAATTAGATAATTAATTTCAATATGGTGTTGAGTATATAATTGTTACACTATTACAATGGAATATACAAGCATAACATATTCAATCTGTTGAAAAGAGTCAAACATAAACCCTAGAAAAACCCTTCTGACTATAGGATATGATGACCTTAAGAGAATCTTTAAGTTCTTAGGCAGCAAGGAATCAAACAAGGTATATTGTCATCTCTCCTTCACACAATAGCTTTGAGCATGGTCAAACTAAAAGAAAGTGCATAGATAAATTGTTGTTGCTTTGCAGTTTCGAATATTCCCGTTTCTCGTACTTTCGTTCTGTTGAATGATGCTTTCAGGATGACAAAATTACCATCCAATTCTTTTAATAATATTTAAGCTATATACACATATACCCATATATTTGGATTAATTCTAGTGTTTGAAATCTAAGAAAAGAAAGGAAAATTTACCACATATGGTTTTTGATTTGAATTCCATAATTATTTCTTAGGCTTGAAAGTATACACATGGTCAATAATATACAACAATAATAAGTACACATGTTTAATATTTTCTTAACTTTTTTTATCTTAACACTTTCTCTACTACTCCTATCTTTTTAACAGTAACCAACAGGTAAGGAGAAGTAGAGATATGATATACATACTTGAGATAGAATATCAAAGCAAACACAAGAAGAAAAGGAGAAGAAGACAACATAAAAGAGAAAGGTACAAATGGCGAGTTTTAATAAAGATATATTCCAACTGGAAACGATGGAATAGCAAGTCTTAGAGGTCTCATTTCGATTTGTTTACATTTTGAGGCAAACCAGTTGGCAAAGATGTTAAACATTTTGAAACAGAACATAATGAAGATAACATAGAAGTTGAGATGAAATAACCAATTGTTGTTGGGTCTAAAAATCTATAAAGATTACACTAAGGCTTACATTGACATAGAAATTATAACACATTTCAAACTACAACCGACCTATTAAAAGACATGGTTTAACAAAAAAAAATAAAAGCTAAGTATCCAAAGTGCCTGCCCCTAATTCCAAAGACATCATTAAAATTGCAGTACTATAGAACAGGACTTTCATCAAACATGTTCAAAGCAGAACATAAAACACACGTTTATTCACCACTTCATCATTCTGTTCCCTTTCTTCACCATCATCCCAAAAAATTCAACAGAAACCCAACAATATCAACCTTCAATCCACGCAAACAACTCAATTCAATCGAAGAAACCTTAACATTTTACATTCGGTATCTTTAAGACATTCGGTATCTTTAAGACATTCAAAAAGAAACCCACAACAAATGAAAGAGAACGTACCAGGTTGAGCTCAACTCCACGAGATGATAGATGGGGAGAAGATAAGAACATAAAATCGAGAAGAACAACAAAAGAGGGATTGAAGAAAGACGGAGAAATTTGATGATTGTTAAGAGAAAACGCAGAAACAAGGGAGAGAGAGAGGGGAGGCTACGGGTTTGATTTTTACTTAGCTACTCATCGTAAAATGCAAAAGCTTTAGCTACGATATCTGATAACTGTCACCAATACATTTCGAACAATGTGAAAAATGACGTAGTTATATTATTATGATTTCCCACATTTTGCAATGAATCTAATATTTGTCGCAAAATGCCAAGCTTTGGCTACGGAACACCTATAACGTCGCAAAATGTACCAAATTTTGCTACCAATATGTTAAATCGTCGCCTAAAAGTATAAATTTGCTACGAATTGTAGAAAACATCGCCAAAACCCGAGCATTTTCTTTACTTCTTTATTGATCTTTATTGTTCTTAAAAAAGATTTACCTTTATCTAGAACTTAGTTCTTCCTCTATAATCTCCGTCAAGTCTTCCCAAAACCAGTGGTCTCCGACGTCTTACGCATGTATCAAAGTCATTGACTATATCAAAGCATGGTCTGTAATCCTGTCACTTCTTTTTTACTATCTATTCTATTTTCAGTTGCGGTCTTCATTTTTACATCTTTTACTGACTAGATTGGTTCTTTGTTTGACAATTTTGGTTTGTCACAAGTTTTAGTATCTCTTCGATCGATTTTCTCCCAATTGCCTATGATGTTTACATTTGCCTCTCGAGATAGTAGGAGAAAGAAAACAAGTATTTTACCATTGTTAAATAGAAAAGTAGTGATTTTTATCCTTCCAGGGTAGATCTGGACCTCCTTTGTTTAGATTTGTACATAGGGTATTTTTTGCGGTGCTAAAGTTGAATTCTTTGTGTTTTGTATTTGTTGTTTGATTTCTTTGTGTTATGTTATTTTCACATTGTCGTTGGAGAGTTTGGATTTTGCTCAGCTAGTTTTCAAAGTCAAATTGGTTTAGTTGACCTCACTATTACTGAATCTTCTCAAGTTGTTTCTGGATTTTGCCTACTGAGGAACTTATCTGAATGCATCCTGCTTGGCATTTGTGACTTTGGGCTTTCACATGTTCTGCAGGTGTTATGTTTAGTTTTGAACGGGCAATTATATATGCATTCACTGCATGGTTTTAGGTTGTCTGTGAATGGAAGTAACATGGAATGTGTTAATGTTAGTGATGGAAGGGAAAACATATGATTTGCATTTGAATCTTAGGATGAGTTTGTCATATATGTAAGATGTTCGATGAAATCTCTGTAACAATTTGCATTTGAAAAGTGTTATAGTCTAGACAATCTATTAACAGTGTATCCACTCTATTTTTATATATGATTTTGAAATTAAATCTAATCAATTTTGGTAACTAGGACTGTTGAAAAGTAGCTATCTAGTTATCTTTTATCCTAGCAATACTTTAAAAATTTATAGTTTGTTTTCACCATATACCTCTTGCCACCATTTACTGTCTATCTTTGTTATTTTTTTATGTCTATCTTCTGACTGACGTTTAACGTTTAATCTTATGAAAGCTTTGTTTCTGTATACTCTTGAAACTATTTGAAGAGTATTTTACTTTTTTGCATTTCCATGAACAGTAATATAAAGACATATAGATAATAATATATGTATGCACATAAAGAACATAGTCATGTCTATTCTACTTTAAATTCTAAATTTTGCATTAGATACAAATTACATAATAAATTTTTTAAATTTTAGCAAGGGTAACTTTCATATCATTAGGCACATTAAAGATGTATAAGTGCTAAACTGGTATAGTTTCAGTTGTCATCGAAATTGGTGTTAAACATATCATCATTTTATTCTAAATCGACTTTTACAGAATTTACCTCATAACATTATTAATGAAGGAATGTCGACATGGAGACTAGTTCCAGATGGCCCTAATTCATTCCATTGGGAGAAATGTGGCTAAATTGTCCCTACTAAGAAAATCAACAATGCAGATGCAATCTCCACTTTATATACTAATCATCGTTTGCCTTCCATGGCCGATCTTCTGCTTCAAGATGTTTAGTATCATCTGAACAACGTCACTTTCCTTTTTTTGTACTTCTCATTTCCTTTTATGAAACTATTATATATATTCACATTTGATGGTTTATCCTACATGTTGTTTTAAGCTTCCTTAAGTCTTGAATATGGCATGTATGGCCATGGAGGTGGAAGCGATGTCACAACAGTCCATAAAGGATTAGGGAAATCGATTGATGTGGAAAATTCGTCAATTATGAATACTTCGTCTGCTCATGCATGTATAGATGTCACTCCAATTTCAGTTCATTTAATAATTTACTAATATGACAATATCTAACTTCTATACTGATTATGTTTTAGGTACTAAATCTAGCGACTTATTCACTACATCCTTTACAAGTTTAGCTATAGCAGAAAAGCTATTACAAGAGGGTATGAAAAATCCTACACTTGAGGGAACAACTATTACTGTTCCAGTTGGTGCATTGGAATGTGCAACCCTTCTGGGGAATCCAGACGTTGAGGACTCATTTGCCTTTACTGACTCTCATATTACTTAGGATCTAAATAAATAATTATATTATTATTAATTAGCAAGTCAATCAACTGAACTCAGCTTAAAGGTTTATTTATTGTTGTATCTGTAATGATTTGTCAAACAATATATCTACTACTTAGGAGTCAAGTTGTGTACTATTAAATGTGGACTGTTATTGTTCTAAATCTATAACTGTATGAATTGGGTAACTTCCACTTCAAAGTTCATACTACTCCATATAACATACTCTTATATTGATAAAATTATTTAAAATTTTTACAACTAATTTTTACAATGTTAATAAATACTAATGATTAATTAATACTACTGTTTAACACTTAAAATTATGTTGTGATTTTTTAATAATACGTTGTAAACATACAAAACAAATCTCCAATAAAACATATGTCATGGTCACTAAATGTCAAGCATTCAAATGTTGCACATGTAGTGACGAATTCTAAAAAATGTTGCTGAATGTAGACATTTGGTGATGATTTTTAGAAATCGTCACCAAATGTATACATTCAGCAACATTTTTTAGAATTCGTCACTGCATGTGCAACATTTGGTGATGATTTATAAAAATCGTCGCTAAATGCTTGACATTTAGTGACGATGACAAAAAATTTTCATTGAATGTATAAGCTTTTATGACCAAATGAAACTTTCGTCACCAAATATTGACCTTTTGGTGACGCTTCAGAATATCGTCGCTAAATATAAAACCTTTCATGACGATTTCTGGGATTCGTCACAAAATGGTTGACATGTTATGGTGACGTTTTCAACAATCATCGCTATTGCATTATTTAACGATGAATATCTGAAATCGTCACCCATTATGCAACATTTAGTGACGATTTTCTTAATCATCATTAAATATTTAGCATTTGGTGACGATTTGCTCCACGCGTCGCTAAAGATTTTCTCTTATGTGACACTTTTTGGTTTCGTCACTAAATGGTAAGTTTTAGTGACAAATGCTTTTAAACGTCATAATATGTTGTCTTTTAGAGATAATTTTCATTTCATCGTGAAAGAAATCATCAGGAAAAGGTATGTTTGTTGTAGTGAATAAAACAATTGGATATTATAGATATTTCTTCTCTCTACTTTTAAATTCTCTCTGACTTCTCTATATTTTTTGTTCCCGCCCGTTTTGGTTGTTTTACCTTTATGATCTTTTCTTTCCCCTTCCTACTTTGCCAGTTTATTTCCTGTAGGTGGGTTGCTGGTAATTTCTAGTGGAACCAAGAGAGATGGAGGCTTGCTCCTCTCTGGAGGGTCTCTTAGATATGGGAGATCCTTCACTGTCGATGGAGTTGTTCCCCCTTTATCTCGTGAGAAGTTCAAGGGCAAAGAGGCAGTAAAGTCTGATGGGTCGAAGGATATCAGTGATAACAATCAGCATAAGTCAATGATCGTCGGATCTTCGAAAAGTAAGATCAATGTTCATCACAACAAAAGTAAATTAAAATACTACCTGAATGTTCTTCAAGATGGAATCTTCTCTCCTCCGATGGAGTTGTTACAAGCAGGAGTTAAAGCTTGGTCAAATTCCTTGGTTGGTTTTTCATGGTCTAAAAGATTGGCTTTCCCAACGGTTAATGCATGGGCAATGGCAAGATGGGATAAGAAGGGTCCATATCATTCAAGTTTTCTGAGAACTCTAATCTATCTGAGATCATTGAACAAGGACCATGGCATATTAGGGACCAGCCCCTATTTTTACAATAATGGAAACCAAGTATGGGTTTAGATAGAGGTTGAATCGATGTTATTCCTTTATAGGTATAGTTTCATAGTCTACCGATGGAGTATTGGACGGTGGAGGGTTTGAATCATCTGGCGAGTGCTTTTAGTAAACCAATCTGTATGAGCTCTCAAACTGTAGCAATGGAAAGAATTGGGTATGCAAAGATCTGCATTGAAATCCTAAAGAATGCTTCTTTACCAGAAACCCTTCCTACCCTTCATCTTAAAGAAATAGGTGAGCTAGTTAGAGATGAAATATTCATTTCCTATCGTTGGAAACCTGTATCTACTGGTAGAATTCTAAAGTCTGGTTGGCATGATGATTTAATGACTAAAGAGATTTTGTATGAGGGACAAGTGAGAATAACAGAACAGGGACAAAATCTGGAGATGAGTGGGAATGATACAAGCTTAGCTAGTTCTTCAACAATGACACAGAATGAATACACTAAGGTGTGCAAGGAAAATTTCGGAGAAGTACTAGTGTTTGGGACTAATCTGGAGAAGTTTAAAAAGTTGGGAAATGATATGGTTAAAGCTCTTTCAGGGGCACTGGAGAAAGACAATGAAAATTATGGGGAGATGGTTTGTGCAAGTGGGAGTTTGAGTCCAGAGGAGCCTTCACACCTTCCTATTCCTTTTAATAGTAATCAGACATCAAAGGGAGCTGGGAAGTAAATTAGTAAGAAGTTAGAACAATCGATTGGAGAGTAACATAATATAGAGTCTGTTGATTCGAAAGGTACAGATCCAAGTACTACTCTAGTGAAGGAAGCAGAATCAGATATGGAAGTAGGTGATCCTAGCTAGTTTTCAGTAGAAGTTACTAAAAGGACTGTTGGTAAGAAAAAATGCAAAAAAAAAAGCATAAAGGGGTTATATACCGAGAGTGTCTTTTTAAGGGTTCCATTACATGTCACTCCTATTATGGAACACAAGGGGCCTTAATGATCCCTTTAAAAAGTTGATGGTATAGGAAGTAGTAGCAGACAAAAAACCTGTTTTAGTGGGACTTCTAGAAACAAAAATAAACGCTATTGTTGTTCAGAATGGGATGGCTTTTTTGGGTTCTAAATGGAATTTTCTCTAATCACATCTATCATTATAATGGCAGGATTTTGTGTTGGTATAATACTGACAAGCTTAAGGCGCAAGTAGTAAGGATGGGAATCAATTCATTCATTTACATTGCTAGTTAATAGGTAAGTTCCATTTTGGGGTTACAATTATATATGCCTCTAATTTTGCTTTTTAACAAGCTAAGTTGTGGGAGGAGATTCAGGATTTATATGTGGGTATGAAAGACACATGTTTAGTGTTAGGGAATTCTGAGATCTGATGAAGTAGAAGGAGAAGTGGGTTTCCATGTGGGATCAGGAGTAGAACTCATTCAGCTGCTCCAAAATACTAATTTAGTGGACCTTAAAGGTCTTGGCAGATAGTTCACTTGGGAGAATAAGAAAAAAATTAATATGTTCATTAGGAAAAAATTAAACAAGGCTTTGGTGAAAAAAAGATGGCTCAACTCTTTCCCATAGCTTTGGTAATGTTTGGAGAACCTGGTTTTTCTAATCATGCGTCCATCTTAGTTCAACAGATGTGTGTTGGCTAAAAGACAAGGGCACTGTTCAGATTATTTAACGGTTTAACACAGATAGAAGGTTTTGTGTGTAACATCCCGGTTCCGTAGAACGGGTCGGACCAGAGAAACGGGTCCAAGTGTGGTAAATCAGAGAAATTAGGACAACACATCTCATGCTCATGCATTTGTGAACAGTGA
>JANIIA010000002.1:43171418-43182648 GCA_027478495.1 Erythroxylum alaternifolium | reverse complement strand
GTACACTTGTTGTATACACTTTCAGATTTTGAGTAATGAAAGAGGAAGGATTTTGATTTTAAAAATCTTGTGATTTAGATTTACTGGTATTATTATTTAAATGTATGTGATGCCATGTGGAGTTTGTAGTGATTGCACGTAGCGCTCCCTACTCTTAGGATATGTGTCGGAATGACCTACGGGCGTTCCGATGCGTACCCTAGGGTAATGGGGTGTTACATTAAATGTTTGTAAATTTTGATGTATTATGACATTATGGTTATTGATTAATAAAGATGAATATATTCTTTTATCCTCAGTGATAACTGTTCATATATATAGTCATAATGCATATGATATTCTTTTATCCTCAGTAATAACTGTTCTTATATATAGTCATAATACATATGAAAGCCTTAAGATTTATGTTGATCTTAAGTAATTTAAAGGTCATTGGGTTTTGACCTTGAGCCTATGTCATTTAACACATATAGATTATACAGATATCATTAAAGTTTTACATGACATAGGGGGATATAAGGTGTAATCCCATAAAGGTTCTCTCATATAATTTAGCATTCAATTGAAGAACGTAAAGGTTTTCTCTAATGCTGTTTAGCATCCAGTGAGAGGAATCAAGTTTTCTTTAATGCTGTTTAGTATTCGGTGAGAGAAAATAGGATTTTTCTATTGCTGTTAAGCATTCGGAGAGAGAAAATAGGATTTCTCTGTTGCAGTTTAGCACATACAGTTTAGCATAAAGTTAGAGAAATCGAGACCTACAGATAAAAATGATATATATTGGATCATAAAGGTATCATCCTAGTCTTCCACACCCTATTTTCCATTCATGTTAGTAAGGCATTAGATATTTGTAATTATATTAGACCTGTGTCACATATGACACATGTGTTTGATATTTTTTGGTATCAAAAGCCTTACAGGACAGAATGTTAGACTTTCATTACCTTTGGATCAAATGTTTTTAATTTTTAAAATTTAGTACCAGTACAGCAGTGTGACTTAACCGAATTTTCAAACTTTTTTAAGCATAAGTAAAACTGCAATTAATAATTGTCCAAAGTGAATAATGTAGGACATTTTTGTCCTTTTCCTATAAAGTGGACAACTACTAATTGTAATTTTGACTTTTCCATAAATTATCGGTTAAGTTACATAATTTGATCCAGATAAGGGTAATAAAATGACCTAATAAATGATCCAAATCAATAGTTAAAGTCTGAGTGAAAAATAGATCCATTTTAGTGTGGATCGGGTCCATATCAAACTTGTGATGGGGAAGCCCGATATGGAAGCTATATATATAGGTTAAGGTGTCCTACAGTTGCTCATATATCAATCGTAAGCATATGGATCATCGAATCCATTAAGAGAGCTTACATATTGAGAAAACTATAGAAAGGCCTAAATCACGTGTCGAAAAGTATAATCCGTAAAGGTCCTAGGATATTGGAGATCATTTTGAGCTCCAAATTTGCTTCGAAATCAGAGATGGAACCTAAATTAGGTATTTCACATTTTCTTCATTTTTAACATGTATGATCCGAGATATGTAATAAAGTCCGTGTTACGTATTACACTTGATGCGTCCCGAATTCACTCAGGTGACTAAAATTGTTCTTCAAAAAAATTCCCCGCACTGTCTTATACCTGCTTATGTTGATTTGTTCTGCTTATGTTCTATAGTCCTTCTTTACTGGGTTAGCTATATTTGGTGCCCTTACCTCTGCTTTAAGGGTGGTCACGAAAGCAACCTTTGACAAATATAACAATGGCTTTTGCAAGGGAACTAGTATGTTGCCTTTTTTATGACTTGGGCAAATTTGTGGACTGTTACACGTATAGTATGTATCTTATTATTAGTCAATGAGTAATCTCATAAAGATATAAAATTATTTTCATTGTTAAGGTTTCAAAACATGTTTAGCTTTTGTAGTTGACGTTTAGACATTTACATATATATCCATATAACGTCATATGCACAGTCGACCTGACATAGTCCCTCTTGTTTGATCAACCATTCTGGTTGACTTTTCATCTAGTAATTTGTATAAATTCAAGGACTCTATTGATAAATTTCCTATGTATCTTTTTCAGTTCTATTTTTATCAATATCAACTTTGCTCGAGTTCCTGTGTTTTCTACTGTATGCATTTTACTTCCCCAAATTGCCAATAGCGAAGTTCTACCAAGCAAAGGCTGCCAAAGAAGGATCAAAGACTGTTTCAGCTGATTTTGCAGCTGTTGGATGATAGTTGCATTTTGCATGATGTTTTAGGGTGTTATCTGATAAGCATTTAGCGTTAAATTCAGAGTTAAGTATGTGTTTATTTGTTAATTATGTTGGTTTGTATGTTTATATGTCTTTTACGGGTTAGTATGAATCTTTGAGCTTAACTGTTACATTTTTTAGGTACCTTGATGTGTGTGTTAGTGTTGTAGGGTAAACAGGGAAGAACAATGAAGATTTGAAGAGTTTCGGGCTAAAAGACATAGGCCACGATCATACACAGTGGTCGCGATCGTGTATAGTAGCCACGATCGTGACAGAAAGGGAAGAGCCAGAAGCAGCCAGGCCACGATCGTGACAAAGAGCGTCAAGTCATCCATGATCATGACAGAAAGGATAAATCACCAGCCACGATCGTGGTAGGTAGGGCCATGATTGTGCCTTGTATCAGGCTGACACGAAACTCAAATTTTGAGTGATTTTTTAGACCGTTTTGATCCCGAGTTTGGCCTAGAGCTGCTACAAAATAAATAGCACATTACAAGACAGTTGCCGACAGTGATTAGAGGGTTAAGAGAGTTGAGCAAAACAGTGAGTTTCTGCAAAAATCCGAGAGGAACCTAGAGAGAAATCAAGCGATTGAGGAAGGAGACGAAGGAAGAGAGGCACGGAGATACGTTTGATGCAAAGTACTTCAAAGAATAGGCAATTTCCCGCAGTCGCGACCTCCAAGATCCATTTTGATAGTATTTTCTATTTTTATTTCAATTTCATTAATGTATGAGAATGAATATTGATTGGAATTGCTATTTTTGAGTGTTGACCTTTTGTCTAAACTCACCTTCAGGCAATTTAATTCTTGAGATTAATATAATTTATTTGATGGTGTTTTATTTTAATTTAATTGTGATTTAATTTCAATTTTTCATAATTTGGCAATAAATTGAGAGGATGAGCCCGTAAAAATCATCGATTTGGACTAACGAGAGTTAGGCAAATTGATAGGTAGAGATTTGAGTCAAATCGGTAAAGTTGTGTAATTAGAGATAGAGCATAGATTCCTAATAGGTTAATAGACAAATTTAGAACTAATTTAGGTTTTTGACCAATTGTAGATTAAGAGATCGCAATTCCCATAATTTAAATTAGGATTTATCAATTAGGGTTAAGAATTATAACTCGAAAAGAGTAATTCACCCTAGGACCATCTAGGCCCATTAAATCGAAAATTGCATAATTGGTATATTTTCTTTAGTTTCGAATTGAATCCCCCTTTCTCTCACTTGGTTATTTCTAGGTTGGGTTTCGGATTATTTGTGTGGTTTGCTATTTTGTTCATTCTTGTGGCACTTTAATTTCTCAAATTTTGATTACTGATTGATTTATTTTCCACATCAGTTGTTTAACTAGGTCTATTGCGAACTTAGCTACCTTTAGATTTTAGGACTAGTTCCCTTCCTTGTGGGATCGACACCTTAGGTATTACGCGAATGACCCGTGCGTTTGTGGTAATTACCAAGGTTATAATTAGTAAAACTTAACGCGCGTAACCTTGAGCGAACACTGGAATCAACAAATCAGGAAATTAAGAAGTATGGAAATTGTGCTTTTCTCTCTAGCAGCTGGTTTTGTTCTAGGAGAATAGCTTTTGTGAAAGCAACTTTGTGATTCCAACCTTTGACGCTTTTGATATTTTTGCAAGGTGCGGGTGATTCCAAACACCTTGATCGTTTGAGCAATAAGCAGCTAATGCTTCAGAACATATATTGTATGATAATCTTGTGTCTGATATATATCCTCACATTGTCGATATTCCCTAGATTCTTATATGAAAACATAGGCCAACACAAGTTAGGAGAATGGTAAGTGCAAAATGTAGGACTCGCTAAGGATGTTCTCAAGTTATTCCAAGTGAATCGGCAACTTCATATGTAACCAATGACTGATTCCTGACAATTTTGTTTCCCACGCTTGATCCAAACATTTCTTATTTCTCTAGGGAAATTTTGTCTAGCATTGGTCACAATTCATCATGTTGTAGTTGACAAGTTATAGAACAGTCCAAGTTCACTGCTTAAAAAGTCCCATTTTTCAATTGATCTCAGAATTTTGTTCCAGATTATTTACCCAACAATGGTTGCAATATTCAGGTATGATGTTGTTCTAGTAGCGATGTATAATGTGTGGGATCTTATATCAAGATATATTCCGGTTGTGAAATGTTTGAAGTTGAAGTCCAAAAGGGGACTCATAGTTGCAGTTCTTTCTTGTTTTCTTCTCATTCCTGCATTCTACTTCACTGCAAAATATGGTGATCAGGGATGGATGCTCATCCTCACTTCTTTTCTAGGACTAACAAACAATTATTTCACTGTGTGCATCATGACAGAGGCACCCAAAGGTTACAAGGTTAGTTGAAAATGACATTACGATTTGCATATAATGATAATCTTCACATTAGTTTCTCAAGAAGATTTTGGTTTATTGTACGAACATACAAGACATCAAAAATTAACTTTAAACCTAAATGCCCTTTAACTGCTATAGTCCCCTTTCCTTTTGCCTCAATGTAGTCTCTATTTCCAATTTAGACTTTGGAGATAAAACTTTTATCAATTTCTCTGAACATCTTTTGATTAAATATCATGTGATTTGTGCTGTTGGAATTATGGCCATGACCCAATCATTATGTAATAGATTAAACACTTTTGTTTTGTGATTGTTAACTTTGTTTAATAATATAGAAAATGATTATATTATCATATTATGTTTATTGCTTTTATCCTAATATGATAAGTCCTTGATTAAATTTATACATATGCCATCATAATGGAGATTATGATAATGAGAGCCAAGTCTTTAGGGTTTAATCTGAAAGCATTCTTGATCATAGGATCATCAAATAAGGACTTTAATAATCCGGTTAGATCAATATGTATGTAATGGTATCTATTGGATAGATATTAGTAGATCTCATTTACTAAGTTACATATATAGGTGATGCATATGGAGATATGATCATTGAATTTACCAAATTGACAATTCCCAATGGTTAATATTACCTATGAAATGTCAAGTGGGATATTATCATAAGGATTTAAATGTATATTTTTTCCTTTGACCTAAGATCATCATCACTCATTATATTTTGATGTTGGACAACTAGTGCGTAAAAATACTAGTTGAATGATCATTGGATATAATTAAGTACTTATCTGAATAATGGTGAGTCAAGATGGGATCCATCGACTCTAAGTAATGAGTTTGAGCTCTATATTGTCATTGATCTTAATGATTGTTTCAAGACTTTGGCTAAGGTGATTGAATAAGTGAGGAAAGGAGTTTCTTAAGTCATTCACCAATCATTAATGACCAACATGTAACATAATTGGTTATCTAATAGGGTTTGACAGTTAAACCATACCTTAGGATAAGCCGGAGTTCTAATAATGGAAGGTAATAATACATTATCCTTAACTAGGTTTTGTCTTTGTAAGGTTGTTACTTCATACTATCTGGTCGTTGAGGAGTGTTGTTAGACGCTAACCTTAATTAGTAATTAATTGGATTCATTACTACCGACTTAATGATTAACCTATGTGGTCACACACTTATGAGTGTAATATTGTTTATGATTATTTAATTTATTATGAGATCATTTATTAAAAAATCTATATGGCATATTAATAAATTTTTTGCTAGTATAGAAAATATAATTAATATTGGAAACTCTCTTGTGGGAAATAAATGAATAAAATAAAATAGTTTTATTTTATTTCATTTTCTTTTATAAATAATAATTCAAAATAGCAAAAAAGGTGTCAGATAATGACTTTGTCTTTGGTGGTTTTGATTTTACATTTAAACAAAAAAAAAAGATGTGACGTCTAACTCTCTTTTATTATTCTGTACGTTTAAGAAATAAAGTGTAGAAGTTGGTTTTTTAAGTTTTTAAATCGTTAAAAATCCTTAAGAAAATAAGAGAGTAAGAAGACATACTCTTTCTTCACTTTTACGTTGAAATCAACAAGAGAAAAAGAAAAGAAAAATTGTTTTCTCCATTCTTGAAAAAAGGGTTCTTCAAATTTAACCATATCCATATCAAGTGTTGAAAACGAGACGTATTTCTCGATAAATTCTCACAAATTTTAGGTATTTGTTTTTCGACTGTTCTTGCTATTAGTATGAATATTAAGCACAATAAATTGAATTTAGGATTGCAAATTTTTGCTTCCGCTGTGTATGCGATCCTTCAATTGGTCTGCTGCATATGCGATGCTTCATATGTAACCACTATTAATAAGCCAACTTTCATTTGAATTGTAGTTGGCAAAGCATGATGCTGCAAATAACTCCTGCTCATCAAGTTGATTATTTACAGCTTGCTTGTCTTCTCCCGCATGTTATTGCGCTTTACATATCCTTTCAACATGTCCTAGTTGTCCACACTTGTTGCATCTTACATATGGCCTCCACTAACACTTGTATTCTAGATTATTTGTTTTCTTGCAGTACGAATATGGTGAAAAACTCTGAGCATTCTTGTTATTAATCCTTTTTTTGTTGAATGAATTTACTAGAAAAGTGAATGATTTTGGAAGTGTGAGAATCGTGCATATGCATCTGTGGTGTGAGTTGGCGTCAACCTGAAGTGAGGAGTGAAATTGAATTGAAAAAAGATTTATATGCTGTGTGATGGAGGTGCTCTAGTTTTTACCACTCAATAACCGAAGTCAATCCTAGTTTAGTATGGAGTAGAGTGGTGGTTGCGTGGCTGTTAATTAATTATTGAATCAACACTGCAGAAGTAAATCTTAGTTGAGCAGTGAAGATTGTGTGGCTGTGCATTAATGGGGGATTGAGTAAAACACACGGTGGCCATCTTACATCTTTGGGTTAATTGCTGAAAATAAAAATCGTGTGTTGTGTAAGAAGAGTTACAGTGCAATGGTGTGGTGAGCATTAATTATATATAGGATTCTATCATGTAATGAATGGGGTCTATGCTTATTTATGATTGCGACGTCCTCTCTTCAACAATTCCCTGTTATTCACTTTGGCTTTTCAATAATGCAAAATTTGGTTCCACTACCTTAAGGGACTGGACAACTCTGGTTTCTTGGTGTTAACTCTTGACTCCTGCTTACTTGTCAATCTGACTTGTTCTTTTGGGATATGTGTTACGTGTGGAAGATACACCACTGTTTAAACTTTTGATTTTCTAGACTTGTTCTTCTTGCGTTTATGCGTGATTATTTTGCTAAATCGTGTTTGGTTGGCTACATATGGTCTGTGGGGTCATGTTGGTGTTTATATAAATCAGCCCATTATTGTTGCGACCACTTCTAGATTTATTTCAATGGAGCTGAACCTTTCGGAAAGTTGTCCTTCTCTTTTATCTCAAGTGTATTATCATTTTTGTTTCTAGTTATTTTAATCACTTGAGTTGTTTGTTTAATTATCTTTATTATTAAATAGTGTGTGTAAATCCTCTGTTAAGGTTAGTACAAGGTGGTCGTACTACTGGGTATGAGATTCTTTCACAGGAAGTGAGGTTGAGAGATAGTGTCAAGGGTTGAGTGGTGTCGGCTCAGTAAAGCCTCGGGTAAATTTATTGTACTTCGGTGAAAGTGATTAAGCTGGGTGAGGGCCCTGCAGATGTAGGCAATGAGTGTCGAACTGCATTATCAAATTTCCGGTGTCATCTGATATTTTTTGTTTGATTGATTTTTGTTTCATTTGTGCGAGAGACGATTGCGTAAAATCAGACAATTTGTGAAACACCTACCCCTACGATTTTTCAATTGATATCAGAGAGGGTCACCATTTCAAGACTTGATACCAAGTTGGTGTAGATCCTAGTTCCGCGAACATGGCTATAAGAGAAAGAAGCAAAGGATTGGAATTATAGGTTGAAACTGGAAAAGGTATGAATGATACAAAAGATGAATCCAATGAAAATGAAGATATGGAGCTATTAACACGAGAGTTCAATAAGTGACTGAAGAGAGTGAAAAAGGATAGACCTGAATTCAGACAATATGCTGGAAGCTCATCAAATACTAATCTAAAGCAACAAGTCAAAATGTAAAAGGGTGAAAGGAAGGTGAAGAAAATCCAATGTTATAAGTGTCAAGGTTTTGGGCATGTTCAAGCCGAATGTGCTAATACTTTGAAGAAGAGAAAAGGAAAATCATTTTCTAGCACTTGGAGTAAAAATGAATCTGAGAGTGAATATGGTAGTGGAGAAGAAATTGCTAATGTTGATCGTTAATTGCTTTACATAGCAAAAGTCTAGTTACTTGTTTAACAGCAACTGTGAAGGAAGTAACTGAAGACGAAAAAATGAGTAAATCAATAAATTTCAGGAAAAACATAGACGATTTAGCTCATAGCTCGATCTCAGATTGTGACAGTGATGAAAGTGGTTCAGGTGATAAAAAGGAGAACATTTATGAGACTTATGAATTAATGTACGAAAAATGGGTAAAAACCTGTAGAAAGAATAAAAGACTAAAGGAAGAGAATCTCTCCATGAAGAATACCATACAAGAGTTATAAAAGAAATTGATGGTAGCTTTAGATGAGCTCAGTAAAGTCAAACTAAAATTAGCAAGTATTGAAAAGGGTTTGAGAATGCTGAATGGAGGCACGGAAAACTTAGAAAAGTTGATCGAAATAGGTAAGGTTAAAGGGGATCTTCAAGGCATTAGTTACAAAGGTGAGTATTCTAAAGTGAATGAGGAGAAAAACTGATATGTCTAGATCTATCTGAGAAGAAGAAACATCGAGAAAGATTCGAAAATTTGTACCTACGTGCCATTTTTGTGGAGTTATTGGGCATATAAGACCAAGATATTACCAGTTACTGCAGATGATGTTTCAAAGAAGTCAAAGTTGACGAATTCTATGTCCCTCACATAAATTTCAGAATCAACCTTTAGTACTAAAATCCAATTGGGTTAGAGAGAGTCAAGGACAAACACAAAGATGTAGTGAAGGAAAAACAAGAAAGTGTTTAGATTCACAGTTAGTCACTGCTTTTAAAGAAATTGTTCAAACTGAGGATAAGTCAATTATTTCAGATGAAGAAATAAATCAGACATTCGATGACCGAGATAATGTGATGAGGAATAAGCCTAGGTTTGAAATTCTTCGAGGGGCACAGCGACTGTATACTTTACATTTTTGAAGTATTTTTGTTGTTTAAAAAAAGGAAGAAAATAAAAAAAAGAAGAAAATGAAACTTAAAAAAAATTGTCTTCTTTACTTCTTCTTTAGTCTTTATGTTGCCATTGTCATCTCATCTTTTTAGTAGTTTGCATTGTGACTTCTATTTAGCTCCACCGAAGACTTTTAAGCTCTCTCATCAGTATGGGTCTCTCTATCGGGTATCTCTCTCTCTTTCAGGCATATCTCTCGGTGTTTTGAATGGTGCTAATTTGTCTTCTTGGCTTGCTTATGATTCTTTTGTTGCACCTATTGTTGATTATTATGATTATACGTTTTGATACTATTTTTTCTCAAGGGGAGACATCATATTGTTTATGGTGAACGTTTCTAGGTATATGTGTGACTATTCATCTTACTTTTTGGCATCTTTTTGTCCCAAGGAGGAGAAATTTGGATGATTGGATAAATTTGATGTTCTTTGGAACTTGATGTTTAATTAAGGGGGAGTATTTGTTATATGAATTGTGAATTTGATACTTATATGTCCAACTATGTTATTTAGGGGGAGTTTCATATTTGTGACAAACAATGCCAAAAAGGGGACGATTGTTAGGATATATGTTATATATCTAAGTAATTAGTTTTGGCATTATTTATTAATTAGACATATAAGATATTAATTGGATAATGACTTGGATTCAAAAGCTATGTGGATAATCTTCTAGGTGAAAAAGAATCCTATCTTGGATTAAAGTCTATTATCATGCCTATCTTGGATTGAAGTCTATTATTATGTTGGTAATTGAATTGTGTTTTGCGTGGATTTTGTGAATTTGGGATAAGAGAAAAAACAAAGGGAAGTGGTAGTGGTGTGTTGGTGAATGATTTTTGAAGTGTGAGAATCGTGCATATGCATTTGTGGGGTGAGTTGGTGTCAACCTGAAGTGAGGAATGAAATTGAATTGAAAAAAGATTTATATGCTGTGTCATAGAGGTGCTATAGTTTTTACGACTCAATAACCGAAGTCAATCCTAGTCTAGTATGGAGTAGAGTGGTGGTTGCGTGGGTGTTAATTGATTATTGAATCAACACTGCAGAAGCAAATCTTAGTTGAGTAGCGAAAATTGTGTGGCTGTGCGTTAATGGTGGAATGAGTAAAACACACGGTGGCCATCTTACCTCTTTGGGTTAATTGCTGAAAATTAAAATCGTGCGTTGTGTTATGTAAGAAGAGTTACACTGCAGTGGTGTAGTGAGCATTAATTATATATGGGATTCTGTCATGTAATGATTGGGGTCCATACTTGTTTATGATTGCGACGACCTCTCTTTAACAATTCCCTGTTATTCACTTTGGCTTTTCAATAACACAAAATTTGGTTCCACTGCCTTAAGGGACTGGACAACTCTGGTTTCTTGGTGTTAACTCTCGACTCCTGCTTACTCGTCAACCTGACTTGTTCTTTCGAGATATGTGTTACGTGTGGAAGATACACCGCTGTTTAAAAGGATGGGCACGAGAGGGATTGAAAACGTGAAATTATAAAAGGACCAAAAGAACGTGAAATTATAAAAGGAAAACGATTAAGAGATCATACAATTAATTAAAGTATTATCAAGTGAGCACAATAATGTATGAATATTTAAAATCAGAAAGTGGAGTGTCTTTTGTGGAATCAATTTTATAATAATATCAAGTAGACTGAGTATAACTTAATAAAACACGTACTCAAGCAAGTTAAACAATTATTTTGGTATATTTAAATGAATTTAACACAGCTTGCATGGATTTAATTAAGATTTTTGAAGCTTTTAGTTATAGGAAT
>JANIIA010000002.1:43148573-43166134 GCA_027478495.1 Erythroxylum alaternifolium | reverse complement strand
CTCTGGGAATCTACCTCCTTAATCTCCTCATTGGCTTCTTGTCTCCTCAGATTGACCCGGAATTTGACGGGAGTAGCTGCGATGGACTCGTTTTACCTACTCACGAATCCGACAAGTTATGACTCTTTGTCCGACGCCTCCCAGAATTCAAGTTCGGGTACAGTACTTTCTTTAAGTTTCTGGTAGTTTGTGGATTTTTGTGGTTGTTCGTTTAATTAATGTCAATTTAGGGTAAATCGAATTCGATTGTATTGAACTTTTTGGTATAGGCTATTTAATTGGATTTGGAGATATTACATTAGGGACAAATTTGGTATCATGTGGTTACCAGAATTTGGGTGAATAGGTTAAGGGTTCTTGAGATTGACAGAAGTTCTATTTTTATCAATCTCAACTTTGCTCGAGTTCTTGTTTTTTATACTATACGCATTTTACTTCCCCAAACTACCAATAGTGAAGTTCTACCGAACAAAGGCAGCCAAAGAAGGATCAAAAACTGTTTCAGCTGATCTTGCAGCTGCTGGAATCAAAACGTCAGGAAATCAAGAATTACGGAAATTGTGCTTTTCTCTCTAATAGCTGGTTTTGTTCTAGGAGAATAGCTTTTGTGAAAGCATCTTTGCGATTCTAACCTTTGATGCTTTTGATATTTTTGCAGAGTGCAGGTGATTCCAAACACTTTGACCGTTTGAGCAATAAGCAGCTAATGCTTCAGAATATAGATTATATGGTAAACTTGTATCTGATATATGTCCTCACATTGTCGATATTCCCTGGATTCTTATATGAAAACACAGGCCAACACAAGTTAGGAGAATGGTAAGAAAATGTAGGACTCGCTAAAGATGTTCTCAATTTATTCCAAGTGAATCTGCAACTTCATATGTAATCAATGACTGATTCCTGACAATTTTGTTTCCCGCGCTCCCTCAAAACATTTCCTATTTCTCTTGGAAATTTTGTCTGGCATTGGGCACAATTCATCATGTTATAGTTGACAAGTTATAGAACAGTCCAAGTTCACTGCTTAAAAAGTCCCATTTTTCAATTGATCTCAGAAATTAGTTCCCGATTATTTACCGAACAACGGTTGCAATATTCAGGTACGCTGTTGTTCTAGTAGCAATGTACAATGTGTGGGATCTTATATCAAGATATATTCCGGTTGTGAAATGTTTGAAGTTGAAGTCCAGAAGGGGACTTACAGTTGCAGTTCTTTCTCGTTTTCTTCTCATTCCTGCGTTCTACTTCACTGCAAAATATGGTGATCAGGGATGGATGCTCGTGCTCACTTCTTTTCTGGGATTAACAAACGGTTATCTCACTGTGTGCATCATGACAGAGGCACCCAAAGGTTACAAGGTCAGTTGAAAATCACATGTAATTATAATCTTGACATTGGTTTCTCAGGAACATCAACTGAGCTCTCTTTTGGCTTTGTAGGGTCCTGAACAAAATGCTTTGGGGAATTTGCTAGTGGCCTCCTTACTTGCGGGCATATTCTCAGGAGTTTCTCTTGATTGGATGTGGCTTTTAGGGAAGCCTTTCTTCCAATGATAAACAACCACAGGTTTACGTTTGCCAGGCGAAGCTTTATAAGCACCCTGTATTAGCCAATAAAAGCATAGAGACGTCTTCATTCTAACTCGAGAGAATTTCTTTGTTTAGTATTTGCTATAAGTGTTTTAATCTTTTCTTAATCTCTAAGTCTGATTGTTTTATCTATCTCTTTATGTTCCTAATTAGTGGTATTAGAGCTTCTTGTTTATAAGGGGCATGTTAGTGTGGTTAAGTCTAGATAGAGCTTTTGAGTGTAAAATCTAAAACTTGTGGAATAAAATGACTCTCAATAATAATAATTTCTTCGGTAACCGACCTCCATTTTTGAATGGGAGAAATTATCAGATTTAGGTAATAAACATGAAGGCCTATTTAAACTTTAAAGGCATTGGATTTGCGGGATGCTGCAGAAGATTAAGCATATCTAGAATCTCATGGACCTAATCCAACATTGACGCATATGAGGGCAAAGAAGCCTAAAGCATTGACGTATACAGTTGGAGTTTAAAGGAGTTAACAATGCTGAAAGTGGATTCATAGCATGTTTGTGTCTTATAAAAGCTAATTTTATTATATTTTTTATTTTCTAAAAAGTTTGATGGGAAAGGTGTCTATGGTTAACATAAGATTTCCTTTGATTCAGTTGGTGAGAGTCCTAAAAATGCTAAAAATGGAGGATTTATTCCTTTGGCATAGGAGGAATAAACATTTTAATATGGCTTCTTTGAAGGAGACGCAGCTTCACATTTTGGCAAAAGGCTTTTACTAATGGGACAGTGTGAGGTGTTGTAGTTTACAGATAAATTTTTAAAAACATTTTTTATCTTGTAAATATTCGTATGTATATGATAATATCTATAAGATAAATATATATTGCAAATGTAATTATAATTATAAGATTCATATTACATTTATGTATTATTTCTATATTGTTTTTAGTCATTGTTCTATTAAGGTTGACATCAATAAATGTAAAAAAACTAGTACATATTATGTTTCTTTCTTACGAAGGAAGTTGTTGATATCATAAATTAACGTATGAAGATACTTAAACAAATGTATGCTTGTTAATTAGAGAATAAGTATACAACATTGACCCATATAAGAATTCTATTTGAATCATTATTTATATGTCTATAAAATTATTACTATAATGATTTTATAAGTAATCATCCGACTTGAGATCTCCAAAGCATCTCATATAAGGATTGTTATGTTTGGATACTACTTATGACCTATTAAAATTAAGAATAGCTTAGTTAGTAGTCATTTGATATAGCATAAAATATATGGAGATAGCTAAGTGATCATTTAGGATTTATTATCCTAAAGTGATTAGAGAGAATGTTCTATTATTCTCAATTAGTATTGATTCAAAAAATATTTGGTCAAGGTAGAATAACACTTTGTAAAATAGTTTGCAAATGTTATTTATTGAATTAATTACTAATGGTAGAGAATTGACATGATTTGATTTAAATAAAGTAAACATTAATTTCATGCTCAATGTCTAATCAAAATATTGTTTAATGAAGGTATTAAATTATACAAAAAATCATGTATAAAAAGGTTAATTAAAACCACTTGATATATTTCTAAATATTTGACTAGTCATGATGAGCTACTAAATAATAATATTGATCTATAAATATAAAGTATTGGATTAGAGAAGTAAAGATAAATTAAAGGAGTTTAATTTATCTATTCGTAAATATGATTAAGATTATAATTTATAGTTATTGCTAACATATTTGGAAACCTAATGGATCATACATAAAACGGGTTGAAGAGAAAAAATATGTTTTAATCAAGTTAAACTAGATTATAAAGTTTGAAAAACTTTATGATTAATATAAGATATTTAATTAATAAGGACAAATATAAGATATTGAGTCTTATTTTGTCATAATTGGTATATAATTAAAATTAACTATAACTATAATTAAAGTTTAATTAAACTTAGAATTTTATTTCAACTAAATTACCAAAATTTTAAGAATTTATTGTAAATAGGCTTAGACTCTAAGTAAGCTAACGCTTCTTGCGTAATCATCTTTGTAACAATTACAAAGTACTATCAACACATTCTACGAATACTGCTAGAGGTCAGATACTTATACAACTACGATGGTTGAAATGAGTTAATTTTTAAAATAGTTGAAGGAAAACGATAAGGAAAAGATCAAGCTTTAGAATAAAATATGAATTATGATTCATACTTTATTATATTTTATGTATTAGTTTGGTCATAAAATTTAAGTGTTCTTAACTTCTAAAAATCAAAACAAAAAGGTTTTATATTAATTCCTTTTTTAGGATTGGATCTTGTTTCTAGCAATAGTATCATAGCAACTTTAATTTTGTAACTTGATTATTATTAACTTGATGAGATTAAGGCTAAAAACTTATTTTAATGTATGAGCCTAATGTTGATTAGGACTTTTTTACGCTTTCTTGAAAAACAATATAATTGTCTCCCTCATCTTTTTGCTTTTGGAAACTGGAAAACTTTATTTTGTTATTGTAAATCCGTTTTGGAGTTTCTATATAATATTCTTAATCGTATTCTTCCCTTTTCTTTGTTGTAATCGGAAAGACGACACTACCCCACCCAAAGCTTTAAGATTTCTTGAAAACGTTAAAAGCTTTTTTTTTGTTTTTTGTTTTTTTTGCCAATGTATGAACATAAATCCTCACTTGCCACGAGGGAAACCGATTTTACAAGATACCTCCCAACAACGAAACCATTCACAATCAAACCATCGAAAAAAGCCAGACTAAAATCTAAAACAACATTAAAGTAATTCCCAGCTAACACAACAATAGAACAGAAAAATAAAAACTAGCTAAACACGCATATAAGGAAATTCCAAATAATCAATATTAACAATGCCTTTTAAAAGACGAGGGCATATTTGAATATTCTCATAAACTTCCGTCTTCCCCCTTTCTCCTTGGCGAGCTAAAAAGTATGAAGCAAAATTTGCTTTCTTGAACCAGTGTTATACCATGTAAACCATTCCCCTCAATTCCTCACATAAATCATCCCAAAAATCATATAGGAGCCACAATGTATACTTCCTAATGCGAAGCCAATCAACAACAATTTTTGAATCGCTTTGAATAATAATATTATCGAAATTGAGTTGTTTGCAAAGCTGAACTCCTTGCACAATGACCTTTAATTATGCACTATTATTAGTGCCATGTATTGGAAGTTGTCTGGTGGATATTTGAGTTTCCTGAACTAGATAATAAGGTTTCAGGGGGAGTATTGTAAGTTGCCTGGTGGATATTTGGGTTTCCTGAACTGAATAATAAGGTTTCCTGGATATTTGGGAAGGCTTCGGTATTAACTGAATAATAAGGAGATTGGTCAACTAATCACCTATATTTCTCATGGGTATTAATTATTCCTGATTGTTCCCTAGGTGGTTCAGAGTACGACTCCCCTATGATTTGTTTGCTGTCAATTTTTTAATCTAAGTTGTCAACTCCCTTAAGACAGGGGGTTGTTATTTAGCTTTTCTAAACCGCCAGTTATGGCGTAATTCAAGGGTTAATCCCTCCTATATATTGCTGTATAATTGTAATAATCAAACAATGTGAAATACAATTCAACCTTTGAATTTCAATACCATGTCCGCAAACGTGTAGAGAACGCACCTTTCACAAAACCATGACTATCTCTTATAATGCCACCACTCCTGTATTCCAGAGATTTCCTCGACAACTCCCATCACAATTAAGATTAAACCATCCCTCAGGGGGCCAGACCAACTCACTAGTTTTCCATGATTTGGAATTCTATTATGATATTGTAGCTGAAAATTATCAAAAACTGCTCTATTATGAGTTAAAAATTTTCAGGTTGAGCCAAGATTGTCACCCAGGAGTTTAGTCCAAACACGAACAACTCTTCAAACCTGATCTGCGTTTTCATACTTCCCCTACATTCTAGCTTTACATCTTCTCTTCTAAAGGCACCACGTAATTAAACAAGGGATTAATCCAATCAACATTCCGTTGATAGAGGACTTTTTGGCATACTTCCACCAGTGCAACACTCTGGACTTCCAAGACCATTGTTGTGCCGTGTGTATTCTCATTTCTGTGCTAGCTGTCAATCATACCTGTGCCGCAATCTCACCTTCAGAGAAAATATGATCTATACTTTCCTATTGATGCTCCTTACAACAATCACAAGCCGAAGCTAAAGAGACTCCTTTGTGCTGAATTCTTTCATCCACCACCAGAGCATTAAACCAACTCCTCCACATACACAGATATCCTTGTAGGTAACCTATTATGCCAAAACCACCCATAATTTGATAATAGTTGCCCTTTATTTCTAATCACCTCCAAAGTTGTAAAAGTGGGAAAATTGCCATAAGGGGAAGAAAAGCTTATTAAAGGCTTTGGATGTGTTTTTGGTTCTAGATTTTGTGTTTTCTGAGTTTTGTTTGATTGTGCGAAACAGTTGATCCTCATCCCACTGATACACAAAGATGGTTCTTCCAATGGTTGCCCCTGGTGACTTGCAAGGGTGAGAAATCATCCACTGTGAAGCTCTACGTGCAATGAAGAAGACACGCGAAGTACCGGTGGTAGGAGATGACATAATTGAACTAGAAATAGTTGAAGGAGGCGAAGGCGGAGGTGGCAACAATTAGAAATAAGAAAGGATGTGGTGGCAGAGGACCAAAAACACTAATCTATGAAGAAGATGGGGAAAATGTACCCACAACTGGACAATGCGTATGGTGGAGATGTGTCTAGTTCAGGTGCCTTGCATAAACATTCTGGCGTGTGACTATCGCATTCAAATTTTATTTTTCTTTTAGTTTTGTGTTTTAAGCCTTACTTTTAATTAAATTAGTTCAATTGAGATTAAATCGATTTAAATTCCTATTAAATTTGGAAAAAATGTTTTCTAACTTTTGAAAAAAAATTCAAAGGGCTAATTTTATTAGGAATATTTTAGAATTTAGTTTAATTTTTTAAAGAGTTGAATTATTAAATTAAATTAGTTATCAAATCAACAATTAAAATCAAGCAAAGGTTTAAAAAGAGTTATCTTCATAATTAGATTATGTTAGATATAATAATATAATAAGATTATATTCATTAAAATGAAATCCCAATTTTAAAATTATATTAATTATTTGTCTTAAATGTGATTTGATTAATAATTAAATTGATGTGATATCCCTAAACTAACCGCTCCCCACATGCCTTATTACTAAAGGAATAAGGGGGCTGGTCCGACCAAGAGAAGGTGTCCTGTATTAAGCAATTAGGAGTATAATTGGGAGTTAGATGCAACACTTATCTAGGAAATTCTCTCCTCCTCCCTTTAAAAATAACCGCACTAATTTTAGTTTAGGTGGGAGGTTCTCCATCATTATACTGCTAACGAAAAGCTGATTAAAGGACCATACCCTGTCTAATTATCATATCAAAAAAAAGACTTTTCGCCCGTTACCTACCCTACAAGACGCTCCAGCCTCCATTGTTTCAATTAACCATATTAGGTTATTAATAAACCAGGATTGTAAGTCTTTAGGAGAGATGGACCACAAGGAATTCCCTTTAAGAATATATGAACGAACTTATTTAATCCACAAAGAGTCCATATTAGTCAATATATGCTAATTCTTCTTTAGCATCAGTACTTTATTGGTGGTGGAAATAGGAATTATCCCTAGGCCCCATGTTTCTTTGTCTTGCATACCTCATCCCATCTTACTTTCATTAGTCTTCTATTACAGCTATGTTTTCCCCCATAACCTCTACGCTAGCTTTTTAATTGCCTTTACTACTTTTTTAGTCAGGAATATGCTAGTGGACCAATAGACCTACAAGGAATTTATAACAAATTTTTAATTATAATCTTTCCCTAAAAGATAAAAATCTATTAGTCCATGAGCTTAATATTTGTTTTATCCTTTCCACCAGAGGATAACATGCATGAAATTGAATCCTTCTTGTGAAGATAGGCAGGCCTAAATAGCATAATGAAGATTGCTTCCTTTCTATATAAGTGATTGTAACTATATCGGTTTCCAAACTATCTACACTATTAGCCGGTACAAAATGAGTCTTTTCCATATTGATTACTAAGCCTGACATTTCCTTAAATTGATTTAGAGAGGACGTTAGGATATTAACTGATTGGAGATGAGCTTTGTAAAATAGAAAAAAAATCATCAACAAGGTATAAGTTGATTATAGAAACTTTCCCGCATTTGGTATGAAATTTGAAACCCTTTTCCCTATCCACATTGTAGTGAAATAATTGAGTTATGAACTCCATATAAAGGATAAACAAATATGGGAAATAGATTTGCCATTTCTAAAACCTATTGCTTCTTTAAAGATTCTTGTAGGTATACCATTAATTAGAACATAATAGGAAGTAGATATTATACATGCTTCCACCCATCTAATGAATTTATCAGGAATCCTATCACATCTAATATCATAATTATAAACCTCCACTCCACACTATCAAGTCTTCATAAAATCTATTTTGAAAGCACAATTATAATATGAAATCTTGAGCCTTCCACCTTTGCCCTAATGACCTTAGGCTTACTTACATGCATACATATATTTAGTTTTAGGATGTTTTAGGTATTGTTTTGACTAATCTTTATATTTTATTTATTATTTTGGTTAACTTAAGAATGCTAGGAGTTTTATAAATGTCAGATTTTGCTTTCTTTATAAGCCTCTATAAGGTTTTTAGTTAGACAAGTCTTGAATTTTATTGACTACTCTAAAACAAGAATTTCCTTTTTTAGCTATACAAGTTTTGAGTGAGTTTTTAATATCTTTTTATTTCCTTACTCTTGATATAAAATATTGAGGATAATATTTTAAGCGTAGGGGTGATTTAGAAATTGATCTTATTGCATGAAATTTTTTTAAATTTTAAAGATTTTTTAATTACTTAAGGTTTATGGCATCAATTTATATATAATTTTTAGTTAATATTGGTTGTTAAATAATTTTCTTGTAAATTTGACTATGTGAATGCTAAGAAATTGAATTTATTAAATCATTATACTTTTATTTAACTTGTATGATCCTATGAGGATTTGAGCAATCATACCATGTATCTTTGTTCTTATATAGGTACCTTCTTTGATTTTGAATTTTTAGAACTTGCATTTCATCTTTTAAGATTATATTAAGATAGCATAAAGAGGATAAAGGCACTAAGAATCTGAGTTTCAAGCAAATTGCCTACCTTTTTATACATTCATCCATTAGTTAGCATTTTTTATTTTTATATGAAATTTTATCCTTTTTCTTTATAACATTTTCCTAAAAAACCTTGAACCTAAAAGAAAGACAAATACTTACTCTCTAATTCATGATTAGTAGAGCTTTTGCTAGTAATTTAATGTGGTTATTAGGAACGAGATACAAGGAAATAAGTATAGGGGAATGATAAAGTTTATGAAAGTAGTAATACACAAAAAGAAATCTTGTGCCAGTATAATTTTAAAAAAACATTTTGAAAATTGGTTGACATGGATTCTTATGATTACAAAATATGAAGGTAAAGGGGCAATTGCAAGAATATGAGTAGTTAGTGGAATAATAGATGTTTTTTTATAAATTTATTTATATTGCTCTATTGATTGTAAATATCGTTGTTATCCTTTATACCCTTTCTTTTGTTAGCCTATTTAAATCTTTGGCCCCATTATATCCCTAATCAAAGTCCTTATTATTTATTCTTGTTTATATTTATTTTATTAGTAGAGATTGGATAACTTTTAAGCCTATAGTAAAGATGAGAGTACCATACCAAATTTCAAACACGTATATGAATGAGTGATATCTTATGAGGACTTATAAATTCACAATATTGATCTTGATAAAGCTGGTGTAATAGTATTTAATTCTTCTTACTTATATTGGGATTTGTTTATGAAATATCATATATTGAAAGTCTGCAATTCTTTTAAGACGTGAATTTGTATATCTCGTGTTATTAATTTTGAAGTTAATTACTTTATTATTTTTAGGTCAAGGTTTATAGGTAGCATTTAAGTAAACTTTTAGGAGAATATAACTCTTCCACTAGGGACACTAAGGGGTTTAAAGGCTTATAAATAAATGTAAATAATAATGAGTACCAAATATTATAAAAATTATCCAAATTCAACCAAAATGCTCCTAAAATCATACTAAAAATTATAACCTAATTAGCACTTATCTAATTCCATCATATTTAAGCATTTGCTTAAGCTTAAGCAAATCAATTTTATCACTATTAATTTAAATAGGTGGCAACTACAGGAAAGAATTTAAGAAATCAATCACATTAGTCCAAATTCTCTACTATTCATTCAATTGCAGAATTCATCAAATTATTAGGCATTTACATATTTACATCAGGTTGTAAATTAGTTCAATTCAACTCTATAATCTTTGAAACTTTACTTAATCTACATAAGCCAACCTAATGCATAAAGTGAACATCTATAAGAAATATGTTCTAGCTTTTAAATATTTTCATAATCCTTATTAAAAGAAAAGTAAAACATTGACTTTTAAATTAACAGAGGAGCAATTAAATATTTATTTGAAAAGTCAAATAACCTTTTGACTAGAAAGTAAACACTTTGTCATAAATACTAACAATTAATTAGGTCATCGTTTTAAATGACTATTAGCACTACTCTTTAACTTTGACCTTTTTACTTGGTTTAAAGCTAATAGAGTGAATTTATTTAATGATCACTTATTCACACTTTTTCTCTTTTTCCATTAGGATACTAAAAATGCTTTAAAATAATTCACTTATAACTTAGTTGTATATCCAATTATATGAAAAAAGTATCATAATACAATTCAAATATCCATTTTCAAAATTAATGATCAACCCTAGTTTCTTGGACTGATAGAAATTCTAAAGTTATAACCATATTATTTCTCAATGCATACAATCCCTATTCTTAAGTTGATTTATAGTCTTTTTCTATTCAAAACTCCTAAGAATGCATTAACTCACTCTGTAAATTCCTATAATAGATTTGACTCATATTGGTCCTATGTTCTCACAATAGTAAAAAAATCCAAATTTATGTAAAAATCACTGCACATTGGTGACAAATGTAAGACTTTATTTTACCCATATTTTCCTACTAATTCCTTTTTCACGCACCAAAGGTTTATCTTGGGAACATGATTATGAAGGTTACAAAATAGGTTTATGTTTTGGTCATATTTCTTTATTGTCTAAGTTCTCCAAAGAAAAAAAAGGATAAATAGCCTACATGAGTAAAACACAAGGTTGTGTTTGACATATTTTTGAAAAAAAGAAGATTGTGTTTAACCCTTATTATAAATACGAGTCTATATTTAACCCATGTTTATCTAAATCCATATCAAAACTTCTCTAACTTGACTCTAACTTCCCAAATTGGTTCCTTCTTCGTTGAAGAGCAAAAATAAGATATGTAAATAAAATATAAATCAAATTGAGTACCAAATCATATAAAAAATAATCAAAATATAAGTAAAATGCTTTCAACATATAGCCTTTAAGGATTATGTATACTTGAGGAAGCCTATTGGTTTGGTAAAAACCAAAATAAAGGCGCGCCTTCAAAAAGGACTCTAGATTTTAAACAAGGCATAGACAATTCTAGGCAACCAAGATGCACACTATAATGGGAGGATTCTCATCCCCTTTGATCCCTTTACCTTTCAACTGATCAACTAGTCCTTCTCTGATTAGTTTAGACACTACAATCTCTTTTTGCTTGATCACAAACTCCCTTTTACCCATCATTATGATATATACTTCTAATTGTCCATTTCAAAGGAAACAATTATGGGGGGGCCTTGAACCCTTAGGCTCTAGCTCTACCCTATATGTGTTGGCTAGTGACTTTAATTGCATTTTATCCCCTTGTGAAGTATAAGTAAATAGAAAAAAATTAAGAATTAATCCTAATGAACTATCTCATATCATCACGAAGTTAGAACTAACAAATTTGAGCTACACTAGACACCACTATACATAGAATAAATACAATCTAAAGGCTAGTTCATATAGAAGAAGCTAAACAAATGCCTACTGAACTCCGCTGGCTCTTCTCATTTCCTCTCATCCTTGCTAATTTTGGAAACTAGCTTACATTTGGCTACTCTTTGATCCTCATCCACACTAAGGAAACTGCTATCAAGAGAAGATCCCAAATTCATATTTTTTAACTCTCTTTTAGAACAACCTTGTTTTAGTGAAGCAATAATTAAAGGATTAAGCACTACTAATGTTAATGGATCACAAACATACAACTGTATGCAGAAGATTAAAGGCTTCAAAGTTAGACTCATCAATATTCAAAAGAGGATAGTTGATAAATTAGTTTTAGATAAAGTGAAGGCCTTTGACATACTCAACAAATGTCAAGAGCAACTAGCCCTAAATCTTACTAATAATTCCCTCAAAGTATAGGAAGTCAATGACACGAGAAACTATCTGCCTACACTAGAGAGTCTTAATTCCTAACTAAAGCAAAAGTCCATAATAATGTGGGTAAGAGAGGGCGAAAAAATTCTAAGTTCTACCATAATATCCTATAAGCCAGGAGAAGGTAAATATTATGGTAGAACTTGCAAAGAAGTGAACCGCTTACCTAAAGAGCTGAGATCAGCTTTAATGACTTGACCTTTTTTGACTTGGCCAAGGATGTTACACCAGAGAAGGTAAATATTACCTTAATCTCTTTCCATCTTGACAAAGTTCCCAATATGGATAACTTTAATGCCATATTTTATTTTAAAAAAAACTTAGAACCAAATAATCAACATAGTGACTAAGGTTGTAAGGGAAATTTTCAAGTTTGATAAAATGCTTTTTGAATTTAACCAAACTTACATTTACTTGATCCTTAAAGTTGCTAACCCCTCCTTTTTAAAGGATTATAGACCTATTGTATGTTGCAATGTGGTTTATAAAATCATTGTAAAAATTATTGATAAGAGGCTGAAGAAGTTCTTACATAAAATAATAAACCTATCACAATGTGCCTTTGTTCTTAGTAAAAACATTAGCGATGATGTTTTGACAGCCTAAAAACTCTTCAAAAGCTATAACTCTAAGCTCTCTATTAAAAGTTGTGCTCGAAAAATTGACTTTGCCAAGTCCTTTAACTCCTTAAACTAGTCTTTCATCATTAACTCTTTGCAAGCCATGAATTTCCCAAACAAGTTCATAATATAGATCTTTAATCCCATCTCAACGGTCTCATACTCAATATTTATAAATGGGGAGCCTAAAAAACCATTGAAACTAACATGTGGATTAAGACAAGGTGACCTCCTCTCTCTTTATCTGTTCATAATTTGTATAGAGATTTTTACAAGACTTACTAAGCTTAACATTGCTAAAGAACTAGAATTCAAATACCATTATAGGTATAGTAAGCTTCATTTATTCTAGTTCTATGTTACTATTGACTCGCTACTTGTATATGAAGCAAACTCTCAATCTATTGAATTACATTTTAGATCATTGGGGACTTTTAAATCCTTATTCAGTTTGGCCTTTAATCTATCTTAGAGCTCTTATATATTCTCTGTGGGAGTTAAAGTTAATTTAACACGACTTACTAACACTAAGGCTTAAGTACAACAAATATAACCTTAAAGAATCTTACTGCATCAGATTGTACTCATCTTCTGTTAATGGGCATTTTATATTGATTTTAGATACATAATTTGCTAAACTTTTGTCCATTTAATGTTTAAATTGCACTAATTAAGAGCTATTTGTTTTAATTTTAAGCACATATTGGATTTGGAATGTTTAAAAGCAAAAAAGAAAAATAACTAGACAAAAATGAAAAACATTAAGCCTAAAATGACATTAAATAGAGAGGGACAAAAGAAGAAATGAGGCAACCCAGCAAAACGACAAGGCAGAAGCAGCCAGAGCATAAAGAAAAAGAGGGTCCAAAATGCAAAACCCACAAGGAAAAAATGAAACGTTTCAGCCAAGGGAGGAGTGGCATGCGTGAATTAGAGGGGTGACCAAAAACCCTCAACTTATTCGTCACATCAATAAATAGGAAAAGAAGAGGAGAGTTGGTGGCGTAAGAGTGAGCGTGAAAGAAAAGAAAAAAAGAGAAGAGAAGTTAGCGGCAGACAGAGCAGAGGAACGACAGTGTGAGTGCGTGAATAAGGTGGACCAAAAACCTAATTGTCACATCAGGAAAGAAGGAACAAAGCTGGCGGTGGCAGTGAGAGAGGAGATAAAACAATGTTGGCTAAGAAGATAGCATGAGCAACGTGAGTGCATGAACAAGAGGGTTGGACCGAAGAGTTTATTTGTCATATCAATGAACAGGAACGAAAGAGAGAGCTGCAGCTGAAGACAGAGGCATGAGAGAAAATACAGCAGCGGGAGATGACTAAATATTGGGTGTTTATAATTTGTTTTTATTCCTTCATTGTTTTAATTGTCGTGGATTTAATCAATGCAATTATATATCATGACCATGATTTATGTAACATTGACGAATATGTGTAGGTAAGTTTTCTTTGGTTGAGGTTAGGAATGACATTAGATTAGGACAATTTTTGTGGTATTGTTTTATTTGCTTGATTGAATGCACATTTAGCCTAATTTAGATTGATCAACTAGATTAAGGCCTTAGCTGATTGAATGCCATAACCATTGGGATTTGATTTGCTAAAAAATTGATCAAGCAATATACTTGAGACTAAGCATAGACTAACCTTAGGATCTGGTGTGAGGATACCTAGAATTAACGAACTTAATTTTAGGTTTCTTGCATTGAATGTTTTTTTAAAATTCTGAATTATCTATGAACCAAATAGGTAACTTAGATTTGAAAGAAAAAGGGGTTCCTATAAATATTGGGTTCAACTTGTTCAAGTGAAGTAACTCCTAAATCAATCCATCGTTACAAGTTTTAATGCCTAATCCAATTGAAATCTGACACCTTAGCCAAATTTTGTCATTTGATTAAGTCTAGTCGCATTTAGTTCATACTTTGCATCGTGCATATTTCCTTAATTCACTTATTTTATTTCAATTTAAAATAAATTAATTCTTAATTGTCTGAATAATTTTGCATCGTTTAATTTAATTGTCTTGCGTGTTGGAATCCCTTAAGTATGATATCTAGTTCTTACTGTTTTATATTACTTGTCGACAAAGTATGCTTGCCTCCAGTTTCATATAGATAGAACTTAATTTGTATTATTTTGTTTAGACTACAACAAGTTTTTGGCGCCATTGCCAGGGATTTTGTTTATTGTGAGTTATTAGGTTAGATGGTGTTAATTGTCTCAGATTTAATTCTTATTTCGTTGTTTATTTGCATATTTTAGTTGTTTACTTGATTGCTTTACTTCGGTGTGTTTTATTTCAATTTTTAGTTATGTTATTATTTGCTTTTTATTTATCTCATTTTGTTTATTTTCACTCATGGTTAAAGGCCTGAGAATTTGCTACTTGATACTGAGATTGAAAAAACTACTCGCAAGTTGCGCAAGCAAACTAGATTGGCTCGAAATAATAACACAGAAGAACGGATTAGAGAAAAGTAGCTTGTAGAAATGGAACAACACGATGAGGGGTTGATGGCACGTCTTAAAGAGAGAAGGGAGTTGACTATGATGGATTTGACTATGGGGCATAACAATAGACCCATGCCTCCCATTATAAGACCGACGATCACAACTACGAGTTTTGAGATTCCTCACAGCATTACATCTATGGTGAGAGCATCTCAGTTTGGAGGATTACCCTTGGAGGATCCAAACACCCATTTGGAGACCTTTCTGGATATTTGTGATCTGTTCAAGCATAATGGAGTGTCGGATGATGCAGTGAGATTAAAACTATTCCCATTTTCTTTAAGGGATAAGGCCAGAGCATGGTTGGCTAGTTTGCAGTAAGGATCAATTACTATATGGGATGAGATGATGAGATTATTTCTGGCTAAATTTTTCCCCTGCCAAGGTTGCAAAGATGAAGAATGAGATCACTTCCTTTACCCAATATGAAAGTGAAAGTCTATATGAAGCGTGGGAGCGATTTTGAGATATGTTGACACAATGTCCTAGTCATGGGTTCTCCACATGATAGCAGGTTAACACTTTTAATACATGAATGACCCCATCAACCAGGAGTACCATAGATGCTGCAGTAGGAGGTAGTTAAATGAGAAAGACACCAAATCAAGCCTACAGGTTGATTGATCAGATGGCCATAAGCAGCTTTCAGTATCATTCAGATAGGCATCCCAAACGACCTACAGGAGCTCGTATAGTAGACAATACAGTAGTTTTATCAGCTCAGATGGATGTTTTGACAAAGAATCTAGCTAATCTGATGCAAAGTGTGAGAGGAGGAGCTAGTTCTTCATTGAGGAGTTGTGTTATATGTGAGAATTGTGGTAGAGATTCTCATGCATCTTCTGAGTGTCAACTTGGGAATCCTTTTGCTCAATAGAAAGAAGAGGCCCATTATTTGGGCAATTATAACAGACAGGAGGGGATCCATATTCTAACACCTACAACCCAGGATAGAGGAATCATCTAAACTTCTCTTGGGGGAATGATCAGACGACACAACCACAGTCTTCTAATGTTCAAAGATAACCACCTCCAGGTTTCAAGGCTGCAAATCCTAGTCCACCTGAGAAATCCAATCTCGAAAAGCTACTCTCGAAGTACATCTCTACCACTAAGGTTAGGATGCAGAATCAAGAATTTTCTATTAGAAACTTGGAGAATCAGATGAGCTAGATTGCAAGTTTGTTAAAGGAAAGACCTTCAGTGTAATACCCACATACCCCATGGAAGAATATATGAATGCCATACAAAATAGTACAAACAAACCAAAGCATTTGAAATCTTCCTTAAAAACCAATTCGGGCAAGCATACATTGTATTGCATATAAGATGGATTACAAACAAAATACATTATATACATTGAACTTATCACAAGCATATCTTAAAACCCAATCCATCCTATATTATAGTTATTACAAACCTTTTAACACATTCAAATTGTTTCAATTATCAGAAACAACTCAAAAACAAACTCAAATATGCATTTTTTCAAAACAAAACTCAACCTTCTTTGGCCACTGCAGTTGTCCTTGTCCCAGTCTTTATACCCTTCTATCTGAACCTACACAGGGCAAATCCACCGTGCTAAGCATATAGCTTAGTAAGGAAAACTAAACATGATACATAATGGTAACTGACCCTAACAGTCATATGATAATGACATATACAAATCAGATCACATATAAAAGTGCATTCCAAATAATAAGTATCTCAAAACAATAGATGCTAAAACATGATATATTGGCTTTAAAGCAAATCTTACGATTATCAAAATAGAATATCATGATATCAGATCAGAAGTTATCTGTGTCAAAACTGTATCTGAATAAGTCAAAACAAAACATAATTATTTCAGAACATTGTTTAATTATAATCGAATTGTACTTTTAACAGAGTAAAAAATAAATTAACTTACTAATCCTTTTTACAGAAGTGGGTAATGGGACCAAAGCAGGAGATACTAACGGTATCACAGAACAAGAGAGACTTATGTCTCAACACTGAAGTGTCCTTATCAGGAGACACTAAATGTCAATATTAGGAGAGACTTATGTCTCAGACACCGAAGTGTCGACACCTTAAATGTGTCCAGGAGCAGCTGCAGACCCTTCTAGGTATGCCTATTTACCCACGACTAGGACCTGATAGTTTTTAAAATAATCCATTTCAGATTTCATAATTTTTATGTAAATCTTATAAATACAAACATGTGCAATTTTGCGTCACTAGGAATGTTGAGTTATCAAACATTATATGCACACAATTAGCAAGCACTTTCAATACAATCCCAACTATAAAACTCCTCGGACAGCTGATGGTCCAGTATTGTCACAATATTATAGCAGAAATTCCCAATTGACAATCAT
>JANIIA010000002.1:42984402-43005029 GCA_027478495.1 Erythroxylum alaternifolium | reverse complement strand
TCTGTCGCTTGACAATTTTTCGGGTCCGGAAACAATTCCAGAAAATTCCCGAAAAATTCCTATAATTCTCTAAAATTTGGAAAATCTTAATGAACCTCTCCGATTCAATTTATCACTCACAAAGCCTATTTTCCAAAAAAATCACTATTTATTCACACTTATACCGGGGAAAATTGTCATGAATGCATGTACAATAAATTTTTTCTGTGCACCTATCACTGTTCACAAATGCATGAGCATGAGATGTGTTGTTCTAATTTCTCTGATTGATCTTCTCGTATACCCGTTTCCCTGGTCCGACCCGATATATGGAAACGGGATGTTACATATGAGATGGTTGGAAATTATCTATAACAATAAATGAAGAGGAAAAAGAAATAAAGAGACTCATGATTTATGTTTTAGAGATAATGAAGTACAAGTATTAGATAAAGAAAAAATGACATATAGTAATATTTTCCTCCAAGAACCACTATTGGTTCTCAATCAAGTGTAAAAAGTATTTTGATTGATAAGGATGTTGTTTTGTAATGTAAAAAATATTGGAATGATTATATCATTCATGTATTCTTTTAAATGCTTTGAGTTTATCTTATTTTTAAGAAGCAATAAATTCTACAAAAACTATGAATCTAGGATTTTGAGCAACATCTTTTTGTAAGATTTGCATGCCTTCACTTCAAGATTTTTAAAAAAATGTTAGTTGATTATAAATGCATATAAGTCTAATCGGAAAATAATATAATGCATTATTACTGCAAATGTGTGGATTGATCAAAGATAAAGAAATTTGATTTTTTTAGTTTATTGTAAATTTGGAACAACTTTTTCTTATTTTTATTATTTTGATATGGTAAAAAATTTTAATACTTCATTTGAATTCGTTTTTGAAGTTTCCATTAGATTGGACTAAAATTATTGCCCACTTCATAACAAATAATGCAGTTAATTATATATCAGTTACTTGTTACAATCAAAGTATAGGCATATTTATTAGTTTCTATGTATTGCTTATTGTATAATTATCATTTTAAAAGATATTAGTCATGTAGAACATATTTTGATCTTGCTTTATTTGCATCTAAGATCATAATTTTTGTATATAATTATGTAACATTTTTTTGTCTTAGCTGAGAAAGCAAGAAAATTGAGTTGAGATTGCTAGTTTTGTTGCTACATGGTTTGCAACTATATTTATAACTTTGAAAAGTATTTTTGATCTTAAACAAATCCTTAAAAATTCAATGACAAATAAACACTCTTTTTAATTAATAAGTTATCAAAGGATATCAAAGGAAGAGAGGTTTATGTTGTTATTCTAGATAATAAATTTTGTAATTTTTGCTTGACTATTTTGAAGATTATGGTTCTACTTATAAAGTTATTAAAGATTTTTAACTCAAAGAAGAAGTCAACTTTGGGTTATATATATATGATAATATATAGAATTTGGAAAATGATTATGATTTTTTTAAAAGGAGGGAGAAATTAAATAAGGCTTATAAAAATATTATTGATTGACAATTTGATAAGCACAATCCACTTAGCAAGTTACTTTCTCAATCCTTATTGTTTATATAGTGAAGATTCATGTACAAATGTTGATATTCTTTTTAATGTGATTGAATACAACAATATTTTTTCTTATGAAGAGTAATCAAAGAAGATAAATGGAATTAGATTATATCAAAAAGGTTCAAATTTTTGTTAACCTATATGTAAAAAGAGAACTTATAATTAAAAAATGCAGTTAGTTAAGTTTTCATAATTTTAGTTTCATTCTTTACTTATTCATAATATACTTTTATATTTTTATTATAACTCTTAATTTAAAATACGAATAAGTATTAAAGATTTTTTGGTGAAGTGCTTCAATCTCAATAAAACTTACCATTAGATTACTTAATCAAACTACTTATGCATCAAGTGGTGAAAGTAATCGAATTGTTTTTTAATAATTAATAACAAGAAGAAATAAACATCATTTGAAGCATTAAAAATTTAATGGCCTTTTTTATGTTACTTATAATTTGAAGATGAAAAGTTGGATTTTATATTTAAGTGATTATATAATTTTATTAATAATATTATAATTTTATTTATATTCAAAGTGATTAATAAGAAAAAGCATATTAATTTTTGGATTGAAAAGAAGAACTATAGCATATTAATTTTTGGATTGAAAAGAAGAACTATCACTTGATTTTGATTATGGTAAATTAGAAAAAAAAAGATTTGCAAAAAAAAATATCACACATAAATTTAGAATATCTGTTGATGGTCAATTGATATCTTATATTAAACATATTTAAAATTTTAAAGTATAATATGTCACAATTTAAAAAAAATTCATACTTTACGGATATAAATTTATTTAAATGTTGAATAAGATGTTGATGCATATAATATGAATCAAAGTGTACTTTTTAACTCTTTAAATAGTGTTGGAGAGTTTGAAAATAAAATATTAATTGTTACCCTTACTGTAAATATTAATTTTAATTAGAATTATTATATTTACTATTATTTGATTAAACATTAATTGATATTATTATTTTATTTTTATTTTAATAAAATATTTATTTTTCTTATTATTACAATATTTTTTTACTTCTTATTCAATATATATTAATTCTTAAATCCATACTTTAATATCTGGTCCAATTTTTAAAAAATTTTCTTTTACAATTAAAAAGTTGAAAACATTTTCTTTTATCCACGCATCTGAACATATTTTATGTATCTGTCCGCTGTATAAAGTCCCTGCATTATTCCTCTTTTCATTACTCTTTTTCCTTAACATTAAACAAAGACAAAGGTGAACCTCAAATTACCAAGCTCATGCCAAAACATGCGGAGTAACTAAAAGAAGAAATGTTTTGGTTTTATCTACGGATAAAAGCCACTACTTGCAGTTACAGTTTAATGGTCAACAAGCGACATTCGTTTCTAGTCTTTCCTTTGCAGCCATTTTTGTAGCGTTTATAGTATCCTACACTTAACCCTTTCTTAAGAACTCCATTTACAGACGATATCTGGAAGTTGAAGAAATCTTTCTGTTCATTTGAGTTATTTAGACGATAATGCACTACATTGAACATGTTTGCCATGAGGCCATAAAATTCTGATGAGTATATACTCTTCCTGTCCGTTTTCTCTCTACTCCATAATTTACGTGAAGCAAATTACTATCACATGTCGTGCAACGAGAGAGTTGGCTTGTTTGAGATGGAAACCAATTTATATATGTCTTTACAGTCAACCATTTTAAGATTGTGTATATTCTTGCTTCTCATAGATTTATTCAATCTCCTGTTACCTTGTGAATGCTCTCAGTCATCATTTCAATTCCTTGGTTATTGTTAGCGATTGCTGGTTTTGTGATTAGTTTTGCTACAATATATTCAACAAAAATGTTATCATTTGCCAACATTTTGTGGCACCGAAGTTTCTTACGAGACCCAGTCCGCATATCAATAAGAAGCTGGCACAGAGACCCTATTCCTGTAGCATGGAAGAAGCCTAAAGTAGGGTGGACCAAATTGAACTTTGATGGTTCGCGCAGAGACCCTATTCCTGTAGCATGGAAGAAGCCTAAAGTAGGGTGGACCAAATTGAACTTTGATGGTTCGTGCAAAGGCAGAGCTGGCCATGCAAGCATTGGAGGTGTCTTCAGGGATCACAAGGCGGAGTTTTTGCTCGGCTACGCTGAATCCATTGGAAAAGCCACTAGCACGGTGGCTGAATTGGTTGCCCTAAGAAGAGGCATTGAGTTCGTGTTAGAAAATGGTTGGAGCAATGTGTGGCTTGAAGGAGATGCCAAAACATTAGTGGAAATAATCGTGCAAAGGAGGCAAGTTAAATGCGCAGAAATGCAAAGGCATATTAATGACATAAACTCGGTTTTGCCAGAACTTAATAATTGCATTGTCACTCACGTTTATAGAGAAGGCAATAGAGCAGCTGACAAGTTGGCTGAGATAGGGCATGGATTAAAGAAGCCTCAGGTTTGGTGGCACAGGCCTCCTGATGGTGTCTTGCAGATTATGCATGAAGATGCAGAGGGCAAGATCATCTTTCGAAACCGATAATAATTCAGATAAATTTCTGTATGTATATATGTATTGGTATACATACGTACGAACCACGTGCAAGTTGTTGCTTCAATAATCTGCAACTAGAAATTCGTTTTTTAACCCTAAATTTAGGACAAGCATATAGGATGAGCTCAAGGGTTAAGGATTCTTGACTTCAAATATATTGCTACTTGGTTGAAATAAACTTTATTTAAGGATACAAGTACTAAGTTCTTACTTATCTGCATATTAACACTCGTAATATATTTAACTTTATTAGCTAATTAATAGGACTTATTTAGCTAAAAACATTTGGCTACATTTACAAAAATGTAGCTAGTAAGTTTTATCTACGAAAACAAAGCCTAGAAAAAACTTTTTTTAGCGAAAATTTAACAAAAAGTCACCTATAAATTTTAGCTAAGAAATTAAATCTAAATTTTGTGACATTTTTTATGACGAATGTAAATCTCCGTTAATGACTATTAGCGACAATTTTATTACTTTTAGCGATGAATTTGTTTACTTTGACAAATCGTAATTTTTTTAACGATTTAAATAATTCAAAGGTAAATTTTGAATTTAGTTAATTTATGCAGAAATGAGCTAATTTAGCTTGACGACTACAGAATATAGTTATTAAACTTGCACTAGGAAATGCCATTGTCTGATAAGCTGTTGGGAGTAATTTCATCTTTCATTGCTAAGTGACTCCAATTAATCCAAAGCATGATAACATAGTTTGCTTGCAGTAGGAGTTTAGCGTGTCCTGCACAAAGTTCCAAATTTTCTTTCCTACGTGTACGCCAATACAACAGTAGCAGACTCTTTCTAATATGCCTTCTGTATCTCTCGAGATATTCCCATTTAATATGATCTACTTCAAATTTAAAAAGCCGTTCATCTGTTTCTCAAAAATATAATTAGAAAAGGAACTTCAATCCATTTGGCATCTCTCTTGAATTGACAAAAAATGTACAGAGCCACACGTTTCTATGAGATAAATCAAAAGCATGAAAAGAACTGCATAATTTCGTATATTCTTTGTCCTGGGCTTATAGCTTGCTTCTAACAATCGACTTACCCTGAACTATAATAAGTTCCACATAAGATCTCCACATACGAGTACTAGTTGACTTCTAAATATATATATATAGGATTATGTATCTAAAAATATAGATTATAATTGTATTTATATAAGTAATGGTAAACAATAATATTGTATAATTGTACGTCAAATTCTTAAAATTGGACCTACCATTCAAGCAGTCAGAAACCTGGACTAACGGCCATGAATTGTGGATACCGTTCTCAGCTCAAACATAACTAATGAACACATCTTGGTAGACCCAAAATGCATAAGACGTGAAGGTTTCATTGCATTAGGGCAAATGAAGTACAAGCTACTGCAGTACAAATTAACTAGATGAAGCAGTACAGATCTCCTGATTCTCCGGGCAATTTTCTAATGTTTACACCATTTGCCTAGCTTACATGGAAGACTAACGCAATATCCTTCGAACCAATAAAAATAAAGTTTGCAAAAATGATAGTACAGATGAAAATGGTTGTCTGTACGACATATGAAATAGAGTGCTAATTATCTATCTATTTAATCAAAATACATCAACATTTGTGGATCTGAGGAAGCATAAAACGGATCCTTTCCAGATAGGAAAATCATCATTGAGTGCAGCGTTGATGAGTTCCTCCAATTCTTGATCTAAATTTCACCAGCGCTGCACTCAATCATGTTTTTCACCGTTTTGGGACATGGTTATCAAGAGACTGCCTATCAATCTTTTCGTGGAAATTAAGGTAAATCACCCTGGAAATGGTATGACAAACCGAATTCTCTAACCTTTTTACTGATTGCAGCCTGTTGATAATACCAACTTTCTTCGCTGCCCACAGTAGTCCCTTTTATTTTATTTTATTTTTTATCACATCTTCAAAATCAAGGCAAATGACTTTCCTTTGTCTGCTATTGATTTAGGCTGTATCAGGTCTTCAATTGACGTACTCCCCAACATCCGCAAGTACTCGCCCAGAAATTCCTTATTGGGAATTAGAGGCACTGGAGAGAGGAGATTGTATTAATAGAGGGTCATCGCAACTGCGTAATGTTCCAGGCCTGGCAAGCTCTTCTACCGAGTTAAAAATAGAAAGACACACCTTTTCTGTTCACTAAAATCAGTCGATCAAAAGCTGCAATTTGTACTAATTTGATGACCACACAACACAAGCAGTGTAAGTATCAGATGTCTAATGTTACTCCCAGAAATTGGAAATTAACAATAAAAAGGGGCCTGGACTCTTAATACTGCTTCTAGACAAGTCTGTATCTGTAGAGTTTTGCTTTAGAATCTCGAGAATAGATAAGCATTGAGAAGCCTGTCTCAGGTGTAACGTTGCACGCATTTTTTGTCACCACGTCTGTTCAGTCCTTTCGGCCCGTTTTTGGCATTGTTGTTATTGGCAGCAGAAACGTAACAGCAGTTAGTAGGATACTGAATACCAATTCATTGAGTAGTCTCGCATACCTTGCTTGATCTAACAATTTTGATCGGCAGTTGTTTATATATTAGACCTTGTCAAGGCCCATTTTATTGATCTTGATTAAAAATTTATCTTACTATAAACCTGAAACTTTCGGGGAGAAATATCAGTCAGTCCAACACATTAGCATAGAAAAATTCCTGAAATGATTACTGAACGGTTCCTAGGATCATCCTAACATAGGCAGACTGGCAAAATAGCATTACCATTTTGGGATCAATCATTTCAGTTCTTTCTCATTACTAATCCCCCAAAACATATGCGTCTATTAATCATGACATTACTTTAGGATTAGCATTATGCAAAAAAAAAAGAAATAGAGGAACAAGGGAGCATTCTCACAGACATCTAATCTCTAAAACCTCTAATGCTCTGCAATCAGTTGACATGCAATACCATAATTTATTAGGTTGCTTTTCAGTTAAACAGAGACCTTGTTTCCTAATCGAACTTACAAGCAGCAGACTCTTGAGTCGAAACATATAATTTGCAGGAACGAATTGAAAGTTGCAGACTCTTAAGCCTTATTCCTGGTTCCATACAGGATGCTTAATCTTCTTATCAATGACATTGATGTGCCGGATATAAAAATAAAATTGCAGATAATATCAAAAAGCTGACATTTGGTACCAGCCAATTCTGCGGAAATTTTTGCACATTAACAACCTCTAGAAATCTTAAAATAAAAAAAAGGGAAAATTTTGTATTCGATGAAAAGATTCCTTCACAATGCTTAGTAGCAAAATAGAAAAGCCAATGGGTTCTGAGAGAGGTCGTGATCGTATCAACCTCTCTGTCTCTTGATACTAATCAATGGCTTCCATTCCATTGGGTAATCTGAACCCTTCCTATTGAAGATTTCGAGACCCAAATTCGACTCCTCCTTTCCCCTTTAATTACGCTCCAAACCATTCCTTCACTTCATACAATAAATGCTCTAAAACCCTTCACTCAATTCACTTCGCTCTCTCTCTCTCTCTCTGTTCACAATAACAGCAGCTAAACTATTTCCTTTTTCCGTCACCTTCCCGATAAAGCTTGTGACTTGCCCGGAAAGTTCGGGGAAAGCAGGTACCTTTGCAACAATGGAGGGCGATGAACCCTTGCCCGACCATCTACGTTGCAAAAGAACAGACGGTCGACATTGGCGGTGCAACAGAAGAGTTATGGAGGACAAGAAGCTCTGCGAAATCCACCATCTTCAAGGCCGTCACCGACAGTACAAGAAGAAAGTGCCCGAATCGCTTAAATTGCAGAGAAAGAATCGGAAACCGACAGACATTTCAGGTTCTTCGATTCGAGGCGTTGAAATTAGGGCACAAAAAGATGCCAAATTGGTGAAATTGGTTAAATTGGTGAAGTCCGGGAAGAGAAAGAGATCGATCGGTGAATCGGAGTCTGTGGAGGACGCGACGAAGAAGAGAAAGATCAAAAGAGGGGATTTGCAGTTGGAGCTAATAAGAATGGTGTTGAATAGAGAAGTGGACAAGAGAAAGAAGAAAAAAAAGAAGAAAAAACAGGAGATAGACGTAGAAGAGAATAAAAGTGATAATGATAATGAGAGTGGTAGTAATAGTGAAGGAGAGTTGATGAGGGATTTGCCCAATGGGCTTATGGCGATTTCTCCAGCAAGGCATTTTGGAGGTAATGGAGGTGCTACCACTGTCACAACCACCGCTTCTTCTTCACATTGTGATATCAAAATTGGGGCTGACACTAGTACCTTAGCTAGAAGGTGCTTTCGATCTAAGAACATTGAGCCTTTGCCTATTGGGAAAATGCAGGTTGCTTGAATTATGTTCTCGTTTAGTGTTTTATCGTTGATATAATGTACATTGTTGGTTAGTTGCTTCGTTTTTGGTGTAAAACGATTTATAGGTGGTGCCATATAAGAGGGATTTGGAGAGACTGAGGAAGGGCAAGAGGAAGAGGTGCCACTGGTGTAAGAGGTCCGGAATGCAGACTTTAATAAGGTGTTCAAGCTGTCAGAAAGAGTTCTTTTGCATGGACTGCATCAAAGACCAGTATGCTTCTGCTCCAGTGAAAGTTTGTTGATTTCACTTAAGCTCTTTGTTTTCTGTTTGGAATGATAAGTAATGCGTTTCTTTATATCTCTTTTTTTAGTCTATGAGAACAGTAACGAGTGAAAAGATACTTGCCTTTTTCAAAGCATGTCCTAAGAATTCTAGTATTTGAGTCGTGTGTACTTGGAATGGTTGATGAGGAATGTGACTGATTAAAATACGTGAGATTGAACCCTGCACATGGTGTGGTACTAAGCCCATTTCATTTTCATTTATGTTTTCAAGAGTAATATGGCTGCTCTAACTATGATATAAACTTTTGGTCGAGACATTTGCTTCTAGAATATGCCCATGTCATTAGTTTCTATTTTTCTCATTTGTTTCATGGTGTTTGAATCACTTTGATGGAATTGAGACAGGGCATGTTACTTTTCATACTCAAATGAATTCAGGTACTTTGATACAGAAGAAGAAGTTAAAAAGGTGTGCCCAGTTTGTCGTGGAACTTGCCGCTGTAAGGCCTGCTTTACATCTAAACATGGGGACATTGAATGTGAGGTCTGTTTTATAACTATGACCTGATGCATTCAAATCTCATTTCAGAAATTTGAGAACTATACTTACATGAAAACCACCTTCCAGGGTTTCTCCAAGGATACAAGTAAAGTTGACAAGGTCTTACATTTTCATTATTTGATATGTATTCTTCTACCTGTGCTGAAACAAATAAATCAAGATCAAAGTGTCGAGCTGGAAATAGAGGCTAAAATGAAAGGTTACTGTGATGTTCTGTATATTGAGCTTCTGCAATATACTTACATATAAGTTGTCTTAATTATAGAATTATCAATTGAAGATCCTTTTGAGTTGTACTATGCTTGTGACAGGCCAAAAACCATCTGAAATACAAATCCAGCAGGCTGAAGTCAGCTACAATAAGCAATGTTGCTGGTAAACTTTCTTCTGCCAAAGAAAAGCTAAATCTACTTCTTTGAATTATTTAATTTCCTTTTTTGTGCTTTTAATCCATCTTTTAACTTCTGGATCAGCAATAATTGCAAGAGTTCCATAGTGGATTTACATAGACGTTGCCCTAAATGTTCCTATAACCTTTGCTTAAGCTGTTGCCGGGATCTCTTTCAAGGTGCTTTATCCAGAAGCACTAGAACTCTTTTATGTAAATGCTTCAATAAAAGGAAAGCTTTTGTATCTGGAAGGCAACTTTCAGAAACAAAAGCAGAATGCTACTGTAAAATGAGATATGGCAGTAAAAGATATTCTGGTCTCAATGGGAAAGCTTTCCATACTAATGGTAGTATTCCTTGCCCCCCAACCGAATTTGGTGGTTGCGCTGATAGCCTTCTTGATTTGAGTTGCGTTTTCCCGTTGAATTGGACCAAAGAACTGGAAATCAGTGCAGAAGAAATAATTGGCTGTTATGAGTTGCCAGAAACGTTGGATAATTCATCATGTTGTTCAATATGTCATGGTCTGGATCATGATGCCAATGGAAAGCAGTTCCAAGAAGCAGCTAGACGTGAAGATTCTGATGACAATCTTTTATATTATCCGACTGCCACAGATGCTAAAGGTAATAGCCTTGAGCACTTTCAGAAGCATTGGAGCATAGGTCAACCTGTAATCATCCGTAATGTGCTTCATGGTACTTCTGATCTGAGCTGGGACCCAATAGTCATGTTTTGTACTTATTTAAAGAACATTGCTTCCAAATCTGAGAATGAGCAACCTGACACTTGCTTGGACTGGTTTGAGGTTAGTAATTCCTAAACTTCCTCCAAAATGCCTTCGGTGCCTATATTTGCATCACGAATGAGGGAGAAATGGAGATGGTGGGCCTAAAGGGGCTTGATGGTTGGCATTGAGGGACAGTCTCTTGGTAAAGATGAAAATTGTAGTAATCTGATTCACAAGAGTGTCTTGAATACATACTGTGACCTTAGATAAATCTCAAATGATGTTTGCAGAATTTAGGATATCAAATTGCTTCAATGGTGCATTTGCAACAATGAAACAGGAATTCATAGTTGGAATTGGACCCTTCTGATACTAGTTTATAGTTTTATTTGCAGAACTATAATTCTGATTGTTATTCTAGATAAAATCTAGGTGTGATACTTGAATTTCAGTTCTTACAATAGAGAGAAGAATGTAAGTTCATTCCTGTTGAATTTAATCACATTGCAATTCAATTTCAACTTCTGTGTTAATTCTAATTCTACAATCCACACACACTTTCAGTTGCTTTTCCAAGGTCCATGCTACGCTTTTGTAATTGGTCCTGGAACTCTGCAGAATCTGCTGTTGACGAGTTCCTAATTGTGCGGACCAATATAAAGTAACTTTGCAGCAGTTGTCATGTCCCTACTGAAATAGTGAATCATAAATGTTCTTTTATGTTTTCTTTAGGGAATTACAGTTTATGTTTTCTTTAGGGAATTACAGTTTATTGGTTGTCTAGTTAAATGGACAATATGAATACTACTCTAGTTCTTAACTGCAATACTTTAATGCCATGCTGTAGGTAGAAATTGGCATAAGACAATTGGTCATGGGCTCCTTTAAGGGTCTGACCCATGCCAACACGTGGCATGAGAAGCTAAAGTTGAAGGGTTGGCTTTCTTCACAATTATTCCAAGAACATTTTCCAGCTCATTACAGTGAAATTCTTCGTGCTCTGCCTCTTCCAGAGTATATGGATCCTATGTCTGGTGTTTTAAACGTTGCTGCAGAGTTACCACAGGAAACTTTGAAGCCAGATCTTGGCCCATGTGTTTATATCTCATACGGAAGTGGTGAGAATATTGTTCAGGCTGATTCTGTCACAAAATTACGTTACAATTCATATGATGTGGTACGTAGTTCTGGTTCCCATCTGTCACATGTAATCCTTTTACTGAAAATTTCTTATAATTTGACGTTCAATGTCTTCAATGTTAATCTTCCACCAGATGAAGATAATCTCTTGATACCAATTTACATCTGCCAAAACTGCATTAAAGTGAGGGCAAGCAACTTTTTGAAGAGACATTATCAATAATGAACCTTTTGTTTGGTGGCTGGCCTTGCTATGACTACATGTGACATCAAAAGATAGTATGCCATGCATTTCTCGTTCATGGCATTCTTGCTTGTACTAATTTTATCAGTCAATTGTATTTGAGTATTCTATATTTTTGCTAATGCTTAATCTAGAGTAGTTTGACCTCCAGAACTGTGGCTGCATCTAGTTTACTCAACCAAAGCCGTATGTGTATCCTGATGACTTCCATACCTTAGGACACCCCAATTTCTATGCTCACAGCTTTATCTTTTTACCCCACTCATGTAGCACCTTCTACTTTTATATTCTACTTCCAATATATATGGTTGTAAGTGTAGGGATGAGAGATTAACTGATAACTTATTCGTTTCTGATCTCAGGTTAATATATTGGTGCATACTAGTGATGTTCCTGTATCTACAGAACAGCTTAATTACATTAGAAAATTAATGAAGAAACACAAGGAGCAGAACAAGTTGACTGGGGAGGAGCCTTTGGATTGCCAAAATATGGAAGATGTTAAATTGCATGATTTGGTTGGAGAAGAAATACAATTGCACAAGAAAATTACTAGAGCTTCTTGGTTCTCTGCTGCTTCGCATGAGGCACATACTTTAAGCCCAAAGGATAGGGACATGCTCTATGATGGAGAATATAATTCTGAGAGTGATTCTGATACTGATACAGACACTGAAGTCTCAAAATTCTTCTTTGGACCTCTCAAAACCTCAAGGACATCAGAAAAATCGAAGTCTTGTATGAAGCTTGCAGATTCTGCAAATAGTTTTCAAGAGAAAAACCCAGCTGAGACTTGTGGTGCTCAATGGGATGTCTTCCGACGCCAGGATGTGCCAAAACTTTTAGAATACCTAAAGAGGCATGCTAAAGAGTTGACACCTACAAATGGCTTCAGAAAGCATGTAAGTCTTGGCCTTTGTTTTACTCTATTAGCAGGTCAGACTAAATAATAATAGACTCTGTGGCCCTTTTGCAGATTGCGCATCCGATTCTTGACCAGATTTCCTTTCTTGACACAGCTCATAAAATGAGGCTTAAGGAGGAATTCAGTGAGTATTACTTCAACTATTCATTTCTTAAAATTAAAACACGACGTTTTTCTAATCATCCAACCCCCTCTCTCCACACCTGTTTCTAGAAATTGAACCATGGACTTTTGAACAACATGTTGGAGAGGCTGTCATTATACCTGCTGGATGCCCATATCAGATTAGGAATCTTAAGGTAATCACTGTTAACACCTGTAGAAATTTAGTCTTTAGTTAATAAGAGACTTAACTGGTAGAAAGTGCTTCCAACACTTAAATAGCTCAATTAATGGTCCTTTCCATTAAGTTTTCGGGAACTCCTTATCAGAGCAACAGATGAAATTCCATTCCTCAACTTCAGTATCTGCTTTGTGGATTTCTTTTAGTCATTCATTCATGTTCCAGCTTTGCCTTTATGCCATTGTGAAATCCAAGTACAGAAATGGATGTACTGAAATAATATCGTTTTTTACTATAGTTAAAATTGACTTTTTCCAACCTAATCTATTTTATTCTATACTTATTTGCATTTACTTACAATGTTATTCTGTTTTCGGAAACTGCAGTCATGTGTCAATGTGGTTTTGGACTTTGTCTCCCCGGAAAATGTTACCGAATGCATTAGTTTGAGTGAAGAACTGCGTCTGTTTCCAAAGAACCATAAGGCAAAAGTTGACACTCTAGAGGTAAAGCTTAAAGAAGAATACTACATGCTTATTCTATTTAATATTTAACACTTGCGGAGTTTTACTTTTGTTTAACAAATCAGGTGAAGAAAATGACCCTCTACAGTATTAGTAGAGCAGCCAAGGAAATTCGTGAACTTACACAGGCTGAGTAAGTGTTCACATTGATACACGCAACTCCTGCTACTTGCTTCCGTCTGTAGCTCCAGTATGTCATTAGTTTCCAATATATCAAAATATCCATTTCAAGTTCAAGATGGCTATATTGCTTTTAGTTGATGGAAGGTGCCACACACGGTCTATCACACCCTAATAATCTCTATAATAAGTGAAAATGTTTGAGAAAGTGGTGGGAGTATTAAGCATCGGTCGGCCCTGAATTATCAGATAATTTGATGCATTATTTTAAGCATTTTTAAATGATCTAACTATTGTTTCACCATTCATTTTTCTAAGCAATTAGAAACCCACATAACCCAGGACCAGTGACTAAGTGCAAGAAGTGGACTTGGAGTAGAAAAGAAATGGGCACATGAAATGGATCATTCATCGGTAGGAGCATCCATCATCAATTTCTGTCATTTTATGATCCAAGCCCCTATAATTGCTTGTATTTTATGCAGAATCTTGGAAGGATACCTCCCGTTTGCAAATGGAAAGTTACCCTTTTTTTTTTGGGCCCTTCTGTATGTAAATGTTGTCCATAGTGATTAATCAATTATATGCTGAAAAAGTCTGGTGTATCAGTGCCGCTTCTTTGTATCACCCGGTAGAGAGGCTCAGCCTCTGCAAGTGCAAGGCATGGATTAGCCAGCCATTGTCAACTTTTGCAGTTGATGAGAAGGTCAGGACCTTGGTTATTCCCGCCCTTGATTATTGCTAGTCTTCAAAATTCAGCACGATTCCACCTATGAAAAAAAGAGTAGATTTTATGTAAAATGAGCATTACATCTTCATTTTAAAGGATCAAAACATCTTATTTTAGTCTATTTATATTTTTTTTTTGTTTAATTGTTATTCTCAGTCGGATGTTAAAATCACCCCCGTCACACTTAAAAGTTACAAAAATGAACATTTGTGAATTCTTAAAGAATATACGTGTAGATGATCCATCATTAAAATATGAATGGTTTTGGTATTATTGTTTATTTTTTCGTTAATCTCTGTTTAATTTATATATATGATAGTTTGCTCAAATCCATGTATGTTGCCCAATTTGCTGGAGGGCCCGCCCGCCGTTGCCGTTTGTCATTGATGGAATGAATACGCTCCATGATATGACTTATGAGAGCCCAATAGCCAATTGGATGTCAGAGCTAAATCGCATTATTTCATGGAGTTAATTCAGATAACATATTTAGAACTCCCAACTTCCACCCAATTGTTAGTTATATTAGAATTAGAAAATCAGCCATCTTAGTTATGCCTAACAAATTTTACTTCAATCTGAACATTGATCAAACAAAAGAAAACCGAAAGCACGGCCAAGTGGATATCCATCCCAATAAACTAAATATGTTGGAAGTCTACTATGCAGACTTGAAGGTCACAACGCAAGCAAAGAATTCAACGCTTGCAGCCGCATCCCATTGCTTAATTTGAAGATTCTTTTCCCCTTGACAAACTGTATGCAAGGGAAATTATGTTCTGGAGATGATTATAAAAAAATATTACAGGAGCAAAATTTTATATAAAAAAAGAGGAAAAGAAGAAAAAAAATCTCTAATTTTAAAGAGGCAGTATAAAAGTCGAGTCTCCTATTATTTCTTTAGAACTGCTATAATTTTGAGTCCTATCATTGTCTCAAAGGAACGAACAGAAGAAACGAGAACCTCCTTAAGGGGCCATAAGCCCATCGATCGTGTAGGAAAGTGACTTTGCCCAGTCAGCCTTGAGAAGTAACGTTTGCAATGTATGCATGACATTGTATTTCGGATCTAGCTTCCGCTGCCAACCCTAAAGAATTTAGAGCATTAACAAGAACAGATTCTAGTGAATCACATGAGCCAGCATGATAACAATGGTGAAAACAACATTAATACATTAAAAAAAAAAGGCCACAACAAAGAAATAGATACTTTTCATATGACATGGTGATCATCGTGCTGCATTTGCGAGCAACTACAACAGCCACTTAGCCAAATATTCTTTTAGCTTCTGAATACAGGTCACTTCAGTGACATTCTTATATAGAAATAAAGCAGAAGTTGATAAAATAAATATGGATTCATAAATGGGAAACATTCTGCCCCATTTACCAGACATCAGTTTAGATTTCAGACTTTGGAGTAATTATAAATGTCATTAACTTGGTCTGTTCCTATCCTAAAATAATTTCCCTCTCAAATACTATGATGCATATGAACCGTACAGTTCTTATTCTCATAATAACTCGGCCACAGTTTGCTCACCAGTTTATCAACCTAGCGTGATGAAATGTCAAAGAAATCAGCTATTTGTGCAAGTATGGCAACATGCCTCATGGGGAAGAGGCAGAATTAATGTACCTCAAGAACCAAAGTTGTGACCATTACAGTGCACACATTGCCGTCAATATTGACCTTGTGACGCCTGACTTTCTCAAGTAATTGCTGTATGCACTCAGCAGGATGCACTAGATCACCTTCCGGAGTGGCCCAAAAATCAAATGCCACCTCCACCTCCTGTCAAACCAAAGAAACTGAAATTTGTAGGTACACAAAAAGTTTTGAGGGAACGAATTCTTATAACCAGTGGAGTAGCTTAACTTTTTGATAAGCCCAATTCAGTTGAGGGTTTAAATGTATGCATACCAAAATTGTATTTAATTCAAACAAAATTTAGCAGAGCATACCCTTTTCCTTTAACCATAATCTCCACCTATGCAAATTCAACCTAAGATTCCAAACAAGCATGCCAAAACTGCTAAAGGTAAGAGGAAAGCAGATCTTACAAGCAACGGAACTTGATTAACATTCCAGTTTCTTACATCTAACTGCAACTAAATTGATATTCAACTACATTGAGACAGAAATGTCAAAATATGCACCTATTTACCTCAACAAAAGCTTTTGGATTTGGACAATTTTGTTGCTTTGATAATCTCAGCGTGCACTCTGCTGCAGTCCGGCCATCTCGACGAGCAACAGCCTTGAAAAATTCAAGCAGGTTCACTCTATCACGTTGTGAAAGTTCAGCAGTCATACCCACATCGAGGAAAATGACATGAGGCTTTGATTTAAAAGGGTTTTTCCTAGAGGACTTGTTTTGGGCCATCCTAACAAGGATATTTCCAGGATGCATGTCTGCATGGATAAAATTGTCCACCTAAAGAAAAGAATAACCATTTTCAAATAGAAATATCCATAAAATATACACAAATTCTAGCTGATAACTAAATATAACACGAGCAAATAACAATTGAGCATGCAGAAAGGATAAAATTATGTTACCAGAAGCATTTTCAGGAGAGCATGAGTCCCAATGTGAGCAAGTGCAGTTTTAAACTGATTGTGTCCATCAAGTTCCTCCACAAAGTGCGACACACTTTCCCCGTACTCATAAGTTTCCACCAAAACAGCAGGATGCACTAGTGGATACACAGGCTTAGGAAAAGAAACATCCTTCCACCTTCGGAAGTTATATATAAACCTACTCAAATGTGCAGCTTCCCTTGCAAGGTCAACCTGAGACATCATGAAAACTGCAAACTGTTGCACACTTTCATCCAATCTCAACCAATTCAAGGTTGGAATGAATTTTGACGTCTTTGCTATCCAGTTGATTATCATAAAATCTCTCCTAATTGATTCACCAACACCAGGATGTCTAACCTTCACAGCAACTACCATAGGCTTCGCCTGCTTTTGGCCAGGATATCGAAATTTCAGTGAGGCCCGATGCACCTGAGCAATACTTCCAGAAGCTACAGGAATCTCTTCAAAATCCTCAAAAATTTCACTAAGTTTTCGACCAAAAGCTTTTTCAACTGTCTTTCTTGTGTATGGAAAGCTGTGTTCAGGAGCTTTACTGTGAAGCTCTGACAGTTTTGTGCACAAATCTCTAGGGAAAAGATCTGGTCTTGTAGCTGCCCATTGACCCCATTTTATGAATGCAGGACCTGCCAATTCCAGTGTCCGATGAACAATCTGAAGCCAAAATTTCCTGAATTCTGGCCCAAAAAGCTCGGAAAATGGTGCGATCACTATGCTGGGGGTAAACAGAACTGCTAAATAGAGAGCTCTTACTAGCAAGATGAAATCTTCCACAACTGATGAAAACACAGATGTCATATAAGCATGGCCATCTTGTGCACGCATATACAAGGAAGTCGGTGATGAGAAGTAATCTGCATCTACCAATGTCCTTTCTGCCCATGCTACCTGCCCACACGTGAATGCAAGAGCACTGGGGATTACCAAATGAGAGCGTGTCAATGCCAGGCTGACTGCTTGAGCAATCCTGCTTATGTGAGAAAATGCCCGGCTTCGGGCAGAGCCCTTTCCAAAAAGCTTCTTCCATTTGACTTGCGCATGGTATGCAACATTACCTGTTGAAATCGTGGAGAAATTTCTCAAAGTGTAGTCCGTTAAATTGACAAGCTGGGAAGATGCATGTCGATGAAATCTGCATTGAGGCAAACGTAAGCTAAATGTTACTACTGTCCCATGGTGCCTTAATTCTGACTGACTACTTCTGGCGTTACATCTAACAGCTCTTCTAATATTTCCAAATGCCAAAAATCTGCATTCCAACAATTATATATTAGATCTCCATTCCTCAAGATTCCAACATCAAATTTTAACTTCGCCTAGAACCAAAAAAAAAAAAAAAAAGGGGATCAAAGTTTCTCAAAATTCGCTCAGTAGCTCCTTAAACCAGACGCCATTCTCATCAGGTAATATGTATAATCAATCATGTAATTGCTTCAAATAAGCCTTTCTAATTAATAAAGCTACAAATTCATACGCCAAACACCAAATTGAGGTCCTCGCAGAACAATCCCAAAACATTGCTAGAAAAAGAAAAAGAAAAGAAACCCGGTGATGGAGTAACGAACCTCGACATGGCCAAAGGAGATAATCTGAGAGAAAGAGGCGGAAGAGACTAACGAGCGCAGGTGGTGAACAATACCAATAATAAGAGAAGCAGTTGGTGTAGCTCCAAGCATTTTCTCATGGATTCAGGCGCGCGTGTTCAAGAATTATCTTCCGTTGTAATAAGGGAGAAGTTGATCGTTGCTTCAGATCAGCGAGTGAAGACCTAAAGAAGAAGGGCGAGGACAGACATGAAACAGGCAGCGTCCTATCGGCGCAACAAAAGAAACAAGACACAAAGACAAAGATAGAGAGGAGGAAGGGAGAAAGACGTTAATTGGGCTTATTCTCCCACAAGAGCCTTCTCAAGGTCCGTGCCAGCCTGCAAACGCTACATCACTGCAATTATCTTTCATTTGTTGAACCAAAGCTAACATTTTTACGCTACATCACTTCAATACGATAAATATTTATTTTATTATTAAAATACGCATATATATTCAAAAATAGCAACGGCAACAACGGAATCTGAGGATATAATAAAAACACCATTTTGAAAGTGCTGATAAAGCATGTTTTTAACAATTTTTTTAATGTAAACAACCACATCATAAGCCTTGAAGGAGAATTATCAAATTGGTATCTGTAAGAATATATTAGTATATAATTTATTAATTTATTATATTTATATAATATTATACACATTAAAATGTGTAATATTAATTTATTAAAAAGTTTTATTATGTTTATTAAACATTAATGATATATTTATTATTTTAATTTATTTTTTGAATTAATGAAACTACATGAGAAGTTGATGTCTTTTATCATAATTATTATTTATATCAATTTTAGGTGTATAAAATTTTACTATATATGATTTTATTTATATTTTACCTATAATAATTAATGCTTAATCATATAAAGAATCTATATGAAATTAATCATATAATGTTACTTTAAAATTTTTAAAAATACTTCAATTTTAATTTTGAAATATTAAATATTGAATTTGTTTTCTATTTTATTTCTAATTTTATAATATATATTTCCCAAATTATGTTTAATTAAATGACCATTAATATTATTGTTATTTTAGTTACAATATATTTGAAGTATATTTAAAATTATATATTAATTAAATAATCTTTATTTTTGTAATAATCCTTCCTTATGTAAAGATAATTGATATCCTATTTTATGTTTTTTAATTTTTCTTTTTATGCAACAATCATATTTATTTTATGTATATAACTTTTATACCTAAGAAACTCATATTCATTAAATAAATTTAAATAATTGAATATTTATAAGATTTAATTGAAAGTTATAAATGGGTTTCTTTATAAATAAGCATGCAACTATTAATTAATTAAAGGATAATTGTTAAAAATTATGAACTATTCATATTTTATTAATTATTGATAAGAGTATCAATAGCAGACAATATTGAGATTATTTACATTATTATTGCCACCTTAATGTGTTTGAAAATAAAATTTTTCCTTAACTTAATTACATATCATTTTATGAGCTTTAATTTATGGAACATATAAGCTCACTTAGTAGTTAGGTGTAAGTTTATTTTAGAAGGTTACTATATAAAGATTGTTGAACCTAGTATATATTGCATTATGCTTATAACCCTTGACAATTTTATTTCTTAATGAATGTTTTACTATAGAAGTATTGAACCAACTTGTGATTATATTAAAATTTATAAATCTAAATGCAAAAATAAGCTCGAAATACAAGAATATGATTAACTATTATTGTATTATATTGACAAAAAATACTATATAATGTTTATAATTGAATGGTAAACACTATAAAGTAGATTCTTTTGGCTGTCACCATCTTTCGGAGTACATAATCTCACTAATTTCCTTACTAGTTGCTTCAACCTCTTACTAAGGGGTCATTTGATTCTACTTTTATTTTTCTATCGTGACTTTTATTTTTCATTTTCTATCTTTAGTTTCTATTTTTATTTTAAATAAAAACAAAAGCTTATTTAATTTTAATGTTAATATAGTTATATTTTTATTAATGATGATAGTTGCATATTAGATAAAACTTAAAGAAAATTTTTTTTAATTAATTAAATTCGTTTTAATCTCTTATATAATATTTATTAATAAATTATCAATAAAAATTATT
>JANIIA010000002.1:42959844-42979631 GCA_027478495.1 Erythroxylum alaternifolium | reverse complement strand
AATCAATTTAATTTAATTTAATTATATAAATTAAATAGATTGTTAAATTAAATTAAATTATTCATAATTTTAATTAATTAAATATAATATTAAATTAAATTTTCATAATTCTTATTAATAATTAATATGTTAAATAATTAAATAATATATATTTAGTTGATAGTAAATTAGATTTAAAAATAGGAATAGAAAACAAAAACTACTTTTTCTGGTTTTCATAAATTTTAAAAACTGAAAAAAACCAAAACCAAAAACTTAAACAAAACAAAAATAAAAAACGAAAACAAACAAGCCTTGAATGATTTCTATTTATGGGTTACAATGCTACCTTGAGTGAATATGAAGTTATATGCAGTACTTATTTGAGATTTTTGGTTTGATAGACAGCATGACACATTATTTTGATTACGCTAGTTTGTGTTTGAACTTGGATCTTGAGGCATTTGTATTGTTTGACAGCCTAACCATATGTAGCTCTCAAATACTTAGTCCAACTTCCTTTTGAACATTGATAATCAATAACAAAATCAAAATTGGCATCTAATAAATAAAAATGCATTCAATTAATTTATCAAATTCTTACCTTGTAATAAATATTCCTTAAAAATTCTCCATGCATGACTATATTATCCTGTTGCATTACTCATTTCATATCTTTTAATAACATTTTAAGCTTGTGCCTCTTGTGTGTTTTTTACTTTTAGATCTCCCTCTTCCTTTTCATATCTCCCTCTCTGTTGTTCTCACGTTAGATTTAGTTATAGCCCTCATAACTTTTGGCTTTTTAGTATATGATTGATTACTTATGTCAAAATTTAGTTCCTCACCCTCCATTGTTTCCTTAATTTATTGTCATTTCGCTATAATTACTGCTAATGCATAAACCACGCCCTTAATAGAAATAGTGACAACAAATTGATTTTTATCAATTGTGTTATCACCTTACCTTGTTAAGACAAGATAGAGGAAAAAATCTAGTGGAAAAGGAACTAAAAGATCCTAAATCAAAGAATGAGTTTAGGGGTTAAATTGCAAGGTGAGGAAGGTGTTAGGCATCTCACCTGTTAGGCATCTCACCTCAGCATCTAAATGATTGCCTAGGTCTTAAAACTTTTTACAAGAATTGAAATTTTAAAAGGAAATTGGATATAGACTATGAAATGAAATGTTTGAACATGTAAGAAAATATTTTATAAAATAAAAATGTATTAATAAATTCTTAGAGTTTATGATTTTAAATATGGATTAAATTAAATTTTTAGAGCGACATCTAGGATTTAATAATATTTTACATATTATTTGGGGTTAGTTTACTTGGTATCTGACACCTTTATAACATGTTTTATATAGATTTTGTTATGTTTTTCTAGGATTAGTTCATTATCTTATAGGTGATGAATTTAGTAATAAACACAAGATTCAGCACAACTTTCTCTACAATTTTCTATTTTATGTGATTTTAAAGTCATTGGAAAGCTAACTTGACGGAAAACAACTTTGTTAAAGACCTTAGAAGTTGATTTTAACTCAAAAATGATAAAAAGTGGAGAAGTTGGAGGAGATAAGTAAAATCGACATTGGACTTAAAAGTAAAACAAGCACCTGTCTTTTCTAAAGGTCTTAAGAGTTAAGATACAATATTAAACTCGCACTGGAGTTGATCCATTATTGGCACTTGTCATCAAAGTTATATCAGAGAGAAGTAGAATCAGAACGGTCTCAATTTGGAATTGCAACAAACAACAATTCTAGGGGAAAAAAGGAATATAGGATTCTTTAAGTTCAAGTCATCTAAAACTTTATTTTTGTAATCCTAATTACAGATACTTGTATTAGAATTAATCATGGGACTTCTAGCAAACTTTTATAGACCTTTGCTAGACTTCTCTTAGATTTATAACTAATTTTAAGAGAAAAATAACCTCTCTTATAATTTTCTAAAATTTTCTCTTGGACATCTTTCTAACTTAGTTTTTGATAGTTTTTGTTCTCTTATAATCAAGGAGGAAGATTTGGACCAAAGATTGATGATGTCATTGTCAACTTCTCTTAAATTTACATGATACTCTTTTCTTTTATAATGAGATTTATCCATTTGTCTTTTAATTGGTTAAATTTATTCTCTATAATGATAATTTTGGATTTATGATTGCCACCATAGATTCAATCACAAGGATTGTATAATAGATTGACAGATGAATTACAGTTTGTGCATTAGGAGAATAAATGCTTTGGTGTTACAAAACAACAAGATCCTAAACTTTAATGATAAATATATAAATAACTATGCTTGATGAATTCTCTTAGGATAAATTATACATTGCGGAATGATGGTTACTATGATATACATGATGCCTCGACAGAGGGTATAGATACCTTAGGTTAATTGTTATTTTAACCTAAATAATTAATTGCATATAACTGGGTATCTATTTAAGTGAATCCCAAATCCTTAATTTTTATTTTATTGGTTTTTTCATTAATTATTTCTTTTGCTTTAGTTAGTTTATTAGTTTAATACTCTTTAATTAACTCTCTTATTTTGTTTGTTTCATTTATCTAGTTAAGACTAACATATTTAGTGGTAGTTCTCTCTACATTGATACTTTAAAATATGTCTAATTTTATTTTTCTATCTACGAATGACTCTAAGGACTTATAGATTATAATAGTATACCAAGTTTTTTTATCTTATTATTGGGAAACTAGTTTTATTATTTTAGTTAATTTAATTTAGTTTTACTTTTGATTTCTTCTATTTATTTCAAGTAGTTGACGTAATATAGGAGATCTAGGAGTGATAACTTGGATTCCCTACTTCAATTTGATCTTAAAATTGAATGAAATTGTATAGAGAACAAGCTATAAGGTGAGAAGAGATGGTTGTGCATCCAGAAGATAACTTAGTTGTGGATATAGAGCAATAGCCACAAAGGATGCACATGAGGGATATACAATTACTAGTGATTAATGCCAATTCTTTATGTATTAGACTAAGTCAAAGGGTGAGGAACTACAAGTTTAAGCAAATATATTTGCACTTTCTCCCGACCTTTAGTTAATCACCTAATAAAGACATGATTAAGGAGTTTTGTTTGGTGATCCAAACACTTTCATTTGATAGCCTCACAAAATATGATCCACGGATAAGATCCTCTACATATTGCATGAGAGATCTTGTAAGGATATCGCTAATCTTTGTTAGCTCAAGGCTTGACGATTTTAATGATGACTTTTCAAATTGGATTTATTTCCTTCTATTGCTAACGGGTTAATTCTCCAAAGGAAATAAAATCATATCATCAATGCTTCCTTTCTTGCAAAAACCTTCCTTATGAACTTACCTAATTTATTAGAAATGATTCCACAATATCTAGAAGGATCTTCCAAATCTCAGTCAACTCAAGATATAAGAGAAGCAATGACTAGTTGAAGAAGATGTCTACTTAAGAAATAGTCACTGCTTTTGTGAAATAGATCAGACTCTTGAAATACATCTATAACATTAATCCTCTTGAAAGTGATATCATTGTCAAATCTCTTGTGCTTAAGAAAATGAAAATTCCTTTTGAGAGAGATCATTGAAGCTTATATCTAGCAAATTACATTTTCATCTATTGAAAGATTATAGAGGTTAGCTAAATATTACTAGTTTGGAAGGTTGGGGAACCTTAAAAAATATATACTCGTGAGCTTGAAGAAGCTCGTCAAATTACTACTTGTTTTGATAGTGAAACACTAAAATTAGATACTTGGGGACTAAACATAGGCTTGGGTTATAAGTCAAACCAGTATAAATCGACTGTATTCTTATCTCTCTTCTTTTAACTTTTATATTTCCGCATTATATTATGTGTGTTCATTTTAACAAGAGGCTCCTTCACTGTTATAGTAGGCTCCTTCTGTTTGCAACTTGCTAAAGTTTCTTTTCATTTTAACAAGCGCCTTTTGTTTTAAACTATCTTAACTAGATTTACCCTTTAGCAGGCTCCTGTCGTTTAATAAGCTTGTATCACTTAACAAACCCTTATTGCTTAAATAGGGTTCTATCGCATAATAAGCTCCTATTGTTGTTTTAAGTTGCGACAAGCCTTTGTCGTTTTATTCGAATTAAAAATTTCTCTTGCGTGTGTTTTCTTTTTCAATTTTAAGAGAGGTGGATTTTGCTTACATTTAGGTTCTTCTCATTATACAATGCCACTGAGCTAAGGATGCGAATACAAAACTTCACATAGAAGGAAAGGGAAGAGTTTTACAAATCTTAAGAGTAATATAAGGCTTTATTTAGTCTATACCTTTATAATTAGTACTCTTTAGTGATGATAATGCAATTTTTCTATGAGGGCCTGACATTAACATGTCAAATTTTGGTGAAATTAGATATTAAGGAATAATTTATACAAATAGCACCACATTGGTAAAGATGACCATGAGACCTTGGCAAGAAATTCAATGACCAAAGTGGTAAAAGGGAAACCAGAAAAATGAAGACATGCACTAATGTGACATATATGGCCACCTATACTATATGTGCATGCATGTTAACCACCTTTGAGTTATAGGAAGCCAAATATATGGTTGTCTATGAAGGAAAACAAGGTGTGAGAATCAATCTCTTCTCCAAAATTTATAATATGAGATGGAGAAATCACCTAATTATTTCTTAAAAGGAAGAGGGAGTAGTAATCTGTCTTATAGGACCATTTGGGTTCCAAAATAGACCTCAATTTTAGCAACAACCACCATCAAACAAAAGGATATAGGAGATGTTAAAACAATTCATATCTTCTATTGATTCTTAGTTAAAATAGGTAACACAGGTATAAAGAGTAAGCATTTAAGACTTCAATGAGAAATTAGCCAAGGTAGTATAATTAACTAATGCATCAATTTATAACTTAGAGGTGCAAGTAGACCATTTAGCTAAAGTGGTGTCTGAAAAAGGTTAAGGCAAGATTTTGAGCAATACCAGGGTCAAACTTAGAGATCAAAGGTGTGCCATCACATTAAGGAGTGGTAACACTCAAATATAATATTGCATAAAACATGCAAGAACATAAATTAGGAAAAGCTAAGGCACCATTTCAAAAAAAAGGAAAGCAGTAAAAGACCTGTGTCGATCTGGCTTATATTTAGTGCCAATATTGATATAGAAAATATGAGCAGAGGAAGTAGAGCATGACTAATATGACTAATATTAGTTCTATCCTTAATCAGTACCATCATAAAAAGAAATCAAAACCCTATATGAGCACTAGTTTCATACCTTAGAGGCTAAAGAAGAAAACCAATCACGATGGATTCAACAAAATTTTAGTGGTATTTACGAAATTAAACATTAATATACCCTTCATCGAAGTAATAGCTTTGATGCTTTCATTTGTTAATCTTTATAAGGAAATCATCTGCAACAAAAACAAGAAATTAAAGGAGTATGCTAAATTGTCTTTAACTAAAGAATGCAATGCTATCTTGCACAAAAAAGTTACTTCCAAAGTTAAAAGGATTTAATGAGTTTTATTATCCCTTATAAATTTTGTGATTTAAAACATATTAAATGTTTATATGAAATAGATGCTAGTATAATTCTAATACCTTTTTCTATTCTTAATAAGTTGGGAATAGGAGACCTTAGACTGACGAATGTATCACTCTAGTGTTTAGATCATTCCATCAAGTACCTTATTAGAGTTATGGAAAACCTATTTATGGAAGTAGGGAAATAAATCTTTCCAGCCAATTTTTTAGCAATTTTTTAGCGATGGACGTGAAAGATAATGTTGGGGTTCCTATCATCTTAAGGATACCTTTCTTGGCTACTAGTTGTTTATTATAGATGTTATTAAAGGGAACCTTACACTTAGAGTAGGCAAAGAGAGAGTAAAGTTCCATATCTTATACCCGATAAAAAGACCACTTAACCGATATGAAGATTATTTTAGGATTGATGTATTTGACCCTAGAGTGTATAAAATTCCTAAGCCTAGTGATTACAATTTGATCAAGAAATGTGAAGTTTTAAGACTTAAATAATAAAGAGAAGGAGCATATTACGAGTGATGGTGTTACTACATTCAAAAGGGCGCTTAGGCCTACACCTTATACCAAAGAAACAGACTTGGAGATGGAGCCTTAAACATGACATTACCCTTGTAATAAACAATATTTATATCAGAGCCTTCTCTTGCTCCACACCTGCAACACATGTCTCCATCCCCATTAATTAAAATAATCTCACCTTTTGAAGATTTTCCTCGTAAGTTTCCATTGTTTTTCTTGCATATTGAGTGAAGTATTCCAATTATATGTAACTAAAATAAAGTCTTTCATAGGACTACGACGAGGAACTGTAGGTGGTAGACAAGGAGAGGGCAAGTGGGAAACTCATTAGAGGAAATGGTAGAAATTAGTCCACTTTTTCCATTAGATATACCTAAATAGGATAAGAACAACATTTGGAGTGAAGGAGTTCAAATGATAGTTACCTTAAATAGTAAAATTAAACTTAAGTAAGAAAAAAAGATGTGTAGAGACTAAAGAGCCCCTTACACTTAGGAAAGCTAGAGGATGGTAAAAGAAAGGAGCGCTCGAGCTAGAACAAGGGAATTATTTTAATAAAGAATATCTTAGGCTAGAATTACAATGTTTAAATTATAGGCAGTTACTTATACAATTAAAAAGTAACTCCAATTTAATGTTACGATGAATAAAATAAATTTGTAGGCATAGTAATTAAAAAGATAACTAAAAATATTCAACAATAATTATAAATATTATCTACACATTAAAAGGTTTACTTCTTCTCTTTTAATAAGGCACGTCTTACAAAGTTTATTTAAATATTTAGTTGAAGCTTTTTCTATGCTTAGATAGAATACATCAAACTAAAACAACAATTGTCTCGACCACAACCACAAGAATTACACATTCAATCTTATGAAAGAATAATCTTATAGTTAAAATAGGCAATATTATTTGTCATCAAATAAACACCTATATAGCAAAATTAGAAATTTTATTTAGGCCTTAAAACAACTAGTAAAATCTCTCCCCTTATTATTATTTCTATCATTTTTAGAAATAACTTTCAATTAAATTACTAAATGGCTTAGACCTATTATAAATAAGTATATAGTTTACATGAGTTAGCATTCTTCGCATACCTCTCTCTACACGAACTATATATATTTTTTCAAATTGTTTGTATATATTATGATTAGATACTTGCATGGCTATGATGATTATTTATATAAACAATCAGACTAAAAAGGATATACAAAAGATTAATTAACTTTTATAATTTTTTATTAATGCTTTATTATGTTTATGGATTTATCGTTTTATATAATTAAAGTGATCTAGATTTTTAAGAAATTATAAAAATTAATTTCTTCCATTGTAAATGTGATGACATTATCTCATGATTCCGTAACACTATATGCCTTTATAATTGATTTGTTCCCCTTTCACATCATCCAACCTTCAATATCTCACTAATTCCTCTCCTTGCGAATTTCTTTCATAAGAAAATTTCTTAATCTTTTATTATTAAGTATAAGTTTGATTTTTCAGACCCAAAAAAAAATATATATATATAAAATAAAAATTTTCATTTTATATAATATAAAAAATATATGCATTGGTTATACTTTATCACATATGATCTTAAGTTCGTTAAAATTAAATTAAACTAATATAATCAATTAGTTTAGTTTTCTTTCGAACCAAATATGGGATCAAATGGGAATAGTGAATATATTTTAAAAATAATTATGTGTCATTTAAAGGTGAAGACAAGGTTAAATGCAAGCAACAATATGAAATATTCAACATATTGATTTTTTTTAATTTTAGATTAGTGTATTCTACTAATTCTAATTTGTATTTTTCTTAAAAATTTGTAATTTTCATTTATAGAACATTTTTGTTAGATAGATATAAATTTGATTCAAATAATTAAGTGTTGGGAATAAAATGTTAGTGAAAGTTTTTATTTATCTTTTAGATGTAGTTTAACTAATCCATAAAGACCTAAACCAATTTATCAAAAAGGGTAAAAGACAGAAACCTCTTCTTTAGTTAGGGAAAGTTTAAAAACCTATAATATTTAGAATTCTCGAAAGAAAATCCTTGTAGTTTAAACTTTTTCAAAAAATCCCTGTAGGGTTGACTTCTAACCTTTACCCAAACCTAACCCTCTCATTTCACCCAAACTGACCCTCAACCCAACAAGCATGAGAAGTCATAGAGGAAAAACCATAACCTAATTTTATCAAACATTTTCATCTGCCTATTGTTACTAAGGAGAAGCTTACGAGAATGAAGGAGACACTTGCATAAATGAATTTTAAAGAAGCTAGAAAAAAGAAGCTTATGAAAGATATGTAAAATTTAAGTAATGCAAAATATTTTTGGAAGGTGGACAATGATGAATTGTCCATGAAAATGAGCAATCAAAGATCAAATTGAAATAAACATTTCTAACATGTGATGATTTGGAATTAGCCTACCTTAGAAATTAGCTTCTTAATGTTAGACAAATATCATAGTTTTAACTTTGCAAGGAATAATGATAATTACAATAGGAAAGAATCTTATTTAGCTTTTATAATATAGTTCCATATTTTCATTGATTTTGGTACAACTTTTATGGTTAATAAGTATCATGTTCATTGTATTTTATAATAAAAGACTATTTTTTACTCTTTTGTTCTTTTTTCAAGAAGCTATTTTTGATTAATTTTTTATCAGGAAAATCAGATCAAGTTCTTAGTTCATTTGGGTTTAACAAAGTCATTACTCTAATTAGAGTTTTATGTATACATATCTTTTTTCCTTTAACACAACTAAAATAATATCCATTATCCTCTAATGCATATTGTTTCCTATATTGCCCGCTATGGTGGTGCATACACACATGTGCATATTGACTTATATCATAAATTGCTTATACTATTTTTCATGTGAATTTTCCGTGTATTACGCTTACCATTGTAAGCACAATAGTAAAAACTCTACTATTTTTTATACAAAACTTCTTCAAGCTACATTTGCAAAATCCAATGATTTTATTCATTTAAATTCTTGCTTTGAATGTTCCTACCTTAAGAATTGATGTAATCATGAAAGTTTTATGATTGGCTAGAATTAGGTCTTGTAGCAACTAGAGGAGTAAAGTTTGTTCATATCTTATTGCCTCAGTTTTTTCCAACTTTGAATAGAAAACTTGGCATTATTTCTATTATAAAGGGCTCGCATTTTAGTTACTTTTTTTAGTTTTAAGCATTTTATTGGATATGGTTACTTATAATTTTCAAACCATAAAGCTATTTCACGTGCATGATTATAAACTTTAGCTTAATACTGAAAGAGGGAATTTGATTTTGGTGTGGTTTGGTGTGGTTCTTATGTCTACTTTGAAGCTTGATTTTTAATTGTTATGTTCACTTATTTTGTCAGTTGAGGAAATAAAGACTACAAATTCGTTTAGTAGTACAATCAACAAGATTGAAGACCATTTATATTATTGTGACCGTAGATTGATAACACCTATGGGGACTTTTTAGTCCAAGTTCAACCTAGGAAGGAGATTTTATAAGCGTTCTCAATTTAGGATAAATTTTAAATAAATTTTACTTTATTAAATTAGATTTTGTCTTAATGGGATATTAAACTTTTATATATGTTATTACAAAGAAAAACAAAATATCATTACTTTGTGTGGCATAATGAAAAATTGACAAGAAGAAGTATGTAATAAATGAGCTTCGAGAGATCAACGACAAATTAGAGAATCAACAAACTATTTATTGTGTAAAGGCTATTGATTTACACTTGGATCATCTTTATTATACACTTGGATCATCTTTATTATCATTATTGGGTGTTACTTAGTAATTTACTTATAAAAAATACATGTACGATATAATTGAAATTATGATGTTTGTCTATGTTTGAGCAACGTTAGACTTCATAAAAGTTTATGGTAAATTGGTATGGATATATTTTAGATAGTTTTGTGTTCAAATATATGTTGTTTTAATTAATTAGTATCATCTTGTTTGAATCATTTTATCATACTCCTTTTGTTTCAGAATGATAATTTGCTTTCATGTAATATCAAGACTTCAATAACTAAATAATTCCTATATACATATATAAAGACCATATATGAAATTTTAATCAATTTTAATATGAATTTATGATTTAAAGAATACAATATATATAAAAACCAAAATTCTTGTATACTCAAATATGACTATGAAATTTCAATCAAACTCAACTAGAAATATAATTAAAGATCCAAAGTAGATAGTATATATGAAAGTAGTAATTCATCATCCAATTGGTACTATGTACAAAAACAACTATCTATAATGTGCACCATATACAAAAATATATATCCATAATACCATATCTAAAAATAACTATTCAAAATATGCATATATACAAAAATAGATATCCACAATGTGTAATATGCAAACAAAAATAATTAGTTTTACCTACATTCTAGCTCTTGTCAATTGGCTACCTTGGGTATTATAATGTATTCCTTCAAAGATGTCCTTTCATTTTCACCATATTGTTTGGACCTTTGACATGACATCTAAAATCCTTTCTTAGTAGCTTTATAAAGGTTTTGTTCCTTACCAACATCTTCGTTTCTTGCCTTTTTTGTTCTTCCTAGTATTCTATTATACTGAGGTGGAAAGATTTCAAAACCTTGGTTGTTACTCGAGCTTGGCCACAAACATTCACCAGGAATTGCCAAAGGTCTTACTTATATAAGTTTCTTTGCTATAGATGAAGTCTACATATTCTTCTAGTTTGCTTTTATTGTGTCTAATTTTAGCACAAGCATGTTGACAAGGCATCCCACTCAAATCCCGTCTCTTATATATGCAAGTTTAGTATGCCAAACTAATAACATGTTGTGAAAACTTTATATTCTCTAGTTCAAATAGTCTCCCACCACTAGTATATGGCATCCAATTGTTGGCAAGCTATTTATACTTCTCCAAGGTTTTTTGAATCCTAAGACAAACATATCCATTATAGTTCTCCATCCACTCCTTTTTCTTATTAAAATTTCTTTATGATTTCAATTCTAATCATCTCAAGCATTATGATAATTAGCTTATCCTTAGCCTCCTTAATGTAAACATTGAAGATTTCACATTTAACAACATGTCACATTTGAGTTCAACATTGTGAACATGTCACATTTGAGTTCAACGTTGTGAGTGTGTCTATACCACTTACTAATTGGTATTTTTTCCTAACTAGTCATAAATCAATGTATCAATATCTTTTAATTGTTTTATGTACCTGTTGATGGTAAACACTCAAAATAAGTATGAATTTAACATGGATATTAAAATTTAAGTGAATTTAAATAAAACAATCATATACCTTTCAATTTATTGAAGGTATATACTCTATTCATATCTCAAACTATATTGTTTATAACACTTTTTGTCTTAATTTTGGTTTAAAGTTTGACACAGATATGTCTAACAAAATATCTATACTCAACACCAACCATCTCAACATTAAGGTTATGTCCTAAATCCTATTATAAAGAAAAAACATGAAATATTAATGCATTATAAATGAATGTCTATAACTATAAACGAATGTTTATAAAAGGAAACAAAAATCCAATAACACAAATTTACCTTCTTTTATTTAGAAATAAAAACCCAATTATAATATTTATAGTTTACATTGTATTCTTATAAACATTTAAGAAATCCTTTCTACTACAATTTTTACTATAACCCATACAATTGGAATTATTTTGTTATTTGCATCTAAAGCAATGGTCGATATCAATTTCTCTGCTTGCTTTCCCTTCGTATGACAACTATTCAACATATATTATGGACCTATAACTAGTCAAGAAACATTTTTTAAAAAGCATCCAAGCATATATATGTAAAATAAAAAAATACCTCCTAGATACTTGATTATAAAAAAAACTACCCATATTGTACTTCAATATAGCTAATCCATAACTCCTTTATTTCTCAAATTGCTTTCCTTCTTCACCTGCCAATACCTTTAATGTAAAGTTCTTTCCCTTATATGTTTTCTTGTCTACAATCTTAACATTAAAATCCCTTCAAAGTGTACCGTTAAGCCCAATAATATCCTATGTAAGGTAATCTAATATGAGAGGTATTTCTTTGCAATCCAAAGTGCCTTACATTTTTTGTTCCAGTATTCTTGACCATGTTCATGGTTAAACTAAAAAGTATTGATTTGAAATACAGTCCCATGTTGTGATGAAGAAGCATGTATTCTTTACTCATAACTCTTTTTAAGAATAATAGTTACTAGGGATGGCAATTGGGGTCATGCCTTGAAGTCAATAGGCCAGACTCAGGTTAACTGTGCCTTTAGCCAAGCCTCAGACCTAGCCTTTCTGAAAAGTCGAGCCTCAGACCGGCCTCAGGCTAGGGCTATCTAGGATTTGCTTAGCCTAACATTTATAAGCAAAACAATATTTTTTATTTTTTATGTGTAAAAAAAATGAGATCTTTCCAAGTTATCTTAAGACAGATCAGGCATCAAGCTGGGCCCAGGCTTGAGAAGAAGAGGGTCCGGTTAGGTTTAAGCCTGGGCGAGCCCATTGTCATCCCTAATAGTTACACATATCAACCCTTCTCAATAGTATATTAGACTAAAGCTTTTTTAAATGCATTCATTGAATCAAATAACATGTCAATCTTTAAATGAATAGGTCTTTTAATGTAATTATTTGCTTTAAGTTCTTGAAATTTAGGCCTTTTTCTCCCTTCTTTATATGAACTATCATTTATGCTCCTAAGTTCATCTGAATCTTTATATGTTGAATTTGTCTATATATCTGGAATATTATCTGCTAGAACATCTTGCACACTACTATAAAGAAATGGCTAACTTTTTTATAGCCTCTTCAGGAACGACCTCAGTAGTTATATCCTCAGCATCAAATGACTAGAATCATCAAAATCAATAACTTCTCCTTTGTCACCCTTATATGTCAGATCATCATATTCCTTATTATCTACATCATTTATGGCAAGTTGTTTACCCTCTTTAAAAGTAGGCTATAGACTCTGTTCATCATTGCAATAACATTGTTAACCTTCTTCAATAATGGAAACAACTTATTAACTCACTTTAGAACTCGCTTGATCACCCTCAACAAACTCACAATCAACCTATTCTCCCTCTTCTAAACATCCTTTGTTATATCTCAATAAAGGATATTTAACGCTATCTAAAAATACCTCCATAACCTTATCTTTCAATTAAAAAGATCATGTTGATGATGTGCGTCTCACTTCTCAAATCTCTAATGTCATCGTCAAAATACTTTTAAGGAAATTTGTAATTAAAAACTAGAACCTTTCTATAGTCCAAGTTCCTCACTGTGAATATGAACTATAACATTGTTAAGTGATCTAACTCTACTCCAAAATTTACATTTCTATACCTTCATACTGCATAGTAGGGAAATTTAAAGGTCTCATAGTGCCAAAACAAAAACTTGATTATGGGGTTTGTTAAATAACGAAAGGAAACAAAAAGACAAAAATAAGTTAAATTATTTCATTAAAACTCCAACCAATCTTAAACAACTAGGAGGAAAAGTATATAAGAGATGTATACTGCAAATGATTGATTTTTGGGTCTATTTTATTATGAAGATTATATCCATAGGAGTGAAAATATATTTCAAGTGCATCAATGATGCTTTCTTTTAATATTATGACCTACAAATTATATGTTCAACTTTAAACTCTTTTCATAACTCAACTTTATATTTGTCTTTTTATTACACCATAACCACTAGCTAGAAAGATTATAGATAATTAATGAAACCTTATCTTAATCTAAAAGGTTTAGTTAGTTATCAAATCAATGATAAGATAAACCCACACGCAATCTTAATTATTTCAAATTCAGGAATTAATAAGCATCCCATAAAATAAAATTTCATAATAAATGTGTATTCACAAATAGTTTTAAATTTGTATAATTTATTTTTTCTTTTCCTAGTAGGTGTTACCTTGAAAAGTTTTGAAGAAAATGACACACTCGCAAAGAAAATGCGACTTCCTTGTTCTTGTTCTTGTTCTTTTTTATTTTTCTTTTAGAGATGGTGAGTTACTTTAGGTTTTAATTTAGTTTTTGTTACATTATTAAGTTATTCCTCACTTATTTTATTACTTATAAAAATATTTTAAACTTTTGTATGGCTTAAACATGGTAGTAGGGCTTAGCCCTGTTTCAAAAGCTAACGAATTAGGCCCAAACTTAACCTAGCCATTTTTCAATTGTATATTTTTAGGGTTGGGTTGGGCCGGTCCAACAATAGACCTAATTCAGGATGACCCATTGCCATACTTATCATGGCCGTTAAAATTAAAATAGACCAAAATGAGCTATATAGAGAAATTTAAAAAAATTGTTTAAGTATTTAAATGAATTAATTCACTTTATAACTAAAATAATTTATAGCAAAGTAAATAATTATAATATTTAGTGTGAAATAAATCAAAAACTTGTTTTTAACATTGAAATTTTAGTGATTCTTATATTTTATATTTTATAAAACATGTTTGTTAGAGATCATATTATTAATAAATAACATTAAATAATAGGATAGTATCTGATGTCAATATAGAATAATTTCTACACGTTTAAAATTAAGTTGCATATGTTTAAAACTTTCATAATTGTAATATATACAATTTGCAATTTAACTTTTGCATTATTTGAAACCGTAAAATTCAAAGTATAATCGCGATTGTGACCATAACTACAATTTAAAGTATTATAGATCAACTCAAAATGTATAGAAGCATGAAATTTCTTCCCCAATTGATCATTAAAGTTAATTTTGTTTCATAATTACAATCAAATTATCCTTAATACTAAGATTTTCAAATATTTATTTATGACATTCTTGTTGATTTATGTCCTACAGCCAATCGTTTTGGTTGTAGTTTAGTGACAATTATCAATAAAGGCATTCTTTATCTTTATGTATTAATATTTTATGTTTTAATACTAAAGATAAAATCCTTGGAATAATTATTGTGTAATTAAAATTATGATAAAATCATAATTATGATATTCAATTTACACTTACGTATTATTCCTAAATGTTCCTAATTTTAGTTTCATCAAGACAGGATATTGTTGAAACGGTAAAGCTAGCACACGTTATGTTTTTTCTTATAAAGAAAGTAATTGCTCTCATAAATCAAAGTATAGAGATACATAAACTAATGTGTTGGTGATTATTAGAGAATAAGTCATTGAACTGACCCGATTATGAGAATTTCAGATATAATATTACTTATGTGTCTATGGATTATCTCATAATGAAAGTTGTATAATTGGTCCTCAGACTTGAGATTACCAAGGTATCTAGTGTGGGAATTACTGTATTTTGATGGTACTTATGAATCATCCTAGGATAATTCAGTCGGTAGTAATTAGATATAGTATTAACCACATGTGGATAGTTGAGTAAGTCAATATATGATTCGTCACTCTAAAGTAATTAGAGAGAATATTCTACTGTTCTTGATTCGTAATGATTTATGGAATTCTCTGACCAAACTGAATTAACATTTGAAAAGGTGTTTTCAAAATTTCAATTATAAATCAATTACTAATTAGCAAAAATGAACATGATTGGATGATAAGAGTAGACACTGTATCTATACTCTGTCCGGTTAGAATATTGAATGACGAAAGAATTAAATTATTCATTATAGCCATGCATAGACAGGTTAAGTCAATTATGGTTTATGATTATGAATTGTTTAATTGGAGAATTAATGATAAATTAAAAGATTCTAATTGTGAACTTGAATTATAATTTATAATCATTGCCAATTTGTTAGGAACCTAATGGGTTACACATCAAAAAGCAATTTGTGAAACAAAAATCAATTTAATTAAGTTGGACTTAATTATAAAGTTTGAGAAACTTTAGGGATCAAATATGAGATATTTGATTTTATTAAAATTAAATTAATTATAATTAGAATTAGAATTTGATTTTAATTATAATTAAAGAGATTTAATTTTAATAAAAGACTCTTATATTTTTTCTATTTAAACGGGAAAAGCTTTTAGAAGCTAGCACTTTTGTCTTTTTCCTCTTAAAGCAGTTGAGAATTGTCATGTGGATATCATTAGAGGCTAAACTCTTAAATAGCTTATGATTGTTCGATTGGAAAAAGTTCTAAAGATTTTTCAATTGGAAAGCGAACAAGGTATGATTTCTAAATCATTTTATAATTTATTAAAGTTTATTCAATTATCGGAATCTACTCGGATTATGTTAAATTTTTGTTTTCTACTGTGCCTGTGATTCGATCACGATTGGATTCCAACAGTGGTATCAGAGCCTCCTATAATTGTTTTACTTGGATTTGTTACTTGATTGTTGTTAATTTTGATAAAAATTTAGGGTTTTATTCTTCTGGTGTTGTTTTATCCAAAGCCAGTTCCCTGATTGCTTTAGGTTTTCTTAATCTTATGTTTTCAGTTCTGGAAATTATTTCCACTCTTTGTGTTTAAGCATACGTTATCTGGAAATTGAATCTACACCTCTGTTTATTTCTGGAAATTATTTCTTGTTTATGTATTGATTCTGAAATTTTGTTTTCTCTCTGTAGCTGACCATTCGTATATTGTTTCTAGAATCAATGCAGCCCTTTGTTATGGAACCCTAAAAGCAAGATTGATTTATGTTTGCTTATGTTTTGCATCTACGATAATATTCTTATATTTGGTTTTCGAAGACCGTTTTTCTAACTGCCTTTTCTTCTTTGCTTAAGCTTGTGATTTTACTACTTGCATTTCTCTGTTAGTTTTTGGGTTGAAAATATATTTTCACAAGCTTGCGTTTTTACTGCTTGCATTTCTAGATTGTGAATTTAGAGTTTAAAGTTTACTAGGTTTGTGACTTACACTTACTGGATCTGTAAAAACCCTTAACAAGGCGACGCCATGGATAGCGTCATCATTGGAGAAATTCGATGGGCATTAATTGCCCATCGAAGGTGCCTCTGTAGGTGACGCCATTAGTTGATGTCACTATAGTGATTGTCACCACTAGAGAAGTCGATGGGTGTTAATCGCCCATTGATGGCGACATATGGCATTACCACTGGTGGAGACACAGTCAGAGTTACGATGGTGAGCGGCTGAGGGTTATTGTCGCCACTATGATATCCATGGAATGCAAAACAAGGTAGTGATGGAAGATGCAACCATGGTGGAGAAGTAGAAGGTAGCGGCGGTTGAGGATGAAGCAGGCGATGAAGGAAGAGGGTTACGGTTTTTGCAGAGATATGGGTTGCTGTTTATCTCATAAGGGAGGATGAGAAATGTTGGTTAGACAAATTTGGAAGCATGGACGGTTATTGAGTTCCAGAAAAATGGGAGAGATGAGTGTTTTCTAGAAACTGGGAAGTTTCTGAAAAATTGGAGGGAGAACAATGGGCGCATGTCACCGTTCTCTGATCTTCTTCTTTAAGGCATGATTGGTGCATGACTTCCACGTGCCAGTCAATGTCCCTTATTGACTGTGAGACAATATTCTGAAGTTTCTTTTGCCTATTGTTTTTAGAAAACCCTAAATTGTCTTTTTTATTAATATAATAATGATTAAATTAATTTCTATTCCTAATAAAATTTAAAAGTGTTTAACCAAATTTTGATAATTGTTTTCAAGGGATATTTATCAGGAAAAGTTTTGGAATTTAATTTAATTTTTCAAGAGTTGAATTATTAAATTAAATTTTTTATCAAATCAATAATTTAAATCAAGCAAGAGTTTTAAATAATTTCTTTTATAATTAGATTATGTTTGAAATTATAAATATAATGAGATTATATTATTTTGATGAGACTATAATTTTTTGAAAATTTAAATCCCTTAATAAATTATTAAGTACACATTAGGAACATGATAGTTGCCTTCCATTATTTGAGAATAAAACTAGAATTTAGTTTATAGTTTGGTTTGTTGAGTAAACTCAAGGTCACTATAACCCGGATATGTTTTATCTTAAATTAATAGGTCCTACTTAACAAAAATTTTATGATTTAGATGAGTAAACTCATGATCATGTAGATTTAGAGGTAGGGTTAGGAATAATATATATGATATATTTTGGCAAAAATTGTCACTTAATAGTTCTAGGAGTCACATGAGATGTGATTGAAAAGATGTTTTCTACCTAATTTATTTTTAATTGGTTTATTGAGCAAGCTCAAGATCAATTAATTTTAAATAGGATCCTAGCCCACTAGAAAATTATTTGATAATTTTTCGATATAATAGTGAGGTCTATTATTTTGAATAAAATATTAGGAGTAATCAAATAATTTTAAAGTCCTTATTTTATTTTGATTTTTGGATATAAACTAATATATGGTCCTTTTATGTTTTTCAGCTATTGAATTTGAAGATGACTACTAACCTAACATTGAGCAGCACCATGGATGCTAATAGGCTAACTGGACCTAACTTTTTAGATTGGCTATGAAGCTTAAGAATAGTTCTTAGGCAAGAGAAGAAGTTGTGCATTCTTGATACTCCTGCTCCATCAGAACCTTGTTCAGATGCGACTGGGAGAAATTTCAACGTTATATTAATGACATTGAACAAACTACATGTGTGATGTTGGCTTACATGTCTCCTGAACTTCAGAGGCAGCATGAGAACATGGATGCACCTACTATGATATTACATTTTAAGGAGTTATTTGGTGCATAGCGTAGGGTGGAGAGATATCAAATCTCCAAGGCACTGTTTCAATGCAAGATGACAGAAGGATCTTCAATCAACGTTCATGTGCTAAAGATGATTTGATATATTGAAAAATTAGCCTAATTAGGTTTTGTCATGGACCATGAGTTAAGCGTTGATCTGGTGCTCAGTCTCTAAGTTCTAGATTTTCACAATTCTTCATGAACTTTAACATAAATCAGAAGGACATGACATTGCCTAAACTGTTGAACATGTTTAAGATTATGAAAGGGTGCCTTATGAAGGAACCCAGTTCTGTACTAGTTATCAGTTCTTCTAAAAGCAAGAAAAAGGGCTTTAAGAAGAATAATAACAAGAAACAGAAGGCTTCTAATAATGTAGTAAAAGCCAAAGGAGGTATTAAGAAGAAGAGAAATGATAAGGGCACATGTTTTCATTACAGAGTCAACGGACATTAGAAGAGGAACTGCCCATCTTATCTTACCATCCTGAAAGATAAGAAGCTTAAGGAAGTTGTCTCTTCAGATATGTTTATGATTGAGATGAATCTTTCTACTTCTTTTCCACATTCTTGGGTATTAGATATTGGTTGTGGTTCTCATATATGTAATAACATGCAGATGTTAACAAGGAGTAGATCATTGAGAAAAGGCGAAGTGGACCTGCTAGTTGGCAATAGAGCAAGAGTTGCTCCATTAGCTGTAGGAGCTTGTAGTTTAACTTTGCCTTCTAGCCTTATATTAGAACTTGATACTTGTTATTATGTTCCTGTTATTACAAGAAACATCATTTTTGTTTCTTATTTGGATTTGAATGGATTTGTCTTTATTACTATAGATAATAGTTGTTCTTTTTATACAAATGATGTTTGTTATAGATCTGGATTACTTACAAATGGTTTGTATGAATTAGATCTTGAAAGGCCAATTCTTAACATAAATAGTAAGAAAAGAAAATTAAGTAACCAAACTCCATCTTATTTATGGCATTGTAGGTT
>JANIIA010000002.1:42859021-42872059 GCA_027478495.1 Erythroxylum alaternifolium | reverse complement strand
CTTCCGTCGCTAACTTTTTGAATATTTCCGACGGAATCTATAAGTTTCCTTCGGTAATACAGAGTTATTTGGCGACGGAAACCTTACCATCGGCACCTTTGTCGACTATACGATGTCAACTTTACATACGAGTATACTGTGCCTATCGGTAAATTTAGCGACGGAATATGGTCGACGGTTGGCAACGTTTTCGTTGATATTACCGACGGAAATGATATTCGGTCGGTAATTTTACCGACGGTCAAAGATAGGTCATCGGTGAATTTAGCTTCGGCCGAATCACCGACGTTTTCTTCCGTTAGTTTATTCCGTCGGTAAATAAATTTACCGACGGTATATTACCTTGTTCTATCGGTAATTTCCGTCTGTAATCTACTATTTTCTCTTCCCTATAGATGCTTTTTTTCAGATGCGGGGAAGAGCAAAATCGTGAGAGCCTTGGCCAGATTGCCAACCAAAAGTGGACAATATATGTGGATGACTGGTCTGGACTGTTACACATACAAAGAATTATGGTCTCTTATTTGCCAAATCTTCATCATCAACCTTACAGTGCTTTTCGAATAGCAATTGGGCTAGATGTCTAGAAGACATATAGTATTATTGGTTATGTAGTTTACTTTGGTTGTAATGTCTTCTCATATAATGTAAGGAAATAATCAATTATTTCTTAATCATCAATCGAGAGAGAGTATAAAGCAGTTGCCAATGCAACAACTGAGGTGTTATAGGTTCATTCTTAACTTTGTGAGATGTGTTTTCTTTATTATAAACTAGTCACCTCATAGTTTGACAATATTGGAGCTCCATATTTATACAATAGCCTAGTTTTTCATGCTAGAACTAAGTATATTAAACTAAATTATCAGTTTTCTCAAGAAAAATCAGGCAAATATTTTTACATGTAAAATTCTTGTCAAGTGCAAATCAATTAGCCAATATATTAATTAAGCCTCTTGGTTAACCGTTGTTCGAAAAACTTCAAGAAAAGCTTCATCTTCAAGAATTTGAGTGCTTAACTTAAAGGGGAGCTATTAAGGATACCGATCATTACAATATCACTTTGATGATTATATATGTGATATCTTATTATCTTGTCTTATCTTATTGTTTTGTATTTATGATGTTAATGATAATCATTATAACCCAAGTATATTATCTTATTATTTGTATTTATACTTTTTTTATAGTCATCCATTCAATATAAAAATATCACATTATATTTTGTTTTTACAATAAGTGCATATAAACCTAACAAATGCTTATAAAATATTCATAAAAAAAGGGAAACAAAAAAAAATAGTTAAAAATTTGTTTATATAAGGTTTTAACTTAACAATAAAAAGACACATTGAAGGCCTTTTATCTATTTAAAATTTAATTTAATTAAAGCATTGAGTAAGGGTTTTAGTTTACTTTCTAATATATTTTTTTGCCACAGATCATGGTCTGTGATCAAAGAGATGGTGATAGAGGTAGTTTTTGAACTTTTCAACCATAGTTAAATACTAAAAGAGATCAACAAGACCTTTTTAAACCTTGCTCCTAAGGTACCCTCTCCTATCTCCTTAAAGAATTTTAGACCCATTTCTTATCGCAATACCATCTACGAGATTATTATTAAACTACTCTCCAAAAGTTTGAAATTGTTACTCTCCAAGTATATAGATACGTTACAAGGGGCATTCATAAATAGGTTGCAAATTGGTTACAACATCCTACTTTCCTAGAAACTAATCAAAAACTACAACAAGAAGAATTAGGGAAGGGATTATGTTATCAAAGTTGACTTCCATAAGGCTTTTAACTCCTTAAACTAGAATTTCATTATAAACACCCTTAAAGCCTTTGGTTTCCCTAACACCTTTTTCAACTGGATTCAACAATGCATCACCATAGTTTTATACTGTGTCTTAGTCAATGGGGAACCTACTAAAATCATCAAAAGTGTAAAAGGAGTAGGACAAGGGGATTGATTTTTGGTTTTCTTAGGCTTATAAGATATTATCAATTTTAAAACTGTAAGTACACAATGTAGCTGTAGCTAACATAGACAAATATGGGTAGATCTTACGAGGACTGTAAATTACAGTAATTACCCTTTTTCTATTGCCTAACCTTCAAATCAAATTATGGATTTTAATTAAAAATTTAAATAAACAAATAAACTGAGAATTAAAACAGTACTAAACCCAGAAGAAGGAAAATATAAAGAAGAATCAATATCAGATAATAATATCTAGGTAATGAATCGTCATAAGAATCCTTAATTATTAATCCTTTATCATGCAATTATATTATTGATTATTGGACCGTGCAATTTCCTATCTTATAGTAATATCTTTTTTAAGACTATTAATAACTAATCCATCATTTGATTAAAAGAAATCTTTCTAGTTAAAACCCCCAGGATTGTATTATCAATTTGTGAATTCCACTAGTAGGTTTGACCATAATCTAGGAGATTTATGTCGACCTGTCTCTAGGTTTGCATACAACTCGTTCCAATTATAGTAGATCTATTTGTATAAGAGAATATCTCAATCTCAATCATATGAAATCAAATCGTGCACTAATATTTTGGATATTTTAAAATAAGAATAAAACGCATAATTGAATCATAATAAATTAATCAATAAAATTATATTAGATAAAAGATCAACTCATATTGTTATCACAACTTAGGGTTCATAACACCTAAACACTAAACAAGTTTAGTTCCTATCTATAGAAAAACAAAATCAATGAAAAATATGCAAAAGAAAAATTAGAAAACAAAGAACTCATAATTCTAAATCTCCCTCTTTCTTCTAATGAATTTTCTCACAAGTTTGACTTGGGTGAAGCTCTCTATCGGATATCCTAAAGTTATCTTTGTGTTTTCCTCATCTTTTGACTAGAATTATCACCTCTCTATGTGTCTTATGACTCAAAATTCCTTAAGAACTCAGCTATTCTTGCTTTTCCTCCGTTCACGTCCTTTTATAGGAAAAACTAGGATTTCTTGGTTATACACAATCAACTTACAAAAGTCACTATGTATCTACAAAAATACTCAAATTCATGATTTCACAAGGGCAAAAAGAATTACTCAGGCAATGTATATAGCTGTGTATATCAACATACAGAGGCGTGTAACTTTACATGACCAAAACAAAAATTCTTCAATCTCCACATGTTTACAGAGACTTACACAGTCACTATACATGGTCATGTAGGTCCAAGTTACGTCAAATCTTTGTTCCATTCCACAATTTCATCCAAATTATTCTCCTTTTAGTCCAACAAGGAAAAGATTAGCTATAAATGCACTTGAAGCAAATTAAGTACCAAAAATACTATTCTAGATAAACTAACAATTAATTGAAGTATTATTTTTTAACTTACCACAATCCAAACAGGGTAAAGATATAACATGTTAAGGACCTCCTTGTTAAGAGATCTCTATTATAATCAAGATTAGTGTGGCTAATATAACATGTCAACGACCTCCTTATTAAGAGATCTTCATTATAATCAAAATTAATGTAGCTAACTATACCAGTATTTGAATTACTAAAACTATAAACCAAGAAAACATTGTTTATACTTTCAAGTATCACATAATCCACTTAATAGCTTCCTAGTAGGATTCTAGAATTACTCATAAACTTGCTTACCATACTAACTGCATGTATTAGATATGGTCTTATGCATACCATAATATATATCAAATTCCCAACTGTAATCAAGTGGGAACTAACTCCATGTAATTTTCTTTGCGTTTTAAAGATGTGTTGCTAAGGGAGTGTTAATCGACATTAGTTGATTTATTTGAAAAGACTATAATAGCTTTTTAATGTACTTTTATAGCAAAAAGTTCAATAAGCCTACTCTTCTAACCCTCTAAAATCTCAATCCCCAAAATTTCTTTGGCTACACCCAAACCCTTCATCTTAAACTAATTACTCAAAAAGGTTTCAGATTGTATAAAGATTGTATCTCCTCATTCATAGTAATCAACTATTATGATGTTTCTTTATTATCTGTTGCTGTAGGTTTTCTAATTTCCCTCCTTGTTCTCCTAACTATTAGACTTTTTTGTATAGACTAATTAGCACTAACATACTTAGAGTTTCAATTTCAAACTCCACCTTTTTGTCAGCACCCTAATCTTTTTTACCTACAAGATCATTAAGCTCCTTTCTCTAGCCATACATAGCATATTCACCAAAAGTAATATCTCTACTAACAATAAATCTTAGAGTTGTATCTTTTTTAGTATATCACAATCTATACCCTCTAACTCTAGCATACTGTATAAATATGCATTTCATTGCCTTAGGTTCCACTTTACCATTATTAACATAAGTATTGCCACCAAATATACATAAATGAGAATAATTAGAAGGAGCACCACATCATACCTCTTATGGAGTCTTAAACTTTATTACAGTTGATGGAGATATATTCACCAGATAAGCATTATTGTTAACTGCTTCAGTTTAAAATTGCTTTGAAAGTAAAAAAATTAACTATTTCTTTAAGCATCATGTATGAGTGGTTGGACCATTCATTTTGTAACTCCATTTTATTGTGGTGCATGACATGCAAAGCAGAGCCTCAATATATTTTCCTTCTTGTAGAACTCATCAAATGGTTTATTATAGAATTCTACCCTATTATCTATTTTGAATGTCTTAACTAATCTTTTAGTATTTTTAACTATCGTATTTCCCTCCTTAAACTCTCCAAACACTTCATCCTTTAATTTCAAAAGATATACCTAAAGTTCTCTTAAATAAACATCAAGGAATGTAACAAATTAATTTCATACTTTATAAGAATAAACCATACCAGGACCCTATGAAAATAAATGAATATAATCAAGAATACTAATGAAAGTGTGCTTAGCAAAAACAAATTTGATCCTACGCTGCTTATCAAGAACTCACAACTTCTAAAACTTTATCTTTCCAGCTACAACTCTATTCATAAAACTTCATTACTCAATATAAAGTCTTTACTCAATCATATAACTCAATATGTGATGCTATAACTATGTAATGCCATTATTTTGTCCTAAAGATTTAAAGACAATCGTTTATCTTGTTGCTATCTTTCGTATTAAGATATAGATATCATGTTGTAAAGTTTTAATTTATTATAGTTATGACATAATTTAATACTTTAAGCTATTGATCACCACCAGAAAACTTGTACCTTTAACTATCAAAAGTATTGATAAAAATTGTACTTTTTTAGGGACATTTTAGGTATCTAATGTTTTAACAATTTTATCATATATATATTTAGATCTGCACTAAAACATTGCCTTTGATAGTGAGCTCTCCATCATCACTCAATCTAACTATACCATTCCATTATTTACAAGACATAACCAATCATTGTTAAACATCATATGATAAAATACATTTTCTAACACCCACTAACTTATAGAATCAAAATTACTATTGTCAAAACATTACAACCTCTTCCATTCTCATCATTGAAGCTCTCCTACATTACATCAAAACTTTCTTTTCCATCTGTTTTCTTTTTTACTTTCCTTTTTTGTTATGGATAGTTGCTTTTAAAGTTTCCTTTCTCTTTACAGTTAAAGTGTTGGACAACTTTAGACTTGGATTTAGATCAGGACTTGCTCCAATTTTCAATATACTTTTCTTTGTTCCTACCTCTGCTAATAACTAGACCCAACTATGATCTATTTTTACATATATTAGAGACATTTGTCTTCAATTCTTTGGATTGCATAGCATCATTCATACCACTAATATAAATAGTTTCCCTATCATATAATATAATATCAATAAAGTTTTCATATGAATTAGGTAAGGAATACAAAAGGATTACAGCATGATTCTTATATTCAATTTTAACTCCAACACCTTGTAAATCTATGATCATTTGATTAAAATTATCAAAGTTATCTTTTACCTTTTTACTTTTTGCCATCATTAAGATATACAAATGTTGCTTTTGATACAAATTCATTAAGAATTTCTTTTGGTACTTGTTTTGGAGTCATTTCTATAAAGATGAAACAATTGTTTTATCAACTAACTCTCTCAAGACTTCATCTCCTAAACTCAATAGTATAGCGATTTGTGCTTAAGACAAAATCTCTTAACTATCTGACGCTTCCAAATCCTCTTATTCTCCTTCTAATTCTATTGCATATCCCTATTGAACGAAAGAGTGCCTTTAATCTTCAAGTGAAATTATTTGATCCATTGAATTTTTAATATTGAATATGTAGGGAGACATCATGATAGCAAACACTAGATTCACAAAGGATTCCCAACTTTGATGCCAATTGTTATGCAAATGGAATAATATAGGAAGAAAAAAAATGGAGAAAAAAAACACAAAATTTTATATGGTTTAATCAATATGTGACCTACTTGTATGGAAAAGTAGATACATTTCTTTTATTCCTGTGAGAAAACGATATGAGGAGAATAGTATGATAACCTTCACAGACAAAAACCAAATCAAGGAATTTATTGTTTAGAGTTATATAAGACACCTAAGAATACTAAAACTTTAGAGTTATATAAGACACCTAAGAATACTAAAACTTTATTTTTGTGCTTTCTCGGATATTATGTCATAAATTCGATGTCAGATTTGTTCTTGACAGCAGTGTCAATCTGTTTCTGACTTCTCAATCTATCTAATCAGTACAAGTGTGACATTAATGTCATGTCCTTTTTTTTTTTATGTCACTTGTGTAATTTCACTCCCTACTAAAATTCAGGAGATATGTCTAAGATATCACCAACAACTACGAATTGCCAATAAATAATAAAGTTTCTCTTAATGATTAGCATGATATTCATATCAATACCGCTTAGTCTATGGTTTCCCCGAAGTCCAACCAATCCGAAAACCCTGTTTATGAAAATCATCATCTAGTAGGGCCAGGCCTAATTAGACGAGTGAAAGACCACCTTACTGCAACATGGTTCGCGAACAAACTCAAAAGCTTCAAACTGGGGTGGGACCACATTTTTATTATGGTTTCCACGTGTTACTTTGTATGATGTCATCGGTATTAGGTCTGCGGTTTGACAACTAAGGAGGGAGCCATTAATAGGGTGGAGAGGATAATAAAGAGACGAAAACCATCACAGGAGCCACGCCATTATTTTCAATAAAGCAAAAACGTGGCCCGCTCTCTTCTTGGTGCGGTCCCAACGTCAAAATTTTCTAGGTCTCCTCTAAGGCAGTAACACGTACCCTTCCTTTTGCTTGTCAAAGTCTACCATTACCATAATCCCCATACAAATTGTTAATTTATTAGTTAGGACAGTTGGCTTACGTTGATTGAGTATGCCCCGTGCTCCGTCTGCTCCAGCCGGAAACTGACCTTCTGATCTTCAGAACACAATCATCATTTTATCAATCCTTAACTTAATTAGCTCTCTTCACTAACAAATAATTTATAACATGCAGAAGTAATTCACTAAAATGATGTAATTGATTTCTTTCTATTCTTTCCAGTTATTTAACTTGCACGTACGTACGCTGGCTCCCAACTTCCACTATCTTTTTCCTTTTCTCATTTTACTCAAGGTGCTAGTTACGGATTGAAACTCTTATTGTTATTTCCGGTTGTAGGTTTCCTCTTTCCTCCTATAGGCAGATATGTGCCGAGTTAGGAAAGCTACTACAAATATTATGGCTTTAGGGTTGCAATTCTTGTGAACCTGCTCCAACTACTGGTTTGGTATTTTTCAAATATTTTATGTTTCAAATTTGGTAATAGACAGTCTAACAAGAGGCCTTTGTTAAAGCCAGGTCTTATTTTTGTGCCCATTTGAAGCAGTTCTAGAAATGGTTGGTAATAGGTTTAGTCACGCACCATATTATATATGAAGATATATAAGAGAATCAGCACAGTACATCAACTTATAATATATTGATAGCACAATGGATGATGGATCTTGCAAGCTAAAAAAGAAGGTACGTTATAGTGAACATTGGAACAAATTGGAAATTACAAGGTTTACTATCAACACCACCATATTCAAATTCCATATTAGTTTGGACAGTAAAAGTGGAAAGGGGGTTCTAGGTCAGTTTGTTGAATCCGTTGCCCATATTACATGAAATTACTGATATCCACAATATCTGGGTATTCGAATTTCAAGATGCTGCTGCAATAACTCTCTCTTTCGTCTTCTGTTGTGCTGCCATTTATATATGTTGAATTTGAGTTTAATGGCTTTGGACTCGATGAAAATGTTGATAATAACGATGCGAAACTGAAACCTTGGTTGCTGTTATTAGAAATGCATGTCGAGGTCTGAGATGGAGGGTGCAAAGTGGTTGATTGGTCATAACCGTAGAAGTTGGCATAACTTGGAAGGGTCGAGTAGTCCTCCGCTAAATTTGAAGCCGATTCATTGCCTTGCCAATCATGACTTGGTACGGAATGTTGATAATTATAGACGGTCATATGCTCTGATGGGTATGGCTCAACATTGGGGTCCACCAGCTGTGCTTCATTAGAATGTGGAACATAAGCCGTAGTCAATGTAGTACAGTTTGGCATTTCCTGCAATGAGCTCAGGAATTGGTTAGCTTGAGCCGCTGGTTGATATTGGTTATCGGCTTGAGTGTTGCTTAGCTGATTTTCTTGAATACTTTGACCAATATGATTCTGGTTTTCACGTTGAGACGACATTAAGGACGTGACAAGCCTTAGGAGCTGTGGGTTCACTAAGGGTTGCACCCCAAGCAACCTTGAAAAATTCATTTGGGATGAATTGTAGAGGGAAGGGCTTAGGATTGAGAAGGGGTCAAGTAGATCGAGTCTAGGACAATGAGTGACTGGATCAATTCCCATCCGAAGAAGCCTTTTCCTGATGTGGGTATTCCAGCAGTTCTTGATTTCATTGTCTGTTCTTCCTGGTAAACGAGCAGCAATAGCAGACCATCTGCGGGAAAATTTTAGGTACAAAATCATCAAGATACTGCTAGCTAGTTCAGTTACGTAAGTAACTAAATTATGCTTCAAACAATATGTTTCTGACAACACAAGAGTTAACTTACTTGCTTCCAAGGATGCTATGTAGCTGAATTATAGTCTCCTCCTCTTCGAAAGTAAACCGACCTCTCTTAATGTCAGGTCTCAAATAGTTGGTCCATCGAAGACGGCAACTTTTTCCACACCTTTGCAATCCTGTAAATAACCAAAACAACGAATGTTCATGAGCACAAACCAAATCTATGGAGCGAGGAAGCATTTACTTGAAGTACGTAGTTCTTACCAGCGTTCATTGGGAGCGTCCTCCAGTTTCCGTAGCCATGTTGCTGAATATAATCAATCAGCTTTTGATCCTCCTCTGGAGTCCATGGCCCTTTCTTTAGCCCATTCTTATCACAACACGGTGCTCTCCCCATATCTGTAAATTGTGCTTGTCGATCTTCTTTCTGCAAATTTTAGAGAGAGACAGAGAGGGAAGTTTGGAACAAGAGCGATTTATAGAGAGACGTTACGTGTATAAATAACGAGAAGAAAAGGGTAAGAGACAAAGCAAAGTCAAAATGATTCGGTGCCGTCCTCCGTTAATCACCAAGGCTACGTGTCCCTTCTTCTTGGAGGGAGATAAAAGTAAACGACCCAAAAATTTAATTGTATGTTCTTTTATAGTTCCTCCCAAAAATAATCTCAACGTAATTACTTCTGATGACAATATAAACAATGGATGCCTCTCCCCTCTCTCCCTCTCTCCCTCTCTCTCTCTCTCTGTCTCCGTATTTGTGTTTGTGCGTGCGTAATTTCAACGTTTCCTGAATTTCTACCTTCCCCTGTCTCGTCATCGATCATTTTCCTGCTGCGAAATGTCTCTGTCGACTGAAATTAGCTGTCACCAACATGAAACAGCCAGGTAACCCCAATTCAATATGACCCTTGTTACGGGTTTTCTTGATCCTCTCATGCATTCTTAACAAGAGATGTATTAATTAGTGTATCTTGCTCTCTAAATCTTTCTCTCAGGTGTTTTTTTCAGTTTACTTATAGTGATCACTTGTTTACCATATAGAAATCATTGGTGGGTCTACTTATTTTTCATGTTGCAATACTAAATACAAGGGCACTTCAAAGGTCATACACTATCAAACATATGACGGCCACTGTCTTGATGATTGATTAATAACAGTTTCCTGTGCGATAAGATATATAATAAATGAGATTGAAGACTCAAACAAGTGCATTTACTTCAGTATGGAAATAATATAGTTCGTTGTTTATCAGAAAACATATAGCTACATTTATTACGAAGATCGCGATAGAGGAGGTTCTCTTCCAACAATTCCATCTCTTTAACGTGAATGACTGTCATGGACTACCAATCTCGAACATGCTCTAATATACATACAAAATATATGTATGATACTTGTTATAATACACAGCTTATCTAGAAATCTAGCATTTGACAAAGAGATCCTTACACGAAATGCAAAAGCAGGTAACCATCTTCAATGGTTTTAGTCAATCATGAATCGAATCAATTTTGACAAAGGAAATGGGGCTGGCTTGAACACAAAGAACGTAGATATGACTTGTACCTGAGTTATGTTATTAGTCTACCCTGCCATGGACCAATTTGCCATGTGAGTATTTTATCAAGGGTCTAAGAATGACATACTAATTTAGATGCAAGGGCATTTCATGCAAATCCGAAACGCTCTTATCTACATTTAAGAATTCACATTTATCATCATATTTCAGCTGCATATATCACATGTTTAAAACTAGAATGAGTGATTGGCACTGATCAAACTTACTTGGTTAGCATGTTGCATTTGAATTGTAACTTTAAAACGTACCATTCAGCCGCAATCCGTGCGCCGCTCTCCTGCTACATTTCTCAGCCAGAAAAGGAAGTCCAGAACTCAATTTTCGTTTTACCTTGGGCCAATCGAGTAATTATGTCCAGACAGCATACACTACCTGCCAAAAGCGGTTCATAAGTCACAATACACACCTCAAAATTTTCTCAACGAAGCTTTGATTAGTTTTTATATTTTCTTGAACATGCGTGTATGTTTCACAGCCACTACGTCAATACGTCATTTTCAAACATTATCCTTGGTTGAATTATATCGTGTTACTGGAAGAGCAGCACGATTTGTACTTCGTCACATAGACTTGTTTATAGACCAAAACCAATCATAACAGTGAAGGTCCCACAGGTATACAGTAAACTATATAAATTGTTTGTAACTTTTTCTTTTTCCTTTTTGCTTTTCAAATAAGACCCAAAATGTCAACTGTCTAAGAAGAGCATCGAAGTTCGCGTTGCCAATTTCCTTATTATCGATGTTAAAAGCCTGGATTTGGTTTACTTTTTCGATCCATAGGACTCAAATAGTGGGGACCGCTTCAGGGAGATTTGGTCAGCACCATTACCATGCTGCCACATTCCTAATCGTACATCCAAGTGTTGCTGCATTGACGTCTTGAGATCAATCAACCAATGGAGAAATATATATTTCTTTTCAGGTGTGAAGATATATAATTTCATAAAAAAATGTAAAACCTTAAGTTAATTAAATTAATAACTTATGAAATTAGTAAAAATTTATTAACTTCAAATTCACTTTATTAATAATATGTAACTTTACTCTATTTAGTAGAAAGACTTGTTGTAAGTATAAATTTATGCGTAAATTAGACAGTCGTTTATATCTACTTGATATGACAACTTCTGTATGTACAATAACAGCGTTGGTTACCTAAAGAGGTAGTAGCTGTGTGTTACCCGTTAACTAGCATATTTGTGCAGGAGCTCCGTGGATAATCAAATCGAAATCTAAATGGGGTTAATTAGTTTATGTTGTATGAGCTCTTCAATTTAATTGAAGCATCGAGAAGCATTTAGTAGGTGTCATTCGAAGTGGGTCTTTTATTTTTTTCCCCCCTTGATTTACTTGTGTCAAGATCATTTCTACATAATTTTAGGCTTATTTTCGGATACTAGATCCAAAGCATGCAACAGTGGGGTGCCACGATTACTATATCAAGCTACCGTGCGCGTATCATAGCTTTCTATATCTATTTAAAGCTCGTTTAAGGTGGCTTCAGTCTGTCATTTGGAGTTTCAGAATGAGAATTAATTAGTTATGGTTTCTTTACGTTTTGTTACTGATAATTATAACCATCAACTAGACTTGCCCGTAGATTTTTAACTTCAAACATCCAAACTTACGATGTAGAGAACTCACAACAGTACTGCGTATGGTTTATTGTGTGTTTAAGAAGTAGAATTTGGATGAACGTTCAAATTCTAGTAAAACTCTCATATTTGTACATGTAGATAAAACAAAAAAGGAGCATCGTCAGGAATCCAATTTTAACCATACTAAAAATATACTTGTTATGGAGTATATTAGGTAACGGTAGCAGCGACGGGCTGAACAAGCAAGCTTCAAAATACTTCTGCATAATCTGTGAACTCTCTTCTACCTAAAAGATTGCTTATTTAGAAAATGTCGTGCATTGCGTTGCTGAAAAATTTTTGTCCATTGCTCCTGGTTATTTTCACGTCACTCGTTGTCTACTACTTGCTTGAAACTCATTGAAAGCGTATCCTTAAAACCAAATTAGCTCCACAGGCGCAAATGATGCCTTGTTTATAATCAAACATATGAAATGCCTAAAAGCAAGAGTCAATTACAGTCGTGGCCTCCAAAAAGGATAGATTAACAAGCCCTGCAGCTTCTGGTTAATAAATGGGGAAAGAATCACATCGAACACGTATGTCCTTGTCGAATAAATAAAATAAAGACATTCCTTATTCTTCACATCCTAAAAGAAATCAGATGTCTAATTTGGATTCACCAGAATTTGGCAATAAATGTAACACAATTTCTTTGAATAACTAAATGAGTTGAAAGAAGAGCTATTATGAGGTTATTTATGTTGATGTATGTTTTTACAGCCAATTGATTAATTATAAATTTTATAATATAATTAATTAAAGGCATTCTTTATCTTATATGAATTTTTTTAATTAACTAACT
>JANIIA010000002.1:42801728-42825800 GCA_027478495.1 Erythroxylum alaternifolium | reverse complement strand
CAAACAATTATAAGACAATTCCATTAATTTTGAACAATAATTTCAACACATTAGAGAGAATTAAATACAAAATAAGCACAAATTGATAACTTAACAAATTCCCCCACACCAAACCTTTGCTCGCCCTCGAGCAAACATACCAAACCACTACACTTTATCAATTCATCCTTTAGAAGATTAAATACACACAATCCATTAACTTGGGCCAATAAGACTTAAGTTGCAACACATATCATAATCGCTTTTCACCAACGCAAATAAACGAAGTCAAAATAAGATATCTTTGTTCAAAAGTAAATATGAAATCAAAATGAATTCTTCTCACAGATTTCACTCTTACACTCGAAGTGTTTGAGGGCAAAGTGTTTCTCTTAAATCTCTCTCTAATATATTGCACTACTATAAGCTTGCAATTTCACCAATTATCATTCATTCAGATCACATGAGCTAATAGATCATAGGGACTTTATTCAGGGTTGTAATAGGGCTAGGTTCACAGGTGAGGTAAAAATGACAAAAGGTTAATCACAAGCATTCACAAAGTATCAAGTAAAAGGGATACTCAACTTAAAATTTTGAGATAAAGACTTGACACAAAGGGTTACAACTACTCATACTAACTTCTGCTACTGTGCTTTTTTCTTCTCTTTTTTTATCTTTCTTCTCTTTTTTTTCTTTTTCTGTTTTTTAATTTAATTTTTTTTCTTTTTCTTTTTAAATAACGCTAAACACACGGAAAAATAGTAAAAACAAGAAAAATTGCTAGCAGCAAAATTTGATAAACACATGAGTAGAAGCACTTATAACAGTATCTCAAAATAAAATACAAAACAAAAGTCCCAAATTACTCAATGTTTCATTCAACTTGTGATAGGGTAAGGCTAATGGGGCTTTTGGGTTTTAAAAATAAGGTGATTGATTGAAAAATAAGGGTAAAGGCTCAAAAATGTTTGCAACGAAAAATTAATTAGGTGGGTCATTTTTAAGCTAAAGGGTTTAAAAACAAGGAAGGCCTTAATCATGTCTATATCCCATGTAATCAAATAAATTCAAACCGATTCAATGCAAGTTCTGATGGCAACATGAATAGAGGAGCATCACATAATTCAAAGAAATAGTATGACATAAAGATGATGTCATTTAGGATCAAATTTTGCTCACAGGTTTAACTTAAGAATTCACTTCAATTCCACACATTCCTCATCACTCAAGTGTCAAAATTTTGACTAAGTCTATAAGATCAGTTATTGTAATCAATCAATATGATTCACCTTAAAACTCACTTAGCCTAATTTAATTTCATGCATACATTCAATCTCATCCAAACTAATATGATAAAGCTTGATGGCTTAACATGAATAACAAATATGCAAGAACTGAAAAAAAATCACACATAAAAATTGAAAACAAGGTGCACACACATAATCCAATTCCTTTCCCTACACCTAGGCCAACATTGTCCTCAATGTTAGGACATAAGATCAAAGAAGCAAAAATATAAAAGAAAAGAAAAGTGGAAAGAATGCTTCTCTATTTGTGAAAGCCAAAATCATGGTGTTGGCAGATGTGGAGGTTGGAATCTTTGCCGTTTGAAGAAAGCGAGCTGGTTGGTTTCCAATCTATCCAATCTACGCTCCATGTGTTGTAGGAGTGCTAAAATAGTCGAATCACTCATTGGTTGTAGGAGTGCTAAAATAGTCGAATCACTCGTCGAAGAATGTGTTGTGATGGGATCTGATTGTTGTGCAGTTGTGTTTGTGGAGATGTTTGTATTGGCAGTTCTTCTTCTTCGCCGATGTGGACAAGGGGCAGGTTGTACAGCTGGTCCAGGAGGGACAAATATGTATGCATCAGCTTCGGCAGTAACTACAAGTCCCATCCTATACAAACACTCACAATCCAATAGTTCCATCTTATAAGCAACTGTGAGGTTAGTATTCTCAACATCTAAAACTCACACATTAACAGCAAGTTGAGTGATATATGAACCTAGAATTAAAGCTGGATTTTGCTTTTTTGAAATGGAATGTATTTGAGTGAGCATCCAAAAACCCAAATTAATTGAGACATCATTTTTCATGCACCATAGAAAGAAAAATTCAGCTTTTGATAGGACACCAGCAGTATGCCGACGACCAGAAAAATTATAAACCAGAAAACGATGCATGTACTTTAAAGCTGGTTTGCGAAGAAAAGAGCTTTTGGAAGTGCAAGGATTATATTTCTCAGAATCAACAAACCATTCTGACCAAAGTTCATATGGGTCAAATTAATGCACATAATCACAACCATTAAAAAATGCATCACTTTTAGCCATAGATTTTGTCACAAATTTCATTGTTGCACAAAATGAAGCAACCGAAAATGAATGTCACTGATTCATAAGCCTACACTCAATCATAACAGGTACAAACAAGGTGAAATTTGGATCATCTAATTTGAATTGAAAAGTGGCACAAAATTCCCTAGTTAATTCCACATATGTAGGGCAACGAACATTCACATAATGCATCCAACCTATTTTATCCACATAATGTTGGATTTCAGAACGAATATTCAAAGTGTCCAATGTGTCATCATGGATGAACTTACAAGGATTTATATGCTTATCACAAACAAGTTCAAATCTATTCTGATCACTTTTCTGATGAAACGAGTTAAATGTATTAACTGTCAATTGCAACCTACTCTGAGAAACAACATTTTTACCTCTTCTGTTGCGGCTGCATGTTGCAGTAGTAATTCTACCACTGTCTGCTTGTACATTCTGGTCATTTGCCTCTATTTCTGGTTCTGCGTGTGCATGCTCCTGTGTTTCCCCTACTTTTAGTTATTGCTGGTCCGCAATTGTGTTGTAGGAGGTAGATTCTTCTGAAATTTCTGTTGACTGTGTAGGTGGAGATAATAGTGGGGGTGATTCTGGGCTATCGTCAACACGAATGGGGTTGGTCGGAGAACAATATTGCCACAATTGTTGGTTAATTCGTAGGGTATTGAGACGACTTGAACGTCTAGGAGGCATGGATCTGAGCTGGTAGACAGACTTAAAAGAGCTTGGTTTGTTCTGGGATAATTTATCAAACACTTGGTGGGTGTGGTACTGTTTTCCCCCTTTTCACGATACTGCTCACGCAGCTATTATTTCATTCTCTCTTCGCGTGATGGGCTGTTAATATTCACGTTTGAACTTGTATGCAGACCTGAAATTGAACTAAAGAAAAAAAGAAAATTGCTTGAATGGTGGACGGTTTGCCTGAATGAGAAGAGTGAATAAATTTGCAGTGAAGACAAAGGGAGGGTGTAGATTTCGGTGAATGAGGATGGTGGGTCACTCTCAGATGAGTGAGATGTGCTTTTCAGATGGATGGTTTTCAAAAAGGGGTTGTTTTGGTGGTGTGGACAAGTGGAGAACATCAACAGCAAAATGTATGGGCGTGGGTAACCTGCGGGAGTCGCTTGTCTTCCTGGGCATTGTGCTAATTCCGTGGAGACCATCTACAATTTCACAAAATCAGAACACATATACAAAAACAAAAGTGAGAGTTGATGGGTGAGTAGGCAAGGAAAGATAAGATTTGCGTGAATTCTTAGTGAAAAGATGAAATTGATTGATTAAGGGGAGCTTGTCGAGAGTAGTGGCAACTAGAGAGTGAGGAGAAAAGAAGGAATTTGGGGCAAAACAAAGAGGGGAAAAATAGAGAGGGAAAAAAGGGAGTGGCAATAAGCAAAAAATTTTCGTTTTTTTTAAAGAAAAGATGAAAATAAAAATGATAGAAATTAAAATGTGAATTTAAATTCCTAACTAAGGAAATAAACATAATGAAATGAAATTAAAAATTGCTGAAAATAAATAACATGAATAAACCTGAAAATTTTACGAGTTTCCCCAAATGTGTTTCTTTAAAGTCGTTAGCTGGACATGTTTCGTTGCTTACCCGGTTAGAAATAGGTTGGGGTTACCAACTCTATTTCTTCCACTCGCTCGACTGAAAAGTTTTCATAATACGGTTTCAGGCGATGTCCATTAACTTTAAATACCTTAGAGGTATCTAAACTTTGAATTTCTACCGCACCATGAAAAAAAAGTTAGTAACAATAAATGGTCCAAGCCAACGAGATCATAATTTTCCTAGAAATAACTTAAGATTTGAATGATAAAGAAGAACCTTTTGTCTGATGGAAAAATGTTTCCTAGAAATCATTTTATCATGAAAGGCCTTAATTTTGTCCTTATAAATTTTCTCATTTTCATACGCCTCATTACAAATCTCCTCTAATTCTTGCAGTTGCAACTTCCTACAGTTACTAACCTCCAGTTGATCCATATTCAACTACTTCATAGCCCAATAAGTTCTATGCTCAATTTTCACAGTTAAATGACAAGGCTTACCGAAAACTAACCTGTAAGGCGACATGCCAATAGGAGTTTTATACGCAGTTCGTTACACCCACAAAGCATCGTCCAATCGTAGACTCCAATCCTTTCAGTTCGGATTCACCACTTTTTCTAGTATGGACTTGATCTCTCTATTGGATACCTTAGCTTGCCCACTTGTCTGCGGATGGTAGGCGATAGAGACTTGGTGTGTGATACCACATCCTTTCATCAAAGCTTCAAAAATTTTGTTGCAGAAATGGGTTCCTTGATCGCTAATTATAGCTCGAGGCATTCCGAACCTGACAAAAATATTTGATTTAACAAAATCAATAATAGTTTTAGCATTGTTAGATACAGTATCCTTAACTTCGACCCATTTCGAAACGTAATCCACTACCAACAAAATGTAATTCTTACCGAAAGACGAAAGGAAAGGACCCATAAAATCTATCCCCCAAATATAAAAAATCTCACATACCAGAATATTCGTAAGTGACATTTGACTCCTCGAGCCCAAGTTACCTCTTCTTAGACAACGATCGCAAGACTTACAAAACATATAAGAGTCATAAAATAACTTAGGCCAAAACCGTCCACATTCTAAAATTTTTCGAGCAGTTCTTTTAGGACCAAAATGTCCCCCACATACAGATGAATGACAAAAATGTAAAATAGATAGAATTTCATCATCTGTGATGCATCTTTGAACAATCTGATCATAACAAAATTTTCAAAGGTGAGGCTCATCCTAAACATAATATCTAGCCTCTCGCTTGATTTTATCTCTTGCAGCTCTAGATAAATCACTAGGTAAAGACTTAGTTACTAAAAAGTTCAATATGTCCGCATACTAAGGAATTACTTGTTGAATTGCAAAGAGACTCTCACCTGGAAATTTGTCATGAAGAACATCAAATGTGAGACATGGTTACGTGGTATGATCCTACTAAGGTAATCGACCACCAAATTTTCAGCTTCTTTCTTTTCACGAATTTCCAAATCAAATTTTTGGAGCAATAATATCCATCAAATTAATCTTGGCTTGGCTTCTTTCTTGTTTACCAAATACTTTAGAGCTATATGATCTAAATAGATGATTACTTTCATCCCCAACAAGTATGACCGAAACTTTTCCAATCCAAAGACAACCGCTAAAAACTCCTTCTCCGTCATAGAATAATTTTTCTGGGCATCATTAAGTGTCATAGAAGCATAATAAATAACATAAGGTACCTTGTCCACTTTTTGGCCCAAAACGACGCCAACTGCATAATCTGAAGCATTGCACATCAACTCTTAAGGCATGCTCCATTGTGGTGGCTGAATAATCGGCACTGTAGTGAGTCGCTCCTTAAGTTCATCAAATGCCCTTTTGCATGGCTCGTTGAAATCAAATTTTATGTCTTTTGGAGCAATCTACTCATGGGTTGCTTAATTTTGGAGAAATTCTTGATAAATCGCTAATAAAATCCTGCATGACCAAGAAAAGAACGGACTTCCCACACATTCGCAGGGTAAGATAAAGATCAAATAACATCTATCTTAGCCCTATCGACTTCAATTCCTTTCGACGAAACAGTATGGCCTAAAATAATGCCTTGATCAACCATGAAATGACACTTTTCATAATTTAAAATCAAATTAGTTTCAATGCAATGTTTTAGCACTTTTTCAAGGTTAACAATGCACGTTTCAAAAGACTCCCCATATACCATGAAATTATCCATAAAAATTCCATGCAATTTTTCACAAGATTGGAGAAAATACTTACCATACATCATTGAAAAGTTGCGGGTGCGTTGCATAATCCAAATGGCATTCTTTGATAAGCAAAAGTGTTGAATGGACATATGAAGGTTGTCTTCTTCTGATCCTTAGGTGCCACCAAAATCTAATGGTATCCTGAATAGCCATCTACACAACAATAGTGAGATTTACCCATAAGTCTTTCAAGCATTTGATCAATGAATGGAAGCAGAAAATGATCTTTTTTAGTAACTGAATTTAGCTTCCTATAATCTATACATACCCTCTAACCATTTTGAACACGAATTGGTATTAACTCACCATTGCTATTTTCAATCACAGTCACACCAGTTTTTTTTGGTACTACATGGACCGGACTTACCCACTTACTATCTGAAATCGAATAAATGATGCCCTTTTCAAGAAGCTTCAAAATCTCTTTCTTCACCACTTCCATCATGGGTGGATTTAGACAACGTTGTAGTTGCCTCACCTCCTTCACTTCATCTTCCATCAAAATTCGGTGCATGCAGAGAGTGTGGCTAATACCTTTCAAATCAGCTACTGTCCAACCGAAAGCTTCTTTATTCTCCTTCAAAACGTTAACTAGCTAGCTTTCATGCATATCCGAAAGTTGATTAGAAATAATAAGAGGCAATGTGTCTTTCTGACCTAAAAAGATGTATTTTAGATGACTAGGTAAGTTCTTTAATTCCAATATTGGTGGGCTGGTCAACAATGGCAACAATTTATCCACCCTCTTTGATGTTTCCACGGACATGAACTGATGAAGGAGTTCGGTTGTCTCCATGCAACAATTTAAAGATTTATACACATCATAAGGCATAACATTGATGGACGCACCTAAATCTAACATAACTCTTTCAATCCGCAAATCACCAATTTGGCATGGGATAGTAAACATACCTAGATCTTGACATTTCGGTGGAAGCTTTTTCTTTTGCAAAATTGCTGAAACGTTTTCTCCCAATCGGACTTTCTCATCGAATTTTAATTTCCTCTTTGACGTACAAAGCTCCTTAAGGAATTTAGCATATCGTGGAAACTATTTAATTGCATCAAGGAGAGGAATATTTATCTGAACTTTTTGGAAAGTCTCCAAAATCTCCTTCTCTTGTTCTTCTTTCTTCGCTTTTGCAAATCGACTCAGAAAAGGAGGTGGGAGCACCTTGCTTTTCACCCTTTTTTATGTCAAGTCAGTTTATGAAGGTGCTATGTGCGTAATTTCTTCCTTTACTTCTCTTTTGGAATTTTTCAGAAGTGGTTCTTGTAGTTCCTTACCACTCCGCAATGTAATAGCCTTCGCACTTTGTTTTGGATTGATCTCCAGTTGCACTGGAAAATTTCCAGAAGTTCTCGCTTCCAATCGATTAATGGCAGTTGCCATTTGGCTCATTTGATTTTCAATGTTTCTGATACTTGCTTCAGTATTTCGCTGAAACGTCAAAGAGTTAGTGGCCAAAGATTGAACTATTTCTTCCCAAGAGGACTTACCTTCGGAATTGCATGTTATATTTTGATTTTACCGTGGCACGTATGGTTATCTATAATGTTGAAAATTCGTGGTCGCTTGTGGTCCTTGCGGATTTCCATATCGCAAATTTGGGTGATTGCGCCAACTCGGATTGTAGGTGTTGGAAAATGGGTTGTACTTTCTTTGACTTGGTCTAGCAAAACCTCCCCAGGAATTCACATGTTTTGCGTTTTCCTCCTGTAAAATCGGACATAAATCAGTTGAATGTCCTAACATTGAACATATGCCACATACCTTTGCTTCTTCTTTCTTCGTAACTGCCAATTGTCGCACCAAAGAAGTGGGATCATCCAATCTCTTCTCCAATGAGGTTACGCTAACTTCATTCACGACTTTTGATCCATGCCCGGTACGTATTTCGAATTGTTGAGTGTTGGAAGCCATGTTCGCAATCAATTCCCTTGTGGCCACCGACATTTTATCAACGAAGGCACCACCACTTACTGCGTTAATCATACTCCTATCCATGAGCAAAAGACCATCATAAAAATATTGAATTAACAATTGGTCAGTTATTTGGTGATGTAGGCAACTAGCACAAAGTTTTTTAAATCTTTCCCAATATTAGCAGAATGTTTCTCCCATATGTTGTTGAAATTTGCAAATTTCCTTCCGAATATTGGTTGCTCTCGATGCTGGAAAATATTTCTCAAAGAAAAGTTTCTTCATTTCAACCCATGTTTGCAAGTTTACTTCAGCTGAATAGTACATTCACTCTTGAGCATCATCCTTTCGAGAAAACGGGAAGGCTGTTAGCTTAATCTGCTCTTTCGTCACATTCGTCGGCTTCATTCTCATGCAAACTACGTCGAATTCCTTCAAGTGCTTGTACGGGCCTTCTCCCGGTAAACCCCTGAAAATAGGCAACAAATGAATCAATCCAGATTTTAATTCAAAGGTATTGTTATCACCTAAATTTGGGAAATTGATGCAATGAGGTTGTTACGCATCTGTGGGTGCAACTAGTTCGCGAAGAGTGCAGTTCGCTGCTATTCTATCCATTCTCTGTGTCTCTTTTTGAAATTTGGTCTATTTTCGAAGTCTTTTCACTGTCTTCTCGATCTTAGGATTTTATTGCAAATTCTCCGATTGGTTTGAACGCGTAATGTACATAAATCGTTAAAAATTTCCCGACAACGGCCCCAAAATTTAGTACTGTTGTCGCCTGCAACTAAATTAAAAAGAAACCAACTTTCGTTAATACAAATTAATGTAGTAGTGGTAAGTGGATATCGTTCCCATGAGGAATCTTAACGATAAAGGAGTTACGAATTCAAAACAAAACAAGGTAACGAAATGGGGAGTTTTAATTTAAATTACGAATTAAGCAGAATTTAAATAGAATACAAAATTGAAAAATAACAAATAACGAAACAATGAAATATAACAATCAATAAGAACGAATCTTGGCTTCCGGTCTCCTTTATTATTGAACTTGCGTTGATCATCGACACTAAAAATAACCAATTTATTAGTTAAGCATTTGTCGTGGTAAATTTCTCTACCTATTTTCTCTTATGTTTAGTTAACCAAAACATGTATTTGAATTAACCCTTATTAATTAATAACCTGGATACGATCTCAGATTTAATTAATCAATAGCTTTACGATCCAAGAAAATCGACGAACTAGACAATATACATACGATGTATAATTGGCTTAGATAATTATTTTTCCTACAATCTTGTCCCTAACGTAGTAGACAAAAATCCTAGTCGCTACTTTTGATTAAAAGAATTAAATTTCAACCTGTTTAATCTAGCAATTTATTGAATAAAATCACAAACTAGTTGCACACCTAGTCGTAAAATTAAACAATCAAATAATAACTCAGAAAAATAATTAATACTTGACTGATAAATCAATTGAAAAGAAGAACAAACGTCTCACAACATTCAGAGTTCAATAACTAGGATTCCGTAAACCAAGAAAAAGATTTAGCTACTCATAATGAAATTGAACATAAAAGAAATAACAAAATATATTGTCTCCATCCCTGGTCTTTCTAGAAAAATATGAAAATATGAAGAAAAACACTGCAGAAATTAAACTAACTATGGCTGCCAAAAACAAGAAGAGAGACTCAACAAAACGTCGAAAACTATTCCTAAGGTGCTTGCGTGAACAGTAACCGTAAAAGCAAAACACTGCAGAAAAATATAACTTTTTAAGGTGGATGAAGAAAAGCAAAATAAAAGACTAATCCTAAGATGGTTGTCGCAAAAGATGAAAACAGAGAATGCAAAAGTTCAAAGAAACTACCTTAAGTTGTGCGTTGAAAACAAAAAGAAAGAGTGCAGAAAATATAAAGATTATCCCTAAAGTCTACGTTGAAAGCAAGAAGAAGAAGAAGAATGCAGAAAAATCTAAGAACAATCCTAAGGTGGCTAACGTAAAACACACACTAGAACACTGCAGAAAAATCAAGTCTCTTATGTCTCTCTCTCCCGTCAGAAGAAAAACGGTTCAAGAATAGAAGACTCCTCCTAGGACTCTATGAACAGTGCCGTGAACAGCAACACCTCTCACTATTCACGTTTTTGCTCTTTTAATGCCTTTTTTTCTCTCTCTTTCCTTCCCTTCTCATAATCTCTTGCATATAATCTTTATCCCACTTTAAGTTGCAGATCTCCTTGATAAGGTAGCAGTCTAATCTTTGAAGTTTGTGAAAATTCTGGAATTAAACTTTGAAACAAACTCTGCAGCATCTTGCTCATCCTTGCACGTGGCCACGTCTAGTGACTACTTTGCTGCCAGACTTGGAATTTCAGATTTTCTTCGTTCCTTTTTCATCTTTTTGATTTAATTTCGGCTTCAAGGTGTTAAAGATCATCTGCAAACATTTATAAAGCAATTCCATCAATTTTGAATAATAATTTCAATACATTAAAGAGATTTAAGTGCAAAATACGTGTAATATTGATGACTTAACAAAGTTATTCATTTTATTGCTACTTTTTTAAGTTCAAACTATAATTGAAAAATTGACAAAAAGTTTGGGATATTTTTAGTGATTGAAAAATTAAGAACTTTACTCAAATTTACAATTTTAGCCTAAACTTTAAAACGTGACACTAAAATGTTTCTAGCTTTCAATTTTTCTAAAAAATAACTAGTCATTAGACCCTCTATGAGTGGTGTTAACATGGCTAGCCACATCATCTATTTTTTAGCCATATGGTTGACACGTGTATTACTATTTCCACATATCAAATTAATATTTAAATACAAATAAAATAATAACATAACAAAATTCCTATTCTTGGTCAATTCTGTTATTGTAAGTAACTTCCCATTCTTTAAAAAAAAACTTCCCATTCTTTGTTTCCCTATTAAATTGATTTCAAATCACAATTTCATGCTAGACTAATAAGATAGAAAAACTTTGTGAGTGGATTAAGACCATAGTCTTGGTTTCTTCAACCCCATAGTCCAAAATAAACCTAGCGTTTGGTTAATCTCATCATAATGGTTATTAGCAATGTCCTGGTGCTTCTTGTACCCTCCTTTTGTGTGTGAGAAGATTGGTGTCTACGACCAGGCACTAATTGATTCGATTAAGGTTTGTTTATGGCCTTAATTGCTCAGCTAGGTCCTTTTTTTCTTTACAATTGATGTCTCCTTCTGATTAGATTGTGTATAATTTGATTGCCAAATTTGTGACTGAAAAGAGAGAAATGCATAATATAAAGGGAAGGGGAATAGAGCAAGAACAATAATTTTATATCTTCTTCGGTAAAGACACTAATTCACCTTTTAAAGTATATTGCAGTTTTAAAGGCTTCTTTAACCTTTAAATATGTTCCTTTCATTTCCAGCGTGCTTGTTAAAGTTAAGTTTAAATTTGTTACTATAATTTGCTAGTTAAAAAAGGAAATTTTAATGTAGAGTCCTATTGATTTCTTGATAAATGTAAAAGAAAGAGATAGAGAAGATTGTATAATCCTTTGCTTTAAAATATTATTTTTAAATATTAATTTGACACATGGCAATGGTAGTACAGGTGTCAGCCATGTGACAAAAAAAATAGATGGCGTGGTTAGCTACATCATCACAGTTAACAAAAGGTCTAATGATAGGTTATTTTGTAAAAAATTAATAATTGGAGCATTTTAGCATTATATTTTAAAGTTCGAACTAGTATTTCATAATAAGGTGTAAAGTTTTGGATTTTTTATAATTTACCCTTTAATTTATTCCTTGATTTCATTGAGATTTAATTATATGTTCATATGTATTCTTGAATTAATATTGTCAACATATTACTTTATATGTGATTTCATGCAAATAAGCTTAAGAAATCCTTTATATAAATAAATATAGCATAATTGAAAGGGGTTGCATGCAAACCCAGAGATGGATCAATATAAATGTTCTGGATTAGGGGTCAAACCTAATAGTGAAATTCATAAATTGATTAATGCAATCCTAGGAGTTTTAATTAGAAATAGGTGAGAAAGTTGTTAGAATAATTTAGAAATTTCCATGGTTTGCATTAATGAAATCATGATTATATGAGAAATTGTAAAAGGATTTGAATTCCAAGTGTCATTTGTTTAATTAGTTGATTTTTACTCCTGTGTTATCTTAGTTCTTTTGATTATGTTCATTTATTTTTAGTTCATTTTCTTTTATTTTTAAATATGAATTATCACGGTCAGCTTGATTGTCTGTTAGATAATAGGAAAAGAGTTATTACTAATACTTATAGTCTATATGGGATTAGCATTTGGTACTCTAAGCCCTATAATGTAGTGCGATATGTGCACTTACTTTAGACAGTCTATAGATTAAAAGAATTAATTTAGACAATTATAATATAAGTCTACCAGTATCCCTTGACTATTGGTTATCCAATATACAATGTTGCACTAATCACTATATGATTAAGATAAGTTGCAAGCCCTTTATATTTCCTCCTATAAGTAAGATGAAAAGATACATTAGAAGAACATACGAGGAATGGATTCAGGAGATTGCTTATAAAGGGGACTACATTTGAACTCCTTCAATAAATGAAAGGTCATTGTTGCACTAGTTATTATCTCTTCTTTGAATCTTCTAACCAAAATAATAAAGTCTCTATAAGTTGACCTTTTATAAGAAACGAGAATACCTAGTAGGTGAAAGGAAGTTCCTTAATCTTAAGCCTTATTAACTAAGTTATCCATATTTTAAGGTGAGCTATACTCGATGAGAGTATTACATAACTCTTGTCCTTGTTCATTGAGTGGGACAGACAACTATTTAAAGGTTCTCAGTGAAGTCATTAATGCACTAGAAGTTGAGATTAGCTCCTGAAAGGAGGAATGGAGCATCAGTAAAAGATAAATAATGAATCATCAACTTTTTACATTTATTGTGGTACTTAAAGTTTGTTTCTTGAGAAATGATCCTTCTAATTAGTCTATTAAGCACCTTAATACATAAGGTAAATAGGTATGAAGAAATTACATCCCCTTGTCTCAAGCCCTTTGCACCTTTGATGATATTTGTAGGTTCTCCATTTACCAAGATGCAATAGGAGACAAAACTAATGCATCCATCTATCTAATTGATGAATTGTTTTGGGAAACCAAATGCCTCTAGAGTATTTAAGATAAATTGCCACTTTATGGAATCAAATGCTTTATAAAAGTCCATCTTAATTGTATAGCTCTTAAATGAATTTCTCCTGGTGTCATTCTTGAATAGTTCATCTGCTAGTAAGTTATTATTCCCAATTTGTCTACCTCTTACAAAACCCCCCTTGAAATGAGTGTAAGAGGGAACTTGTAACAACTTAATCTAGAGGCTAGAAGATTAACAATAATCTTGTAGATATATTAAAATAGGAGATTAACCTAAATTCATTAAGAAGTTAGATTAGGAGTTTTAGGAAAAAGACTTATGAGTCTTGTTAAGCTCCTTAAGCCTTTTACCTTTTGATTTAAAAAAATTCAAGGACTACATTAGTTACAAACTACTTAGTGAATCTCTAATAATTTTGAAAGAAGTATTGAAACCAATAGGGTTAAGTACTTATATATGTATTATAGATATAGAAATATAAAAGCGTTGTTCCTGGGTTATATTAAAAAAAATTTCTTAAAAATTAATTTCATTGCTTGAATTGGTCCTCTAATTTTTTACACCATGTTATCATAAGTTTTCATGCTTTTATTTTTATCAAATTAATCTCAAAATTTCTAACGTTTTCTCTTAAGACCTTCATTTAACAAGTATAATTAATTTGTCCTTTACCTACAATCACTATGGACCCCAGTCCTCAAATTTAGCAAAATTTCTACTAGAATGTAATTATTGTTTTATGTCATCATTGTGTAATATGACAAGCTTTAATGACTATTAACTGAGATATTATTTTATTATCCTTTAGAATTGTTAGTAATAAAGAAATAAAAAAACTCTATGTTTTAGTTTTATCATTACGATTATAATCAAATTAAGCTATTCGATAAGTTAGAAGGAGGAGTTCAACTGGATTGAGTGCTTAGGTAACAGGAGGCAGCAGATTAAGCAAGAGGTAAAGAATAACCAAATAAATCATTTGAAGGTAATATATGTATATTATATCCTTTTATTTTTGTGTAATACATCCACATAATGGTTCTATTTTTGTGTAATTCATGTGTATTATAACCTTATGTAGTATGGATTTGGTTTGGAATTAACTCTCTAACAAACTTAACCTTACTTATGTAAATTGCCTATTTCAAATTCATTAGAAGTAAATGCTAGGGTTTTGTTTTTGTATATTGGTTTTGAATAGTCTAACATTAAATACTCTGATATTAAATAGTATGATATTGAATTACAATCCTTGTGACTTTATTTGGGGGCACTACGTAGTCTAACACATAGGAGTACCTTGTCAAATGCATTAAAGGTAAATGCTAGGGTTTGTTTATTTAGTGTTAATTTTGAATAGTCTGATATTATATTATAATCCCTATGGTGTTAGTTATGGACATTAAATATCTGACATGTAGATATGTTTTCAAGCAAAAAATTAGGGACACTCTAACATATAGAAGTCGTGGATTGAATAATGTAATGGTTATTTATTACCTTATATGTTGAAAAATATGACATATTAGGACACTAACAATTTGTAATTTTTTTATCTTATTGATGTTCATTTTCTTATTTTATTGGGATGTGGAATCCCTTTTTAACTATGGAGGATAAATTAATAAAGACAACTTATTTGAATACACTGATGGCAATAAAATTTTAATAAAAGCCCTTGATGTAGATAAATTATATTGGTTAATATTGTGGAAACTACTAAGCATAATTGATATGATAGGTTCAATAATATGTACTATAAGTGCCTAAATAAACATAAAGAAGCTAGATTAGTTAAGATTAATGATGACAAAAGAACAAATAATTTGATCTTTATATTTTAAAGTATAAAGGAGTGGAGTTTTATTTTGAGGATGAGTAGAATATAGAGAATATATCAAAATTAGATAATGTGGATGATAAAATTATTGACAAGATGGTTCTAAGAAATTATGAAGAAGAAAACAATGATTGTATAGAGGAAGAATCACTTGTTGTGAGAGTGAATAATGTGGATGATGGAGGAAACAATGAAAAAATCATTATGATTTTATATGAGAATGATGATAGAGTGTCTATTATTACTAGCGCCTACTGTCACCAATGGTGTACTTAATGCTACTAATGGTATGCCTATTGAAGATGTGGCTACTATTACTAATGGTATGATTCATACTATTGGTAATGTGCCTACTGAAACTGACGATATGCCTAATGCTTATGTTAAAAATAAGGTTAATTATAGTGAACAATTGACTAATTTGGAATGTGAAAATGGAAGAGACGACAATGAGCATTATGTTGTTAGATCAAAATACAAAGAGAGGAAGTATAAGAAAATAATTGAAGATAAGTAGTTGGATATAAAGGTGGAGATGAGGTTGTGAATGATGATGTTGAATACTATAAAAGTAAAAAAGGATATAAAGATGAACAAAAGGGTTCAGATTAAAAAAGAGAGTAAATACATTGAGAGTGAAGGCCCCAAGCTAATACTAAACAAGTTCATATGAGAATGTTGATAATGTATTGAGAGGTAAGTATAAAAACCTTTATTATGATCCAAAATGTATTATTCCAACTTAGGCTATAGGTTTAAAGTTTAAAAATATGAGGCTATGTAAGGAAGCAGTTATTAAATACTTTATTACAAAAGGTTTGGTTTTGAAATACAAAAGAAAATGTACATCTCAAGTGAGCTTTAAATCCAGACCACAGCTCCTTTAATTCCTTTTTACAAGTATCGGGAGAAATAACAATAATTTTATCGTGAAAAGATATGAACCTACACACAATTATACAACTATTGATATTAACAAGTTCATTACATCTAAACAGATAGCACTCTACTACAAAGACATGATCAAATCACAATTCAAAACCACCAACTTAAAAGCCTTATTAAGGAGGGAGTTAAGTTATAGATGTGTGAGTACTCTTGTAAAAGAGCAAAAGCAGTTCTATTCACGATGATTAATAGATATCATATGAAAGAAAAAGTACTAATGTGGAGGGTAGAAGAGGTGTTTACAAGATACTATATCCATTCTAGTGTTAATAAAAAGGGTTAGATTAAAGGTTGTAGACAAATAATAGCCTAGAAGGATATTTATTGAAGGAAATATTAAAGGGTTATTGTTGATTGTTGATGTTAATTGAACAGAAACATGAAACTAATTTCTACACTTTATTTAAAATCAAAAAATTGGAGATGATAATGGATTAACCTTCATTTATGACATGAAAAAGCTATGTTTTCATATCCTTAATTATATATATTTGTGTATATGTGTGTGTGCGAGTGTGTATGTGTGTGTGTGAACTTACTATTTGATTTGGTTTATATGGTTATTTAGGATCTCTTTAATGCAATCAAAGAATGGTTACCAAAATATTGAGCATAGAATGTGTGTAAGGTACATTGGTACTAATTGGAGATAAAAATAGAATATAGATGATCTAAAGTTTCAATGCATAAGGATAACTAAAGTAACATTTGTGCCTAATTTCAATGATCATTTTTATGTTCTAACTCAAATTAAACCAAGTTTTGTTAAAGATCTATTATAACATCCCAAGGAGACATGAGACAAGGAATATTTCAATGTTAATGCTAAATGTGATTGTGTGGATAATAACATGAGTGAGACCTTTAATAGTTGGGTATTAAAGACTAGGGCGAAACCTATTATCAGCATATTAGAATATATTAGAAAGATAGTTGTGAAGAGGATGCATATAAAAAGGAGTTTTAGAAAGAAATGAGATAATAACATAGCACCCAGAGTTTTGACCATGTTAGAAGAGAATAAGAGAGAAAGATTTAATTATTTTGTTAACTGAAATAAAAATGAACATAATGAGTTCAAGCATGGATTAGACATGTTTTTTGTGAGAATCAACAATCGTATTTGTACTCATAAATCTTGGGTTTTGATGAAAATTCAATATTCTTTTGTTGTGGCTGCAATTTATGGTCATCAAAATCTAAATGAATACATTGATAAATATTATAGTAAGGAAAGGCATATGTAAATATGCAAGTATTTTCTCTAGTTACTTGATATTTAATGTGAAGTCATTAAGGCACCAATAATTAGGAGAATGTCTCTGGTTGCACTAAAAAATATCAATAAGAGAAATTTAAGCTACCTAAATAGAAAAAAGTACAAGATATAGAAGGAGAAGACAAACTAGTTGTGGACAATAAGGGCATAATCGAAGATCATGAAAAAATGCAAAAAATATATAAAAGATTTTTACATTTAAATTAAAATTAGTTTTACTATTATCATTTTCTTACTAATGATTATTTTTTGAAATATTAATAAGTGATAGGATTATCCAACACCAACATTAGCAAACAAAACCAAGGATTTTCATACTACAAATTTAGCACACATTATATTAATAAACATTACGCATGTACAGGACATTATTAGATAAGAGAACTATGAAGATTAATAACCAATCATTGGAGGAAAAGGAAGAGGCAAAATGAGAGAAACAGGCATGGGTAAATGTAGAGGCAAAGTTACGAGAAGTAGGCTTAATGGGTAGTAAAGTGCAATTTAATAAGTCAATTAGACCAATTGAATACTATGTAAGTTAATTAATACATAAAACTATGTTTTACTACTATTTGAAAGTATACAAACACAAATTCAGTGTTTTTATAGTATGTAAGTTAATTAATACATAAAATTATGTTCTACTTCTATTTGAAAGTATATAAACCCCAATTCAGTGTTTTTATTGTAATATACAAACAATAAAGAGAAAATGTCCAATTAATCAGGTTAGATATCTCTTAACAATCTATTATTTCTCAATAAAATTCTTATATAAAATGGTGAGAATAAATCATTTCGTCTATCTTACATACTAAGAAGGATGGAAAGAGGAGAATATTTTTAGATTCAACCTTGAGTTTAAGTCAAACTTGATTTTCATCTATTTATGTTATTACTTTTGAAATTTCGGACCTCATAAATGAAACTTGATATATTTATGGCCTTTGTAAAATTATATTATTATTTATGAAATTTCAAACTTCGTTAAAATAGAAGATGCTTGACATTGGATTTAGTTTACAACTTTGCAGTTCCTTGTAACATTTCCTATATTATTAAGACATTATAAGATTTACTTTGAGATGAGAGATTATGATGATGGGCTCTTTGAGTTGAATTACTTATTAAGTTGGTAAGAAGGAATAGTAATTAGTATAAGCCCCCTAGGAGGTAGTCAAGTTGGTGGAGTGGGGGGCATGGGGTCAAAAGGTCCTGTGTTCGAATCTCCCTACCTACATTCTCTAGATCAAGTCTACCGTACAGGGCTTGCCTAGTGTGGAGTACCTAGTTGGCATGATTTGCAGGCTATTGCATCAATCCGAAGGTTTACCCAGTGCACATTCAAAAGATAACGGCTGCAGATTCCTTCGTTCTAAAAAAAGTATAAGATATGATTGATTTATAAGGAGAGAATTATGCCTAGAGTGGGTAGTAATTGATAGTGTTGATGTTTAAAGTTTTAGTAGTTAGGTATCTATTAAAGAGGATATAATTCACTAACAAATTATTACAAGAACAAATTATCACTATGTAAATTGATGATATAATTATCTACACCATTTATAGTTAGTTTTAAATTCAATACAATATTCCTAACAAATTATCATAATGCAACACTTAAATAATGAATTTCATACCCTTTAACTTATTAATAAATATACCTATGAATATTACATCACTTATTCTACAATTAGATATCACCCTTTAGAGTCTTCTTACATCACAACTTATATATTTTAAGGTCACTTTCACTTTCTTTCAGTTTGTCGTGTAGCTGCACTTACCATCTTTCAAGTTTGTGCTAAAAACATATAGCAATCAAATATCAAATATTAGTTAGTAGAATACATAATTATTATAATTTTATATATGGCCAATAAAAAATATTCTTATACTCGTCTTCCTAAAAGTATCGTGTTTTTATTCTTTTCTATTCCCTTCATACGCATTTACTGCTAAAATGAGTTATTATTAAAGCAAGAAATTATAAATATTCAATCTTTAACTCAATAAACACAAAAATTAGGAAACACATTCTATTATAGAAGCACATGTAATTTTTTAATCCACTTACAATAGTATAAAGCTAATACAACCCCAATTCAACAAACAAGATGCTCATCATACCAACATCAATTTGATCCATGACCATGATCAACAAATAAGATAAAAGGTAAAATCCAGGAAAAAAATAAAATAAAACTAATTCTTACATTGAAGATACTAAGAGATGGATCAATCAAGCGAGGAGGCAAAGAACGTGATTTCACAAACGGATGGATTACTTCGATCGCTTAGTTTATAGGCACCGGATGGATGACTTCTCCTTCAATTGGTTTGTGAAATATTACTGATAAATTTCTATTTTCATGGATTTATATTTTTGATAAGTTGATTAAATTGATTTGATGGAAAAGAAAAAATTACATAAAACAAAAATATGAAAATACCCTTATTTTTCTTACTAACGCTAAATCCAACATTACAATAATGATGCCTAGAGTACAAATTAACTATGTCGATGAAATAAAAGTTCAAAAAATTTAAAAAGTTTGAGAATAATTTAATAAAAATTAATTTAATTCATAATTGAATATTGACATATCATACTTTAGTAGTTGTTCTAGACCTTATAAGAGGAACTTCAAAGTGCTGGAATGTGAAATCAAAATGTGCGTGTTTCCGCGCATGGCATTGTGATTGGAACCGTTTCTAGTAGGACTAATTGAGAAACGTCATCTAACAGGTGATAACTAATAGTATAAATATCCAACCAATGTTGAGAACTAAGATTATACAGTCTTGGGAGCCTGACCACCACCCTTGCCCATCTCCAGGCTTCCTTTGACGTAGTCTTCATCTTCAACGAACCTTGCCCAGTACCAATGTGACCTCCAGACACTTGCCATTTCTTCAATTGGAATACCCTTTGTCTCAGGCAAGAAGTAGTAGATAAAGATCGTCATCGTCACCACAAAGAAGGCGAAGAACATGAAGAGTCCAAATTTCATGTGACAAAGCATATTGAGGAATACTTGAGCAACTGCGAATGTGAAGATCATGTTAACAGAGACATTGATACTCTGTGCAGCTGATCGAATTTCTAGGGGGAAAATTTCACTAGGGACCAGCCAGCCAAGAGGACCCCATGACCATGCGAATCCTGCCACGTAAATGCAGATGAAAAGCACTACAACAATGGCATACCACTTGGGCAAGTCACCAGGATTACCGTCTATTCCAAACTTGGCACCAATGCAAGCTGCCACTACAGCCTGCAAACACCACATTCCAACGTCAATCAAGGCATTGAAAAACAAGCTTTTATCAGTTACAATTACAAGTTCGTAAATTACCTGACATATTAACATTTGAGTGCCACCCTCAATGAAAAGTGACCTCCTTCCCCACTTATCAACTCCATAGATTGAGACCAAGGTAGAAACTACGTTGACAATTCCAGTGATCACGGCGGACATAAGTGAAGCATCGCTACCGAAACCAATTGTGTTGAACAAGACTGGCGCATAAAACATAATCACGTTGATGCCTGTGAGTTGTTGAAAGAATGGGATCAACACAGCCATGGTCAACTGAGGCCTGTACTTCCTCTGTAATAGATTCCTCCAGGGGTGCTCCACTTTCTTTGATGCTTCGCTAGCCATTACGAGGTCATCAAACTCATCCTCGACGTAGTGGACACCTCGGACCTTCCTCAGTTTCTCTTTTGCCTCGTCGTGTTGGCCGCGTTCAATCATGGAGTTTGGTGTGTCTGGAAGGACCAGTGATCCAATAGTAATGATAAGGGCAGGGACCATGGCACCACCCAAGCTCAACCTCCAGCCCCAACCACCTTTAATTTTGGCAAAGAAATAGTTCAGCACATTGGCCATAAGGATTCCAACTGTTATTGATAATTGGAAGCCTATATTGAGGGCACCCCTGTATCTGTATGGAGCCATCTCGGAGAGATAGAGTGGAACAGACTGCAATTTCATACCACAGAATAATTATGTACCTTAATCATTTTTGTTAACAGACCAAGCCTGAGATGAAATAATTGAATAAAAGAGTATTGAAAGAAGCAACTAGGACTTACTGTCCAGTTTTTTGTGATCTATGGTTAAAAATAGATCATTGATTAAGATAGAATAAAAACAGAACAAAGTACTCTAATTACTTTTTATCTTTTCCTAACAAAATATAGTCAAGTTAGGACTTCTATATTTGAAGTTCTAAGCGTCAAGAAGTAAACTTTTGAGGAAAGCATCATGAAGGGAAAGAGAGGCTAAGTTTGAGTTGGGATAAAAACAATTTGAGAAAGACATTATCCTCGTTTGTCATGTTACATGTTAGTTGTCTATAAAAATATTCTAGATGGCATAGTGCATAAAATTTCTGGTGTCGTGTCCTTTTCTCTTTGGAGCCAAACAGCCCTTCGAAACTTCAGTTCAGCACAATCAATCACACAAGAGAACAAAACAGTATCAAGGTAAGTTTAAAACAATCTTGGTGAGAAACGACTTTGTAGCCAGAAATTATTCTCGTCGTCTTCTAGTCAACAACTTGCAAGAACTATTCTAAATATTTATTTTCTTTTCTTTTTAAATCAAAAGCAAATACAAATTATTCTTAAATAAAATGAAGAACAGATCTGGATAAAAAGATTCATCGGAACAAGGAAAGAATCCCGAAACATTAATTGTAACAGAGTAACTTCTAGATCCGAGCAACATTAAAGGCAACAAGAAAACAAGAAAACAAGAAAACGAAGAGCTGCAAACCATAGAAAGAGAAATATAATCAGACCTGGTTGGCAAATCCAATACCAAAACCAAGTAATATTCTGCCAAGAATGAGCATCCAGACGGCACGGGCAAGGCCATTGATGATAGCACCAGAAAAGAAGAGAAGTCCTCCAAAGAGCATAGACAACTTCCTTCCGAACTTACGTGTGACCGTAGAAGCTACAAGTGAAGACAGCAAAGCGGCCAGATACAAGGAAGACGTGAAGAGGGTGAGAGTCTCGCTATTGTATCGACAGTATTGGTTATTTGTTGCGTTCTTCTGCTGCTTCCGAAAAACTGATGGAAAGAACTTCTTCAGAAATGACGGCATCGACGTAACCCCACCTGCCAATCAAAAATTCCAGACAAACAAAATTTTATTGAACAATATGCATGTATATGTAAGTGTCTACAAAAATGAAAAAGAAGTTGTTATGAAAAAGCTTACCAGAAATTCCAATGTCGTAGCCAAAGATGAGACCTCCCATTGCAGCCACAATACATGTTACCATCACGAACGGGGTGAGATTTCCTGGGTACTCCCTACCCGTACCAAGGCCTATAACTCCTACTGCAGGCATCTTCAAACCAACTTTAATGCCGATAAGGGAAGCTCCAACCAATGTTTTGCGGTGTTTATATAGACATGAACCAATCGTCGGTCTAAATAATTTAATTTTTATATTAATTATGATTATCACAAAATATTAAATTAATAGTTCTCTATATTTTTTAATAGATATAACAATTTATATTACTTTTAGAAAGGTTAAGTCTCCTAAACAAACCATATTTACAAAATCTACATTATTACTTCCCAAACTCATCATTATTAAGTGGCTGTGACCTCTAAATCAAAGATCTTCAGCACTTGCCCTTAAAAATAACCTGTTTAACTTCACTAAAAGTCGTTAATAATGGAATTTAGAGAAGAAAGTACATGGTTGGAAGTTGGTGAATTTACTAGTTAGATTATATTCATCGTTCCGTGTCAACACTAAGACTCTATTTAGTTGGGAGTTTTATAGTGAAATAAGATGGAACGTAACACACTTCCATCATTTGGAAGGAAGTTTTATAATAGAATGTAATGCAATAGGATGGAAACGGAAGATTTCATGTTACGTTCTATTCCATCATAAATAATGAAAATAAAAAACCTCCGATTCTGGGGGTTTAGGATGGAATGTAAACTAATAAATATATACTACCTAATATACCCTCAATAATTTTTCGTAATACAAATTATTTCTCCTTACCCTAATAAAGCGTTGGCAGTCATTATAGCAGGGGAAGAGCAAGTCGCCATTGTAGTAGGGGAAGAGCAAGTCGCCAGCTAGTAGTAGAGGAGCGTCCTCGCCGGTCAGATCACAGGTAACAAAAAATCCTTTTCTCTTTGTTTATAAGTTATTTTCGTTAGAGTACTTTAGGCAAATGGGTACGTCAAAGTTTGGAACCATAAGGTGGGTGCTTGGAGAAATCTTATGCTAGGAAATCAAACTAAACTAGAAAGGAAATGAATAGAAGTTGGTAATAGTGGGTTAAAAGAAAAGTGCTTTACGAGATTTTGGGAACATTGAAACTGGTGTTTCAAGATCAAGTTTTTAATTATGATCTTCTACTCATTGTTTACGTTGCGTCAATTATCCAAGAAACAAGAGAAAGGGACGTCGACACAGGACAATAGGAGAATGGAGTTTATGTAGCTATAAACCTCAATCCTTTCTCTTCATCTGCAGGTAGTGCAAATGTTTCTGCATCCTCAACATCAAACTCCTCAGTCTTTCTTTGCGCACCATTGATTATTACATATTCACAATTTTTTGGATTTGTCTGAATGACAATCACATTTTTGCTGCATGCAGAGTTCATGGTAAAGTTCCATAACTTTGTTGAATAATAATTTCCCACTTGCTTTTTCTCTGCATTAAATTGAACCCCCTTAGCAATCATAATTAGATG
>JANIIA010000002.1:42751268-42763192 GCA_027478495.1 Erythroxylum alaternifolium | reverse complement strand
AAAAGTAGAAGTCTATGAAGTTTGTTATAGGTTTGAACCCCAGGTTGAGGATCCATTTGTCTCTGGCCTCATAGACACAGTATGGGGAGTTAGTGGAAGCTACAATGAATGTGAAAAGAAATATAACAGCGATTACCCAGACTGTGAGATCAGAACAGAAATGCAGTGCACCAACTAGCTAATCTCAAGGTTCAATAAGAAGAAGCAAGTTAAGATGGATCGATGTTCGGAGGTTTAGCAGAGGCAGATCAACCAGTCAGGGATCCTTTGGGTCACCTCATAAACCTAGAGACTTCTGTGACACCAGAACACCAGTGCCATAGTGTAGTACTTGTGGAAAGAGACATTTAGGCGAGTGTCGAGTGAATATAACAGGTTGTTTCCACTATAGACAGGAGGGCCACTTTAGGAGAGATTGTCCTTAGTTGATTACCCTAAAGAGATTAATGGTGGGATCTTCAACACCTTCATAAGTTAAAGGGGTTTTTAGATAGGGCGGTCGAGGTTCTCTAGACAGAGGGAGTTTTCCTAAATTTAGCAGAGATTCAAGAGGTGGGAGCAGACCCCATATGGTAGGCAGGTAAAGCCCTCATGCAAGCTCGGGTCACACCAGACGTAGTCACTTATATGATTTCTATTTTTGAGCATGATGCTTATGCTTTAGTATATCCCAGTGCTACACACTCTTTTATATAACTGAATTTTTAACCAAAATTGGATGTGGAACCTCAATGGTTAGACAGTGGAATAATAGTTTCCATTCCAGCTAGAAACTCACTTTTCGTTAAAAGAGTGTTTGTTGGCAGTAATATAATGATTGATGGTTAGGAGTTCTCGACAGATATGATTATATTAGACATTTGAAATTTTGATATTATTCTCAGAATGGATTAGCTGTCCACACATTATGCAATAGTGGACTGTTCTGAAAAGGAGGTTAGATTGAGTCAGTTGGAGAATCCAGAGGTAACATTTCACAGAATACGAAAAGTCTTCCTCATAAGTGTAGTTACCACTATAGTGGCTATGAAAATGCTCAGTAAAGGATGCGAGGGATATCTAGCTTATATGATTGAACAAGGTAAAGATGTGGTGAAATTAGAAGATATTCCGGTGGTTAGAGAGTTCCCTGATGTGTTTCCAAAGGATCTTCCAGGATTACCTCTGGATAAGATGATTGAGTTTGGGATATAGCTAACTCTAAGAACCTAACCAATTTCAATGACTCCGTACAGAATGGCTCTAATAGAGTTAAAGGAATTGAAATTACAAATGGAGGAGTTGTTAGATACAAGTTTCGTGAGACCTAGTGCTTCCCCTTGGGGAGGTCCAGTCTTCTTTGTTAAAAAGAAGGATGAGAGTTTAAGGTTATGTATTGACTACAGACAGCTAAATAAGGTGACAGTCTATAACCAATATCCCCTCCCAAGGATTGATGATCTATTTGATCAACTGTAAGGATCCAGGGTGTATTCGAAGATTGATTTGAGATTAGGCTATCACTACTTGAAAATCCACAAAGAAGATGTCCCAAAGACTTCTTTTTGGACTAGGTACGGGCATTATGAATTCTTGGTTATGCCCTTAAGATTAACAAATGCTTCAGCTGCTTTTACGAATTTGATGAATAGGGTGTTTCGAAAGTACCTAGATAAGTTCGTGATTGTTTTTATTGATGACATATTAGTGTATTCCAACAGTTGGAGGAACATGCAGAACATTTTCGGATAGTTTTATAGACCCTACGAGAGCACCAGTTATATACTAAGTTCAGTACATGCTAGTTTTGGCTTGATAAGGTCACTTTCTTGGGTCACATCATATCAGCTAAAGGACTTAGTATGGACCCCCAGAAGATTGAAGCTATTACTAATTGGAGACCTCTAACTAATGTGACAGAAGTCAGGAGTTTTCTTGGATTGGCATGCTACTATAGGAAATTTGTTGAAGGATTTTCTAAAATAACAGCCCCACTAACCAAGTTAACAAGGAAAGCGGAGAAGTTCGAGTGATTAGATGCCTGTCAGAGAAGTTTTGATGAATTAAAAGAAAGATTAACAACAGCTTCTTTGCTTACATTACTGAAAGGAAGTGATGGCTTTACAATCTATAGTGATGCTTTGAGACAGGGATTAGGGTGTGTTCTCATGCAGAATGATGAGGTTGTTGCCTATGCTTCTAGGCAATTGAAGAAACATGAGTAGAACTATCCCACCTAACATAGAGCTAATAACGGTGGTTTTTGGGTTAAGAATATGGAGGCACTACTTGTATAGTGTTCCTTGTAAAATTTTTACAAATCAGAAGAGTCTGTAGTATTTATTCACTCAGAAAGAACTAAACATGAGGCAGAGGAGATGATTGAAATTAGTAAAAGATTACGATTGTACGATAGAATACCACCCTGGAAAAGCCAATGTAGTGGGTGAAAGGCAGCCACTAATGAAGGAGTATACAAACTGATAATTAGTACTGCTACTTCATGCATTCGTTTGGGAGAGGTAGCCATAAACTATGAGTTAAAAAGTATCCACTACAATATGTTGCAATCTTTCTATGGGGTTCCTAATGAAGACCCTTTAAACTTCATTTGGGAATTCTATACCACTCTCCAGACATTCCCGCTGGATTGCCTAAATGAAGATCAACTTAGGATGATTCCGTACACATTGAAGGATCGGGCTAAGGTATAGCTGTTGACTCCTCCACCCGATTCATTGACTATGTGGGAAGAGCTGTACCAGAAGTTCATGGGAAAGTTCTCTTCCTATAAGAAGACTTCTGAGTTGCGGACAAGGATAGCTACCTTCACTCAGATGAGGGAGAGCCATTCAATGGGGCGAGGGAACGCTTCAAACTCTTGCTCATTTAGTGTCCACACCATCATTTTCCACTCCACATGTATAACCAATTCTTTTATGATGGATTGATACAATAATGTCAGTATACAGTGGACAATGTAACATGAGGAGCTGTGGGAGAGAAGACTGCAGAAGAAACATATGAGATCTTCAAAATGCTGGGGGGTTAATTCTTAACAAAAGAGTGTGTGAGAGAGAAGAACTGGAGTTCATGAAGTGAGCTCAAATCAAGAAATGGCTATGCAATTGGCGGAGCTCACGAAGCATATGAAAATGCTAACCATAAGATAATCTCAAGATGCTTTAAGTCATGAGGTATATGGTATATATGGAACTTTTGGTCCTAGGGCTAATGTTTGTTCGTATTCTTTTGAATCTTTTATAGGTGAGAAAGAACAAGCAAATTCACTTAATGGTTTTCAACCGAGGGTGCGAAATGACCTATATTCCAACACCTACAACCTTGATTGGAGAAACCACCACAATTTCTCTTGAAAGTCCAACAATCCACCAGTGCAGCCCCAACCACCATATTAGAATTTTCAAGAGCAGAATCAGTTCCAAGGGTAATCTTTAAGTCAGAAAATACCGAAAAAGCCTTCTTTAGAGGAAAGCCTGAATGCATTCATTTAAGCGACTGCTCATAAGTAAGAGATGAAAAACAAGAGATTTGATTCATTGGAAGCTTCTGTAAAGAGGGTTGAGACTTAAGTGGGGTAACTCGCTAGCCAATTGTAAGGCAATTAAAAAGGAAAGCTACCCAATCAACCCAAACAAGCTAAGACTGTTACGATTATAAGAAGTGGTAAGGTGATTGATAATTATATTCAAATTCCTTCTAACATGTTTGATGTAGGTAATCAAGAAGAGTAGAACCTTGTTAAAGGAAAAGATGGGCAAAATGAGGAGAGCAATGGGAATGACTCTTTAAGTCACGTTCAAGGAGGTGAAAAACTCGAGCATACAACTAAGGGTGATGAAGGACTAAGACAGCATAGGGCAACCGATCCTTATAGACCACTAGTTCCATATCCAAGTCGCCTTAAAGACTCAAAACAAGATGAGCAATTTTCTAATCTCTATAGCATGTTTTCTAAAGTTAATATTAATCTGCCATTGTTAGATGTGGTCAGGAACATTCCAGATTATGTGAAGTTCTTAAGGGAACTTAGCACCAAAAAGTAGAAGTTTGCACCACATGAAAAGGTAATAGTTTCTAAAGTTAAATGCGGTCCTTCAGTAGTAGTTACCCCACAAATTGAAAGATCCAGGGAGTTTCATCGTGAAGGTATCAATGTGTAATGGTGAGGAGGTTAAGGGTATGTTTGACCTAGGAGCAAGTATAAACCTAATGCCTTATTCTGTTTATGTGAAATTGGATCTAGGACAATTAAGACCTACCAACATTTTCTTGCAATTAGCTAATAGGTTAACCCATTATCTGAAAGGAATAATGGAAGATGTATTGGTGAAGGTTAGAGGATTGATTGTAACTGTTGACTTTGTGGTTTTAGATACAAAGAAATAAAGGAACAAGAGAAGGAACACACCATACTCCATGGAAGACCTTTTATGGCTACCACCAACACTTTGATTGATGTGAAAAATAGGAAATTAACCACAACTGTCTTAGGAGAAATACCACCAACACTATTGCTGTTCATGAGGAGTGTTCTCTTGTTGATCAGATTAATGTTGTCGATTTGATTTAACCTTGAAGGAGGAAGAAACAAGGGAGTTATACTTGGTTGAAGAGTTTGACGAGTACTACTAGTTGTTAGACAATGTTACAAGAGAAGAGTTTGGCAAATTCTCAGAGACAACCTCCAATGAAGAGAATAATGCAACCCTATCAAAAGTAGAGCTGAAAGAGTTATCTAAAAATTTGAAATATGTGTTTTTAGGTGAAGGGGAAACATATTTGGCCATTCTTGCTTCTACTTTGGATATTGATCAAGAAGAAAGAACTCTGAGTGAGATGAAAAGATTGAAAAAGGCCATAGGATGGAGTTTGAGTGACATTAAGGGGATTAGTCCCTCCATATGCATACATAGGATTATCCTAAAAGAGGGGGCTAAACTAGTAAGAGAGGCCCAAAGAAGACTCAATCCTAATATGTGGGTGGTAGTTAAAAAGGAAGTTTTGAAATTGCTTAATGAGGGAGTGATTTATCCAATTGCGGATAGTGAGTGGGTGAGCCCCGTGTATGTGGTTCCAAAAAAGTTGGCATTACTATTGTTCGAAATGATAAGAATGAGTTAGTACCTACTAGGACCATCACTGGATGGAGATTGTGTATTGATTATAGGAAACTGAATGCGGCAACTAAAAAGGACCATTCTCCTCTCCCTTTTTTTGATCAAATGTTAGATAAACTTTCTAGACATGAGTTTTATTATTTTCTTGATGGTTTTTTAGGTTATTACCAAATATCGATTGCTTTTGTGGACCAAGCAAAGACAACATTCACTTGTGCATTTGGGACATTCACCTTTAGGAGGATGCCATTCGGGCTATGTAATGCACTTACAATATTTCAAAGGTGCATGTTTTTCCATTTTCTTAGATATGATTGAGGACTTTATTAAGGTATTTATGGATGATTTCTCAATCTTTGGTACCTCTTTTGATGAGTGCCTAAATAACTGACTCATGTGCTTGAAAGATGTATTGAATGCAACTTGAATTCAAGTTGGGAAAAGAGTCATTTTATGGTGAGAGAAGGAAAAATCCTAGGTCATGTTGTATCAAAAAGGGGAATCAATATTGATAAGGCTAAAACTAAAGTTATAGAAAAGCTTCCACCACCCATTTCTGTTCAGGGTATTAGAAGTTTTCTAGGACATGCTAGATTTTATAGGAGGTTTATCAAAGATTTTTCTAAGATAAGTCATCATTTATGCCAACTGTTAGCAAAAGACGTCCATTTTGATTTTAACGTGGAATTATTTAATGCCTTTAATGTTCTTAAAGAAAAATTGATCTCTGCACTAATTATTGTGGCTCCTAATTGGTCTTTACCTTTTGAAATTACGTGTGATGCTTTTGATTTTACTGTGGGAGCTGTTTTGGGCCAAAAATTTGAGAAATCTTTGCGTGTGATTTATTATGCTAGCTTAACTTTGAGTGATGCACAACTAAATTACATAACCACTGAGAACGAATTGTTAGCTGTGATTTTTACATAGGAAAAATTTTAACATTATTTGTTAGGGTCAAAGATCATAATCCATTCTGATCATGCAACTCTTAGATATCTTTTGACCAAAATGCATGCAAAACCACGATTAATTAGATGGATTTTGTTGTTACTGGAGTTTAATAAGGAAATAAAAGATAAAAGAGGGAGTGATAATGTTGTTGCAGTAATGTGGAAATAAAATATAAAAGAGGAAGTGATAATGTTGTTACGGATCATTTGTCTAGAATAGATCCTAACTTGGAAACTCTTGAATAACAAAAGAATTATGCAATTGCTAAAAACTTTCCTGATGAGCAGTTATTTATTGTTAGTAAAGTTCCTTGGTATGCTGACTATATGAATTATCTTGTATGTGGCATTTTGAGACCTAACATGACTTCTCAGGAAAGGAAAAGATTCCTTCATTTAAGCAGGTACTACTTTTGGGATGATCCATACCTCTACCATATATGTAGGGATGAAATCATTTAGACGTACGTTATAGAGGACGAGCAAGTAAGTGTCTTCACCTTTTGTCATCAACTCTACTGTAGAGGCCATTTTAGAGGGAAGAGATCAAAGCGTTCCAGAATTTTTCAAAGCAGTTTATATTGGCCCACCTTGTTTAAGGATGTTCATTTCTTCTATTTGAAATGTGATAAATGTAAAACTGGAAATATAAGTAGAAGAAAGGAAATGCCCTAACTAACCAAATGACTGTTGAATTATTCGATGGTTGGGGTGTTGATTTTATGGGTTCGTTTCCTAAACCTTGTGGATTTGAATATATACTTGTTACTATTGATTACTAGTCTAAATGGGTAGAAACAATGCCTACCCAAACTAATGATGCGAATGTTATTGTTAAATTTTTGAAGGAAAATATTTTAGCAAGTTTGGGATTCTGCGCATAATCATAAGCGATGGAGGAAGTCATTTCTACAATAAGCTTTTTGAGAAGCTCACGAAGAAATATGCCACAACTCATAAGGTGGTGACTCCGTACCATCCACAAAATTCTAAACAAGTAGAAACAAGTAACAAATAGATTAAGGGGATTTTGGAGAAAACTATGCGTCTATCAAGGAAGGATTGGTCAACAACGTTAAATGATACACTATAGGCATATCGCACAACTTACAAAACTATCTTAGGAATGAGCCCTTATCGTCTTGTTTTTTGGAAGGCTTGCCATTTACTAGTTGAGGTTGAATATAAGGCACTGTGGGCAATTAAGATGGTGAACCTAAATTTGGATGATGGAGGACGGAAGTGTTTGCTTCACATTTCAGAATTGGATGAACTCCGAGTGATGCTTATGAGAACTCCAAAATTTACAAGGAAAGAATGAAATGCCTTCATGATAAGGGTCTTGCAAGTAAGTTCCTTGTACCTGGAATAAAAGTTTTGTTATACAATTCTAGGTTGCGCTTGTTTCCAGGTAAGTTGAAATCAAGGTGGAATGGGTCATTTGAAGTAATCAAGGTCTTTCCCTATGGAGTAGTAGAATTGGAAAACCCACGAACAAAAGAAACATTTAAGGTGAACGGCCATTAGGTGAAACCACATTTAGAAGGAGAAATTGAAAAGAAAACTATAGAATCCATCAGTTTGAGAGATCCACTTCAAGAATGACTATTTGAGGAGTCCAGTTAAAAGACATTAAAGAAGCACTAAATGGGAGGCAACCCATATCATTCTGTTTTGTCTTTCAATTTAGTTATTTGTTATTTATTTTAATGAAACTCAATTTAACCTATTTGCTTTGTGTGCACAGGCCTTCTTTTCAATCTCTTATGTTTATCTTCCCCGCAACTGTCTCCACTCCTCAATTTCGGATGCCATGCTTATTTCCATGCTTCACACTGCATCGACATAGTTACCACCACACTTTCGTATCGTATTCCTTTCCCTATTTTGTTTATTATTTGTACTGCATGTAGTTTAAATTCTTTTAGCCTTTATTTTTTTCCTCATTCGTGTTAATTTTTGTCTTTTATCGTAGACCCCTCTTTTACTTTTTTTGTGTCACATTATAAATAATGTGATGTTTAAGTGGGGGGAGGGGGAGTATCAATTGTATATTGTGTGTTTGTTATCCCATTTATTATTTAGAGATGCATGATCATTAAATGAACCCAATCAGGATTAGAAATGCATAATATGAGTAAATGAGTATACTTGCATGCTTAGACTGATTAACTTAGATTTCGATTAAAATGATATTAGCTTGTGATAGAAGAATGACATTTTTCATTTGGTAAGAATTTGAGCCTTTTTGAATTATTAAACACCAATTTCGACTATTCTTTGTTAAGAATTTTCTTTCATGATTAAGGAACTCTAGAACTTGCTTGCAACTACTAGTTGAGATCACATAACCATATGCAAACGTTGAAATGATGAAGGTAATTAGGAGTTACCCTGTTACCTTAAAAAGCTACCATAATGTCACCCTTAATGAGCCCCTTTGAGCTTAAATGAATCCGTTTCTTTCTTTAAACCCAAAATATAAGGCTTGATCTTAATTGTTTATCCGCGTCATTACACCTACCATAAAAGAAAGTTGAGCATTTGAAAAGATATAATCTGGTTTAGGGAATAAGTGTGGGGGAATCATAGCTTATAACTAGCTTTTAAGTTAGGGATGGGTATAGTTATAGTGATTTTCTCTCCTCTATATTTTTCTTCCCTTAATTTCCTAGTTTTAAATGAATAAATAAATAATTAAAAAAAGAGAAAGAAAAAAATTAATTTAAAAGAAACAAAGGAAAGAGAAGACGACCAAAAAATGAAAGAAGAGGAGAGACGTAAAAATGGGGAGTGCTAACTTTATTACACGAGAAGAAAGAATTGAGTGTTTTGTTTGCCATTTTTTTGAATTGCTTTGAATGCTCAACTAGCTCTGTGGTTTTAAACTACAATTTTCTTTTTTTCCTGCTGCTTTGAATGCTCAATTAGCTCTATGGTTTTAAACGACAATTTTCTTTTTTTCCTGCCCTTAGCTCGACCCCATTACAACCAAAATAAAGACCTTCAGATTAATGTTTGTGTTTGATATGAGTGGTGAAGATTGGATTAGTAAGCAGGCCTATCGTAGATACCTTACATGAAATGAACGGTTAGTGAATATTTACTACCATTAAATGCTTGAGGGGATGGAGAGAGGAGTAAGTGTCTATCACACTTGTTGATGGTTCTTTCAATTGAAATTCTTGTTGATTTTGGCTAAGCATGCGAAGAATTGCTTGTTTATAGAATATTATAAGTTTCAAGTTCTTAGGTAGTGATTGTTAAATTTATTGTTGATATCTTTGACTATTATTTGGAAAAAGTGTTGTTTTCATTGTTTGTTCTTCTCTAGTCTAGTGTTTTTTATTATGCTTGAGGACAATGATAGTTTAAGTGTGGGGGAATTTGTTGTATCTAATTTCTATTGCTTTTAATTGCCTTCATATCTTGATTTTGGTTACAAATCCTTGGGTTTTGATCTAAATGTGAGATCAATTGAGTGAAAATGGTGTGAATATTGCATGAATATTAATTAGGTTATTTTGTGAATTTTGCATAAAAATACCAGAGTCACGAAATTTTTGCATGAAAATTAAAAAAGAAAAAAAGAAAGAAAGAGGAAAGAAAGAAAAAAAGAAAAGAATAAAGTGGTGACACATATTACCAGCGATTATCACCACCTTAAAGTGCATAACATTTAATTTAATTAAATGTTGTGCACGGTAGTGACTTTGCACGGTGGTGATAATTCACTATCTTAAAGTGCATAACATTTAATTTAATTAAATGTTATACACGGTGGTGACTTGATAAGTCACCATGTGCATGGTTAATGCACAGGTGTGACAAGGGAGTCACACCCGCAACTCCTATGAACACTTGTGAGAAGTTTTAAGATTAATTCTGGCTTTAATACGTGGCAGTTTATGACCTTAAGGCATGCAACCCTAAACCTAGTAACAATTTATAAAAGTCAAGAGAGGGTGGCGGCTGAAAAAAATCATCTTTCATTCACTATTTCATTCGTTAATTCACACAGAGACACGAACATAGGAGTTGCAGAGAGATAGAGAAAAATAAGATAAGCAGAGATGAGAAACAGAGATAGTCTAAGAAGGAGAAGAAGAGAACAACGACAGAGAAGTGGGACTTGAGAAGAGAGGCCGAAAGCGAGATCTGTAATTGATCTTGAGCAAACATTCGGTTGGAGGAGGGTAACTGAAGCAGAAGGCGAGAGCCAAAGCTGAAAGTTGAGAATGTAGAAGACCTCCAATATCTCATTATCCGACTCTTTGTTTGCTTATCTCATTCCTCATATGTTGCTTGTTTCTTTGAGTTTACTATTCTGTTGGTATTAACTGATTCGTACTCTTATTAGCTTAACGATTGTTGCTTGTTATCATGTCATAGTTCATTTAAGTAGTTACTAGGTTGTTATTTTCAAACTTCTATCGACAGTAATATAGGATTGAAGTATTTGAGTATGATGAACCATGTGTATGATATAATAGGCTGGTCTCTTTTCTTAACAATTAATGTTGCTATTTAGTTAAATATGCATGATTGGATTACGGACATGTTGTCTTATTTATTGCTATGGTTTCTGAATTGAATGGATGTAATAGAATGGCTAAACTTTGCATCATTTTAGTGTTAAATGAAGATTTGAGAGATGAAGTTTAATATGGATCGTGAAACTATGGAAACTTAGGTTAAGAACTAGAAATATATTAACTTAAGTGGTAATTAGTAGTCGGTTTTTCATTTTAATTATAGTAACTTGTTGAATACGAAAGTTAGACTGGTTTACCATTTGCATTGATTTAGAACCTAACTATTAATTTTAGTAAGACAACAATCTAATCATTTTCCCTTAATCATGCATAGGAGATTAAATTAGTGAAATTAATTCTCAAAAGTTTTTCCACTTCAATTAATCTATTTTTCTTTGCTCCCAATTGATTCTGTCTACTTTTAAACTTAATTTCGTAATTTTCCTTAAAAGCTTTCACAACAATCAAGATAGAATGTCTAGGATTGCATTGCTTTTATTTTTATTTTAATTCAAACTTAATTTGAGTTGACCAATTTCACCTCTGTGGGAAACGACCCTCAACTACAACTATCTCGTATACTTGCGAGTAGGATAGCCTAAGTCTTTTTAGAACTTTTTGGGCAAAACACACTCTTATTTCCTTAGAGGGCAAAGCATATGGGCAATCTGTAAGACTCCTAGCAATTCCCATTTTTTGAACCAGTTAGTCCATCTGAGGATTCTTGTTCAAAACCAAGTGTCTTGCACTATTGGTAATGTGAAGCTTATTTCTCTATGGTTCAACAACTGGATGGGTCAAGATCCTTTATTTCACCCACCACATTTGATCAAAGGTTCTGCCACCTTTTCACTTTATACTACAATGGATTCTTTCATTGAAGAAGGCTTTTGAAAATTTGCAAACAATCTTAGACATTTGTTCTAACGCCCTACTCCTTCAGCCATTTGCCCGGACGCCCGTCAGACGTTCGTGCATGTGCCTGACGGAAATGACGTGCTAACTATATCACTTTCACTTAACTCATGGCATCATAAATTAAAACATAAAAAACACAATATCTAAAAACCTAATTCCTCGTTTCATTTCATAAACAAAATGTACATTATAGTATTACAACATCATCCATATAGGTACAATATCAACAACCTATCAGAGTCTACTGCTCTGTCTACAAAACATGCTTCATATATGAGGAATTAATAAAAATCTAGTATAGATCCTTCAGTCCAGCTGATTGACCTTTGAGCCATGTCTTCAATCCAAAAGCAGTACTAGTTCTCTTCTAAATTGACTTAGAAGCTATATCATCTCTC
>JANIIA010000002.1:42717908-42738937 GCA_027478495.1 Erythroxylum alaternifolium | reverse complement strand
CATACATACATACATACATACATACATACATACATACATACATACATACATACATACATACATACATACATACATATGTGTATATATATAGCTAGCTAAGAACTTATCAACTAAGGTTTTAAGAAGAAAATTAAAAGCTTCTCTTTATAAGGTTCGAGCATCTTTAAAGTTGATATTCAAAATTGTAGATATTTTTAAATACATGAAGGTGTTGTTAAAATTGAACATGGGAAATAGGGAGATAAGTTCTCAATCTAGTATATATAGGAATACTTCCTATATGTGCATACATATAAATTCTACTTCAAATTACTGTAAAGATGCAAACTACATGACTACCTATACAACAAAAACTAGTCATCAAGAATGATCCTTTCTTTGATACATAGAACCTTGAATGAAGAAACCATTTAAATTAAGTAAAGAGCTAGAGGTAGCAAACTTGTGGGACCTTCTAGGTTATAACAAAGACATTAATTTTGGCAACAACCATCCTTACAAGCAGATGGAAGAGATGCTTAAGTAATATATGTCAACTATTAATGCAAAATTGGATAAGTTAGGAAACTTTAGTCTTATATAGGTCAACTAGATAATTAGGTGATATAGATCTTGGCAAGCTTCTTATTAATATTGAGTTAAGCACAAAGGAGAAAGTATCAGCCATCATACTACGGAGTGAAAAAACACTTAAATATGTAACCATTAAGGAGTGCAAAATTCGAACAAGAATAAAGAAGATAATAAGGTGATTGAAGTTTAAAGGTTAGACTTGGTAAATAATATGACACTACCACTTCAACCCATTGTTAAACCCTATATACCACTTATTTTGCACCCTTAGTGGTTAATAAAAAGGAAGGATGGGGAAAATTGAAAGAAAGTTTTGGAAATTTTCACATTAACATCCTATTTGCTAAAGCATTAGATTATATGTCATTTTATGTGAAGTTTTTAAAGTAAATCATCTTTGACAAAAATAAACTTGAGGAGTATGCTATAATACCTTTAACTAAGGAGTGTAGTATATTCTTGCAAAACAAACCACTTTCAGCGTTAAAAGATCTAAAGAGTTTTGTTATTCTACATCATTTTGTTACTTTCGATGTTCATAAATGCTTATGTGATTTAGGTACAACTAATAATCTTATATCTTTATCTCTTTTCAGAAAGATTAAAACAAAAGATATCGGGCCTACAATTGTGTCACTCCAACTAGCTAATAGGTTCATTAGATACCTAATTAGGATAATGGAAGATCTACTTATTAAAATAGGAGAACTAATTTTTTACAAAAATAGACATAGAGTTTAACACTAAGGTTCCTATTATTTTAAGGACCATTTACTAATGCTAGAGGGCACTAATTAATATGGCCAAGGGTAGGTTGAAATTAAGAGTGAGCAATGATAAGAAGGACTTTAACATCTCTAAAACTTTGAAAGGGCTTACCCTTGATGACATTTGTTATAAAATAGATATTATTGATAATATTATACATGATTACTTACCTAAAGTTACTTATGTTAACCCTTTGAAAGCATATTTAACTTTAGGAATTAATGAAAAAAGGAGGATTCTAAACTTGTCTAGTGTGATTTTAAGTTGGAAGGAGAGGGCTATATACCATAGCTTGTTTAGTTTTCTAGGACTTAAGAGAAGGAAAGCTTAAACCCATATCGCTACCAAAGAAGCACTTAAGCTTGATTTAAAGTAATTGCCTTCTCACTTGTTCTATAAACATTTAGGAGACAATTACACATATCATGTTGATATCTTTTCTTCTATAATTCTATGTAGGAAGACAAGCTACTTATAGTAACTCATAAGCCCTTGAATAGTAAGAAGAATTTTAGGGAGCCACAGGGTAAAGTGCTTAATGACCAAATCTAAATAGGCGTAAATTTTAACACTTTTTAGGATCCAATTAAATGATTTAGATGTTTTTGTTTTAATTTGATAGTTTTTAGGATCTTAGTAATAGTTTAAGTTTATTTTTACATGATGTTGATGTTCATTAGATATGTTTTTAGTTTAACACAGTTTTAAAGTAATGGATATTAGATCATGCTTATCATATTTAGGCAGAGAATTGATGGAATTTTACGTATTATATAGGAAATATTTCCTCAAGTTATTCAAACATCTTACCAGCTAAAGTAGAGATTAAATTTTACTAGCCTAGGACATATATTGATAGTATTGGATAAGGCTAATGATCTTTTAACATCAGGTGAGCATTAGTTACCTTTACCTCATTTATAATAATTTCTATATTTTTTTCTTTTATATCTGTAAATTGAGGATAATGTATAACTTAAGTGTGAGAGAAGGAATATATATCTGTAAATTGTGGATAATGTATAACTTAAGTGTGAGAGAAGGAATTAAATGTTATTCTTATTAATTTTGTTATAATTAGCTTAATGGGAATAATTTTAAGAAAGTCTGTAAGTTTAAAAGAAGATTGATTAAGATGATTTGTAATAAGTTCGATCATTACTATGATTTGTTTTGTTTATACAAATAGTTATAAGTATTAAAGATTAAGTTAATTTTAATTGACTTCATTAAAATTAAAAATGGAAGCTTAAATTATATTATGATACTTTTTATATAATTTGGATGTATAATTAAGTTGGAAGTGAATTTTTAAAGCATTTTTATTATCCCACATGTAAAAGAAAAATAAAAGTAAAAAGTAAAAAAAATTGAATAAAGGAGCATTAAATAAATTCACTCCATTAGCTTCAGACCAAGTCAAACTGTTAAAGTTAAAAAGTGGTACTAGTAGCTATTTGAAATTAAAAGTTAATTGAGTAATCGAGAGTATTAATGACAAGGTATCTGCTTCCGTGTCAAAAGGCTAAATGACTTTTCAAACGAACAACTAAATGCTCTTATCTTAATTAAAATTTGGTGTTTTTTTTTCTTTTAATAAGGGATGTGAAAATGTTTGAAAGGTGAAACATTTGTCTCATATATATATTTATTCCACGCATTAGGTTGAATATTGAAGGTTGAATTAAAGTTTAAAGGATTATGTAGTGAATTGAATAGGATTATGACTTGACGTAAATAGCTAAACATCTAAAAATTTACTAAACTTTGCAATTAGATGAATAATGAAAAATCTTGATTGACATAAATGATTTATTAAATTCTTTCCTAGAGTTGCCACCTATTTAAGTTAATAGTCATGTGATTTATTTGCTTGAGAAAAAGAAAATTCTTAAGTGCAGGGGAATTTGGTAAGTGCTAATCCCAAAATATTTTTATCATTATTTTGTGAGTATTTTTCTTATATTTTAATTATTTATATAGATTTGGTACTTTATGTGGTTTATATTTTATTTTCAAGCCTTATTCTAGCGTTTTAATGAAGAAGGAAAGAATTCAGGCAATTTGGAGCTAAATTAGAGAATTGTTTGAATGATTTTAGAGGAACACAACATCAATATAGGTTAGTGTATGACCTTTATTCCATCCTAGACTTGTGTTCTCCAACACGACTTATACACAGACCTATGTTTATACGTTTAAGACCTATGTTCCTAAGATGAACATGCTAATGGGTTATAGAGGAGCTATTAACCTAATATGGTCTAAACATGATATTATGTTCTAGGCCTATATTAACGATGACTTTTTATATAAATTTCAGAGAAAGGAATGAAGCAACATGGTAAGGTAATATGAACTAATATTGGTCTTATATTAACATTTAAATTTACAAAAATTTTAGAGCTTTATTCTATAAAAGAATTAAAAGTTCCATGGGTCAATAAGGAAGAGAAATAGGAGCTGAATTAGAGCATCTCAGGACAATAAAAGGATAACTTTAGAGAAAAATTCAACATTCCATTAAGATTCAATATAAAACATCAAGAATTCAAGATCCAAAAGAATGAGTTCTTATGTTTTATTTTCTTTCTTATTTATTGTTGATTTTATTATTTCTAGTATGAACTAAATCCCTATTAAGGATTAGGGATATAACTCATATAGGATGTTTCAATTATTAATGCATCGTTAGTTAATATTTTGATTGAATTTATTCTCTTTAATCTTATTTCTTGAATTTATGGTTGGTCATTGTAGATTAAATCATAAATTGTAATCACTCATCCCATTTTCTTTAATTCAGACATAAAAGTAGCTCTTATACTTGTAAATTAAATTATGAGTCATTGTGATTATCCAAGCTTTTATGATGTTTTGTTGTCACAACATTTTTAATTATAGCACTTTGCAATAACTAATAGATATTTATTTTAATTTGAAATGGTTATTAGAATGAGTATTAAGTGTGAATTGCTTAAATTAATTCTCCTTTTATAATTTTATGTTTGATCTAACTAAATGTCAAAACCCATTATCTCTAATTAAAAGATTTTTAGTTTTTCATAGTATTACTACAGGTGTTCCATTAATATTAGTTATAATAAAAGTTGTTGAACAGACATCACAAATATTCTTCTTCTAAGATAGGGACTTAAAGAGTGCTTCTTCTTAGTTTGTATGAAGACTAAATGGAATCCATTGAGTGATCAAGTGTCTAGTTGGTAGCTTCACTTCGTCCAGCTTCTTTCTTTGTCTCTTTTCCTGGACTTTTTTGCACTCTTTCGTTAGGCTTTCTTCCTTTGCCCTTTTGTTTCCATTTAATTTTTTTAGTTCTTCTATCCACCCTTTCTCTCTTATCAATACCCAACCATTTTTCTTTCATAATATTTGTCTCATACTTCATCTTTATTTTCTTTTTATTCTTCTTCCTTGTCGATCACCTTTAGCCTTGTATTCTTTTAGTTTCCCTCCTTTTTAACTTTTCCTGCTTTGTGCCTTCTAGAATTTCTCCTCTTTACCTTTTCAATAGCATATTATATCTTAGGCCTATTACCTCTAACTATTTTCTCCCTCTCATGAAATCTACTATTACAACTACCCTTTACCCCTTAAACACTTTAGTCTCTAAAAACTCTATACCATTTAAAACCCTAGCAGTAGGTACCTTAGTACCCCTTTCCAATACCCCTCCTATTCTTAGAAAAACCTAGCTCTAGGTTTTAGGTGATGAGGCTCCTCAGCAAAAGCTATAATTTTGCACTCTTAGGATGGAAAATGATTATTCCATTGTCCACCCTCTAGTGGATATAATAAAGGAGAGAGCTACTAAATGGAACTCGAATCTTTTCATTTTTTTGGGCATAAGAGACCAACTTTCCCTGTTATTAGAATATGGAATCACTACATTGGAAGAAGTTTGATATTTTTTAAGTTATGGTAAATGAAGATAACATCTTCTTATTCAAGTTTACCTTAGTTAAACAAGCTTTTAAAGTGATTAAATAGGTCCTTGGAATTTTAATAACCAACCTATCCTTCTCAGAAATTGAGCTCCAACTTTAGAAACTCAAGATGTAGTAAGGCCTTTATGGATTAACATCCTCATTAATCCTTTAGAATATTAGAACAGTAAAAGAATAAACTATCTGCTTACTTACTTGGGTAGACCTCTATGTCATGATGAAGCAACTGTTAGCTTAAAAATAGTAAGCTTTGTAAGATTTTATATCATTATGGATAGTCAAAAGTCACTTCTTAACCATAAAATAGAAGTCTCTTTGAAGATGTATTATTTGTTACCTACCCTTGGAGACTTGACCAATCTAAACTAGACAAGCTTTGGAGGCCCATAGGGAGGAGGTTCACTATTAAATGTTATCAAAAACTCATGAATCTACATTCTAAATAACATTTAAATTAAGTGAATTTGAATCAAATTAGTTATGTGGAAGTTACCCTTAGTCTAGCTAATTTTAAAATGTCTTAAAAGGCTATAACTCTACTTACTACTAATTTGGAACCTATAGCAAAGACTCCTTTTTGAGGTACCTTAACATTAGACCTTTAAAGTAGAGGGGAAAGTTAAAATCACGTAGGCAAATCCATCCTCTAACAACGTTACTCTGGTTGATTTTTACAGAATAAAGAAATTGCACAACCTAAACATACATCAAATAATGGATTCAAGCCTTTAAGTATTATAATATCTAAAAGGAAGAAGAAATATTCCAATGCTGGTTATCTTTAATGAATATTTTAAATTGGAGTGTTAGAAGGAACAATTGCCTTAATAAGTAGGTAGCTTCACAACATTTTTTAGGAGTAGTTAAATTATTCATAATTGATCTTTTGAAGATAAAACTTATAAAGGAAAGATGCAAGAAATTTTCTTATTTCAAATACCAATGGCAACTAATCATTAACCATCAAAGAGATCATCATAGAAGGTTGTAATTGTATATAGGTAAGATAGGTTGGAAGTCACTTAATTGATTATAGAGCATTAGTTTATTCATCTTATAGCCTTTTTAATCCTAGAGAAGATCTCTTTTCATATCATTATCATATGTGCATTCAATCATGCTTTTCAAAGGTTTGCTTATAGAATAAATTTAAGCAAAATGTTGCCTCAAGAAACTTGCTTTGGATATTGCTTAGCGACTTCAACAATATGCTTCACTCTACTGAGGTTGAGTGTAATTTCTCTATTAGAAACCACTCTAATGATTTCAGAAATTATACCAATTTCCTATAACTTTTAGAGCTTAAATTAGAAGGACATTTTATAACTGGTGCAATAAGCAACAAGGATAGTGGCTTTTAAGGAAAAAGATTAATAGATCTTTGGGAAATAAACTATGGCTCTCCACTTTCCCTAATAGCATATCATTGTTTCACAATTCTTTGTTTTTAGATCATAATCCAATTTTGGTGCAAAATATTCTAACATCCTCTAACTTTAGGCATTCTTTTACATCAAACAACCATCTTGTAGAAATTGATTGTTTTGAAGAAGCAATCCTAAGGGGCTTGAATATAGAAATTCAAGGGAACAAACTATTATATTATATAAGAAAGATATAGAGTATCAAGGGGGAATTAAAAATTTTAAATAGGAGGAAAATTAAAGAAACTAAGTGTGTAGTGAATGAAGCTAGAAATGGTTTGAATATAACTCAACTTAATATGTATAACTCTCATCAGATGAAACTCTAATTGCAGAGGAAAAGAAGGCTCTTTCAAACTTTCTTAAAATATAATCTTTAACCATTTTCTATAGAAGTAAAGAGTTAGAGTGACTTCATTAAAGGATGGAGATAGAAATAGCTCAATAAGAATACATCTTTCTTCCACAAGTCAGTGATCTCAATAAGGAGTGATAAGATAATCATTTCCCTTAAGGATGAAATGGGATTATTAATTGATAAACAACATGGACTACTGAATGAAGCTTAAAAATATTTCTCTTAGACTTTAGAAGCTCCTTACAATGCCACCTTAAATGTTCCTCTCATTAGATCCATTATTATTGATTAAATTCCTACCTCATATGTGGATTTATTAGCTAGATTTATCACCTTTAGAGAGTTTGAGAAAGTCCATTTTGCTGTATATCCCAACAAAGCCTTAAGAAATGATGGCATGAATGGCTTCTTCTATCAACGATTCTAGCCACCGGTGAGCCATATAGTGATTGAAGCAGTGATGGCGTTCTTCTTATAGGGGAAAATGCTGAAAGAGGTAAAAAAAAGTTTCTTATACCCTATCCCTAAAACTTTTTCCCCTAGCTCATTAAAAGAATTCAAACCCATTTAATGTTGTAATGTTCTTTATAAAGCCATTTCCAAATTTATTGAAAATAGATTGAAGAATGTGTTGATTAACATCATTGATAGTTTGCAAGGGAATTCTTATAAAATAGATAAAAATAACATACTTTTAACACAAGATCTTTTTAAAAAATATTCAAGAAAACAAGCTCTTATGAATTATGCCATTAATATTGACTTAAAAGGCTTTTGATTCTATAGATTAGAGTGCTTCATCATCAACATAATGAGGAATTTCAAATTTCCTGAGGTTTCAGTTGGTTGGATAGAATAATATACAACATCATTATCTTTTAATGTCTTAGATCATTGGTAAACCTACAAAGCTCTTAAATACAACAAGAGGTTTGAAGCAAGAAGATCTCATCTCTCTTTACCTTTTTGTCTTAGGAATGGAAGTTCTTATAAAGCTTATAAAGATAAACATCAACAACGACCTTACCTTTTAAGTATTATACCAAATGCAAGAATATCTTCTTAGAATTTTCCGACTCTAACGTAGAGAGGTTAATCATAATTGCTACTTACGGTTACCAAAATTGAACGTTATATTCCGTTAACCTAGGAATTGAACTAATTAATCTCTAGTTGCGCACCTAAAAACTAACAAATCCAATTGAAAAGACAGATCTGAAGGTATTCAATTTTTATTAACAATCATGAAAGATAGCCGAATTATCTCACCATAATAACATGTAATATGGATCCCTTAACCAAGATAAGAAAATTGGCTACTCATAATTGAATTGAAATCAAAGAAAATAACAAAGTAATAAGTCTCCATCCCTGGTTCTTTAATGAAAAATATGAAAACCCTATTGAAATTGTGTAGAAAACGTAAAGACAAGAAAACAGAAAAGTGCAGCGGCAAAAAGATACCAAAAATCCTATTCTAAAACCTAGTCTGCGTGAACAGTGTCGTGAACAGTACCTACGTGTACTGTTCATGTTTTTCTCCTTTTAATGCCTCTTCTTCCGATTGCTCTCCTATCTTTTCTTAATTCTCGTCCGATATTGTATCCCCCAATTTTAGGTGGTCAATCCCCTTGAAAGATGGCAATATAATCTTTAAAGATTGTGAGAATCTCGATTTTGACTTTTGAAAAGTGATATGTAGATTTATTCCATCCTTATGCATGCCCACGCTCAGTCACATAATTGCTGTCAAATTGGGAATTTCGAATTTTCTTCATTCTTTTGCATCTTTTTTATTCAATTTTGTCTCTAAGGTATTGAAAATCATCTGTAAACAATTATAAGATAATTTCATTAATTTCGGATAATTATTTCAACACATTAAAGATAATTAAGTCCAAAATAAGTCCAATTTAATGACTTAACATATACACATCTTCATCTAGCATTCCATTGAGAAAAGCACTCTTCACGTCCATCCAGTGTACTTTCCAACCATTATTTGCCACCAATGCCAACAGTAATCTCACTATATCTAACCTTGCTATTGGTGTATATATCTTAGTGTAATCAACTCCATATTCCTGCTTATATCCTCTTACAATAAGTCTAGCCTTGTATTTATTGATAAACCCATCAGGATTTAGCTTTTCCTTGTAAACCCATTTAGAGTCCACAACTTTAGTTTCTGGACTTAGTAGATCGACTAGTAACCAGGTTCCATTCTCTTCTATAGCCTTTATCTCCTCATCCATTGGACCTTGCCACACTCCTTGTTTGACAACCTGCTTGTATGTTTTTGGTTTAGTTCCTGCAGATAAGGCATATTCAGAAACTGTTAGTGTCTCATCTGTTTCTTCTTCATCTGCATCATTGTACCTGAAATCAAACAAAGGGTTAGTTTCATTATAAATCAAGGCTAGATCTCTCTCCTTGTGAGTACTATCAAAACTGGAAGTCTCCTCCTGAGATTCTGAGCTCAATTCATCATTTTTTGAGCTAAGTGATAACTCCTCCTAATTTCCATCAGCTCTTATATTGTTAGAACTTTGTGGTTCTAACTGAGATCTTTCATTTCCTGAATTACTTGGACTGTCTGCAGTTTTCATCTTTTATTATGTGTTATCTCTCAAAATCTCATCCACAACTGGTTCAATTAATGATATCTTAATTCCAACTCCTCCTGGTTTTCTAACAGTTGGTTCTTCCCACTTCCATCCTTCATTTTCATCAAACTTCACATCTCTGGACACAAACATTTTCTTAATTTATGGATTATAAATTCTGTACCCTTTAGATTCTGCACTATATCCCATCATAACACCCTTAATTGCCTTCTCATCCAGCTTTGTCCTCCTAATATTAGGAACATGCATATAAGCTATACATCCAAACACACTTAAATGCTGCAATTTTGGTTTAACACCAATCCAAACTTCAAAAGGAGTTTTCTCCTTCAGTGCTCTAGTCTTCATCCTATTTCGCAAGTAAACTGTAGTAAAATATGCTTCTGGCCAGAAAGTTACAAAACTCTATCCCTTGATATATCTTAAGTAAGCCTATTTGAAGGCTAGGTATTAAACTTGATAAATATCTTTTTAAATGCATTCAACTTTGAATTAATTCCTATAATGTTTCTTTGGAGTATTGGATCACCTTTGGCTTGAGTTATTTGGCTAGTTTAATAGAAAAGCCTCATTTTTTAGATGAGCATACTATAACTATTGGGAGGATCACTTATGCCAGGATTTTCCTTAAAGTTAAACTTGCCAAAAAGCTCCCTCACTTCATCAAAATCATAAAACTTAATGGGGATGGATGACTCACTGAGGATATGATCCAATTCTCTTATCAATGGAAGCCATCAAAGAATGTCAAAAAAATTTTGAGACCCACCTGTAGAAATCTTTCTCTCGATATTGATATTGTGTTAGGTATCCCTAACCTTGATTCCAAATGTCAAAAGGATGCCTCTCTTAGTAACCCTAGCTTTTGTGCTTCTCAGGTGGTCGCTAAGCGTGAGAAATCCCATAAGTAACATTGGTTTTGGCATTAGTGATAATAAAAAAGTGCCTCATAAAGAGGCTTCAAAATATTTTGCTGTGATATTTTAGTAACGAACAAAAAGTCACATGAACAGAGAAGAAGAAGATTTATATTGCTTAATTGTTTTTGCATGTTGTACTATGTCATTACATAACTATATGACACATATTTTTATTGTAGAAAGTTCGATAGGCTATTAAATAAATGATGCATTTTTAAAATTCCTTTTGTTGGTTCCTCTTGTACCATTTCGTGTCATATTGCTATGTCGTCCTCTGTTTCTTCACAAGCTTGCCTATTTTTCTTTTTTTATATACATTAGGTATCCCAGTTTTGCTGAACTAATCCTAGGTCCTTAAGACCCCACCCCCAGAACTTTAGAGGAAGCTAAATTATGCGACAAGGAAAGACCATTTCCCTTTGCCTTCTATAGATCAAATGTTGGAATGGTTGGCTGAGCACATGTACTATTTTTTCTTGGATGGACTTTCGTACTACCTTTAAATTCTAGTAGCCCTTGAGGATTAAGAGAAAAAAAATTCACATGTCCTTATGGTACGTTTGCTTATACGTGGATGTCTTTTGGATTATGTAATGCACTTACTACATTTTAGAGGTGTGTGATGGTTATCTCTGATTATCTAGTTGAGGATATAATAGAGATATTTATGGATTATTTTTCTATTTTCGGTGATTATTTTGATTTATGCCACCATAATTTAGAGAAAGTGTTAGAGAGATGTGAGTAAACAAATATAGTGCTTAATTAGGAAAATTTTCGTCTTATGGTACAAGAAGACATAGTTTTAGGCTGAAAATTTTCTTACAAGAGTATTGCGGTAGATAAAGCAAAATTTAAAGTTATAAAGAAATTATCATCGCCTTCCTCGGTTAAGTTATAAAAATATTTTTAAGGCATGCGGGCTTTTATAAAAGAATTATCAAGGATTTTTCTAAAATTGCTAGGCCTTTAACAAAGTTATTAGAGAAAGATATGTCATCTACATTGACTAAGAATGTTTAGATGCTTTTCACTTTCTTAAGGAAAAGTTGACTAATGCCCCGATTATGGTTACACCAGATTAGAATTTACCGTTTGAGCTAATGTGTGATGCAAGTTAATTTATAGTAGGTGCAGTACTTAAACAGTGAAAGGATAAACACTTTCAACCAATTTACTATGCTATCAAGACTTTAATGAATGCTCAGGGGAACTATACTGCAACAGAGACGAAATTGCTAACATGACTTTTGTGTTTGACAAATTCAGACCTTATCTAGTTTTATCTAAAATTGTTGTTTATACTGACCGCTTTGTATTAAGATACATGCTAAATAAATTGGAAGCTAAGCATTGATTAATTAGATGGATGTTGTTGCTGCAAGAATTTGATTTAGAGATTAAAGAAAAGAAAGGAGCTGAAAAATTGGCAATAGGCCATCTATTTCACCTTGAAAACCCAAATTTGGAGGAGCTAAATGAAGAAGGCATTGACAATTCATTCTTATAAGAGATCCTTTATAATTTAGAGGAGTTAAGTGAGGTTGAAACCCATAGTTTGTAGACATTGCAAATTATCTATTGGCTAAGGTCTTATTGGAAGGTGTTTCCTATCAGCAAAAAAAGAAATTCTTAATGGATTTGAGGGGCCATTTTTGGAAGGATTTATATTTTTTTCATATCTATACAGACTAAATAGTGAGAACATATGTACTTCACTTTGAGGGCTAGAAGATCTTACAACATTATTATATTGGACGTACCAAACTGCACCATAGTGCAAATAGGAAGGCTTAGGAGATCCTTGAGTCAGGTTTTTATTTGCTTTCAATTTTTAGATGCCAACGATCAGGTAATGTTTCTCACAGGGATGAAATGCCTCAAATTTTCATTCTTGTTTATGAGGTGTTTGATATTATGGGCATTGATTTTATAAGTCCTTTCCGTACTTTGTTTAGTAATAGATATATCCTAGTAGTTATTGACTATGTTTTTAAATGGGTGGAAGCATAAGCTTTACCCATAAGTTATAATAGGGTTGTCGTAAGATTCCTGAAAAACTTATTTTCTCTTTTTGGCATACCTAAAGAAATTATTAGTGATAGGGTATGAATTTTTGTAATGTGCAATTTGAAAAGAAGATTAAAAAGTATGGAATTACTAATATGATTGCCACCCCATATCACCCTCAAACTAGTGGCCAAGTTGAGGTAGCTAATAGGGATTTAAAACAAATTTTAGAGAAGACTATAGAGCACTAGAGAAAAGACTAGTCAACCTAGTTAGATGATGCTTTATGGGCTTATAGAATAACTTATAAAACACCAATTGGCACTACACCCTATAGGTTGGTGCATGGAAAAGCATGTCATCTACCTGTTGAACTAGAACATAAGGCATATTAGGCTACTAAACTCATGCATTTTGATCTTAAACGTGCAGGTGAGAAGCAAAATTTCCAAATTATTGAATTGGAAGAATGACAATTGATGGCTTATAAAAATTCCAAAATTTATAAGGAGAGATCCAGGAATTATCATGTCCAGATGATCAAACAGTCATGAAAATTTAAGTAGGGAGATTGAGTTCTTTTATACAATTTCTACCCAATATTGTTTCCTAGTAAGGTTAAATCAAGATGATCTGGACCTTTTATTGTGGAAAAAGTTTTTCCATACAACGTAATCAAGGTAAGTCATCCACATAAAGGTAATTTTAAAGTTAATAGTCATCGTTTGAAGTTGTATCTTGGAGGTGAACTTCATATTTTATTTTATGTTATTTTATCTCCATGTTTCTTATTTATTCTTTATTCTTTATTTTTATCTTTTTATCCATTTTTGTTTATAATTTACGAGGATCATTGTATCTAATATCAGATAGAACCTTCATCAAATTCAGAACTTTGTAATTCTGATTACTAAAGGTAGTACCAATTTTCGACCCTTTCTTACATTTTATTTTGATGTGCTTATATTGTGTACATTCAGGATAATGTACAATTTTAGGTGTGGGAAAGAGATTTCTTAAACTTATTATAATCTTTGTTCTTAATCTCATTAACTGATACCCTGAATTAGTTAAAATATGTCCTAAATATTTGAGATCATTAGTGAACATTGAATTGAATTAGTATGCAAAAGGATGAAAGTCATAATAAACTTGCTTTTATACGTTATATTTATAATAACCATTGAGATGGTTAATTTGAATGAAAATTACATATTGTTTACACATATAAGACCCTTTTGTGAGTTTTATTCCTAAAAGCAAATACATCGTTATTTTAAGCTCTTTTATTCTTTCATGTGTGTTATAATGCATAGTTGAATAATTCTAGAACTTGCTTTTATTATTAATATTTAATTATAATGTATTTAAGTATTTAGTAAGCTGAAAAATACATAGAAAAATAAAAAACTTTACTTTAAATTATCACTAAAAAGTCAGAACCATGAAAATCTTTTGCTTCTGATTATTGAGTTGGAGTATCTTATATTCATACACTGATGGAAATAAAAAAGTTAGAGAGTAAGAAATACAACCAAATTCTTGAAAGAAATTTATAAATACATCAAGATAAAAAACGTTAATGTTAAGTTTGGAAGATAACAAAGTCAACTTGCTTTCACAACAACATTATCATCACCCAAGAAAAAGAAACAACAACCTCTTCCACTTCTATGACATAGCCATTAATTAGGGTCTTTACGACCAGAAAATTACAAAGACATAAATGTCTTGAAATTGTTAGGATGTTGCCTTATGAGTGTGGGCCTTAGGAAAGGGCTGACCTTACAATAATCATAAAAACAAACGTTAGATATATGGTGAATATATCTACTTATTTTATTTTGGCATATTTTTATAAATTAGACTTATCAGATTTTTTATTGTCTTGGATTCAAAAGAATTATTTAGATAATATTCTAAATAGTATGGAATCCTATTTTGAATAGAAGTGGATATTGTGAAGACTCTTTGGTGAAGCGGAGAAAAAATTTAGGATTTGTTTGGGGAATGAATCACGGCACATATATTTTGGTTGCAGTAGTGCAGAGTGTGAAATTTGAAGAGGGTGTGCGTGTGTGTCTCTAGTTGCGATTTTATCTTTTGAGTGTTAGTGTCGGACTCCAATATGTTTCCTATCTTTGGTTGGTTGCACGATTGCTGGGAATTTTGACTGGGAGCTTACAGCTTTGGGATTTTTAAGTTGAATGGGTATTGATTGACACACAACATATGTTGATGGGTTGTCTCTCCTTGGACTGCGTTGGTGTTGATTTTTGGATTAGGATTAAGTCATTTGGTTTCGTGTATGCGTGTGTGTGGCTCTTCAAGGGGAAATATTATGTAAGTCTTAATTAGGTGCAATAAGTTAATCTTCAGTTTTTTGTCGGCGTTAATAGAAAAGCATATGTTAATTAGATTTTGGAAAAGATACGAAGGTGTTGTTTTGGTGAGTAAAAAGAAGGAAATTTAACCTATGGCTAATGTGTTCTTTGGTGATGTGTTCCATTCTTGATTGATAACAATTAAAGGGAGCAGTACATGTTTTATTGTTGGATTTTATTTTGATATTGAATGTTAGAGTAACCTACGGCTGATATGTATGTAGTGGTGTGCGTGAATGTGGGTTGTATCGACATCTGCGTATGGAGACTGAATTGAGGAAGATTTGTGGAGTGGCTCTTGGGTGGACTGCCTTCCCATTATTGTTATGACGACTTCCAGATTTATTTCAGTGGAGCTTAACTTTTTGAGAAGTTGTTCTTTTCTTTTATCTTAAGTGTTTTTGTTTTTGTTTCTAGTTATTTTAATCACTTGAGTTGTTCGTTAATTATTTGTATTAATTGTCTTTCATTAAGAGTAGTAGAGAAAAATCCTCTGACGAGGTTAACACGAGTCAGTCATGTTATTAGGTGTGAAAATCTTTCACGGGAAGTAAGGTTGAGAGATAGTGTCAAAAGTTGAGTGGTGTCGGCTCAATAAAGCCTTGGGTAAATCTATTGTACTTCGGTGAAAGTTATTAAGCTGGGTGAGGACCCTGCAGACGTAGGCAAGGTGTGCCGAACTGTGTTAACAAATCTCGGTGTTGATTTATTTTTGGTTCTTTTAATTTTTCTGATTTTATTTATTTTCTAGGAACAAATTAGAAAATTTGCAAAACTACTACTCCCTATGATTTTTCAACAAATATTTATAACAAGTTACATACGATTTCTATTACAATTGATGACAAATTAAATTGCTCACTAGATAATTTAGGCATATATAAAATTTTCTCTTACAATTTTTTCAGTGGAAGAAGGATTTATAGAGGCATTTAATTCACAAAAACATTAAACAATAACTAAAAATATTGTTATTTAAAAACCCATAATATAATAACTATATCCTTAATTGTTTGGTTAAGTTTGAAGCAATGCTTTATTCCTTTACATGGATGATGAGCCATAGTATTAAGTCTAGCTAGAGAAGTTTTAAGATGTAAGATTACGTTAGCATTTACGAGTTCATATGTTTTCTAGTGGTAAGAATTTAAAGATTGGAAGAGAAGAGAAGTTATATTACGATGAATATGGACATTTTCTAGTTATTTTTTCACCTTTTTTCTTTTTTCTTTTAATTATTTTTTAATAAGTAAAATTCTTAAAAAAGAAATCTACAAAACCTATTTTAAAATTATTATTTCATTTTTCTAAGTTACGTTGATTTCCTATAGTGCCATGGATTGAGTTGATGACCTAATTACGAAAAATTGACAAAACATTAACTTTATTAGAGTTTAGGTGATGATAAAGCAAACACATGCAAGGGGGGTGAATTGTGTAAAAAACATTTGCGAGACACTTTAAAAAGGTTAATATCCTTCTAAACAAAAATAAATCTATAAATAGAAACATCCTATGAACTTCCAAAAAGATCCTATAAATGTTAAAAACAAAAGGATCCTGTTAATTGAAAAGAATCTGCTAGCACTCAAAAGAAAAGGAGCCTATTAATTGATAGTAGCCTGTTAACGCTCAAAAATGAAAGGAGCGTTTTAATCGATAGGAACTTGTTAACACTCAAAAATGAAAGAAATCTCTTGCGATAGAAAAACAGAAGGAGTCTATTGTAAAACCAAAAGAACCTCTTGAAAACATAAACTTATAATGCAGAAATTTAAAAGTTAAAAAGAGAGAAAACATGATACAATCAATTTATAGTGGTTTAGCTTATAACAAAGTCTATGTCTAGTTCCCAAGTATTCAACTTGAGTATTTCATTCTAAAAGCCAAGTAGTAAATTTTCACGAGCCTCTCCAAGCTCACAAGTACATATTTTTTAAGGTTCTTCAATCTTCTACATTTATAGTGTTTAACTAAACTCAACAATCTCTCAATAAGAAATATATAAAGGATTTAACAATATCTCTCAATAAAGTGATTGCACTTTTTAAGGCACAAAAAATTTGATAAGACTTTTAAGAATATTGATGCTGTTGATATTTTGTAAGTCTCGTGTGTGTTTCGCAAATGCAGTGGCTCTTCCTTAAGTAGGTATTTTCCTCCACTAACAGTTGCTTAATCTACAATATTTTTTCTTGGATATTTAGATGTTAAGAAGAACGTTCTGTCAAGGCTTTTAAAGCTGATTATTTGAATTCATAAAAAATCTTCCGAATGTTATGAAACCAATTATGAATTGGCAAGTTCGTAAAAAGGGTTCCTGTAAGAAAGGAAGCAATTTTCCTATGATTTTATTTCCTTTAAGAATTTTATCGTTACCTATTTAAGGAAATAAATACAGTTTGAATTTTAAAATATTATAAAGTTATCATCAAAATCATTAAACATAAACCGTGAGCTAACAATCTCCCCATTTTTTATGATGACAAACAATGATAGATATATTTTCAAAATTTAAATAATAATAAAGGATTTTGAAAAATACATGTAAACTTTATGTGTTCTTACTCACAGTTATAAAAGAAGGAGCTTGACTTTTAAAGGAATGCGCCTATCGTGCATATTTAAACTTCACAATTTTAACAACATTTTAGCGGCAGTTAGCATAAAATATTATCAATAACAAATATATCATCAAGGCAATTGAAAATATATCATAGATTTAAAGTAAGTTGTATGCATTGTATATCATTAATTATTCTCCCCTTTTATCATTAGTAAAAAAAGGGAAAATATATAAGGCACTAAACAATATCATTAGTAATTAAAAAAGAACAGAGACATTAAGAGGATTCAGAAATCTTATTTGCGTATCAATGATCTGATTTTGCATGCTATCTATTTTGTCGCTCATTTTATCTTGATTGGCTTGAATGTCCTTTAGCTGTTGTTGAAGACCTGCACTATTTGAATCTTGAGGAGGAATATTTGCTTGTTGGTCTGGAGCAGGATCTAAACTTTCTACTACTTTTTCAGCCTTCTTTTCTACCCAGATGTTGTTTTGCAATTTATATCCAAATTAGTAGGGAATGGAAGGGTGAAACTTAGCCGGTGCGTACCAATTTAGATTATGAAAAGGTATAATGTCATCAAACATCATGGGGGTAAAATCTGCCCAGCAACGACCTTTCTTTTCTTGCACTGCATTCTATAGTGAGCTTCAGCTTCCATTGATTTAAACATTTTTAGTGGTGTTGATTTTCTCTTTTCTTATGTGCAATTATCTTTATCTTCTTTTCTCTTTTAGCTTTAGGAATTACCTCTTCATAAAACATCTTATTCCTAACAATGAAGTCCTTAATAGTATCTTCAGGCATAGGCATTTTGCCTTTCTTTATTTCTCCCCTTTTTTTTGAATTCTTAATTTTCTTTCCTTTCACTAACAGAGGTTTCTTTTTGTTGAGAAATTTTCTATACTTGTTTTGTAAGACTTCTTTTAGTTTATGGACGTCTTATTAACTGAGATGGTTCTTCATCTGAATTAGTATCATTAATGATCCATTGTACTTTAGACATTTTCATATCTTTGGAACCAGGTTGAGGAGTAGTAAATGCACGCGCAGAAGAGATAGAGACAAGTTCAGTAGGAGAGGAATCAGAAACATGAGCTTCACCAGGGATAGTAGTGGAAGTTAGGGTTTTCTTCTATCCCTTTGATTTTGATTGTTAAGGTTTAAATTTTTTTGGAGGAAAGAATAGAGAGAAGAAAGAAAGTTAGGGTACAAAGAGGAAGAGAACGACGCTTCTGAGAAAAGAACAACGAAGAGTAAAAGAGAGAATTATGTTTCTGGTATATTAAATGATTCTTGAGTGTTGATTTCGTGTGAGAATGGGAAGTTATACACGCCAAAAGAGGAAGTATGATCGTCTGCGTATCTTCTATCAAACATGTACAAAGCATTATCAGAATAGCGTTAGCTTTTTTAAAAGATGAAATGACTCAATGAAAACCTTCCTTTTTAAGACACGTGTACCCTATTCTTTCATATTAAAAGGATCCTTCTAAAAATACGAGAGGCATTCTAAACTAGAAGGAGCCTACTAAATTAAAAGGAGGTCTCGAAACTGAGAGGAGCCTTCTAAACTAGAGGGAGCCTCCTAAAGGTTCGGATTAGAAGGAGCCTTCCAAAAAGAAGTAGTATAAAAGAATTATAAAAAAATAATATAAGATAGTTTGCATATGCCAAGTTATTTTTTTAACATGCAAACTCTATCTTCAAAGAGCAGCTTAATGAAAATATTAGCTACTTGATTTTCAATATTAATATACAAAAGATCAATGGTTCCTTATAAAACATGATCTTTAAGAAAATGATACTTGATTTTTGTATGCTTAGTCCTAGAATGATGCACAGGAGTTTTTGAAAGATTTATTACACTAGTATTATCACATAATGTAGGAATAGTATTAAAGTTCAGAGAGAAATCCTAAAGTTGATGCTTCATCCATAATATTTGAGCACAATAGTTAGTAGCTACTATATATTATGCTTCATTTGTTGAAAGAGTTGTGCAATTTTGTTTCTTGCAAGACCAAGAAACTAGACATCCTCCAAGAAATTGCCAATGGCCATTTGTGCTTTTTTGATTGACTTTTCACCTACATAATTTGCATCACAATAGCCAACTATGTTAAAAGAATTAGTTTTTGGATACCATATTTCGAATTCCATAGTTCCGTGAATATATCGAAAGATCCTTTTGACTACTTGAAAGTGGCTTTCTTTTAGATCTGATTGAAATCATTCGCAAAGGCACACACTAAATATAATATCTGGTCTTCAGCTTGTAAGATATAGAAGTGACCTGATCATTCCTCTATACTTTGACTCATTCGTAGCCTTACCTTCGTCATCCTTATCAAGTTTAGTTCTAGTGTACATAGGAGTACCTATAGATTTGGCATTTTCGAAGTGGTACTTCTTAATGAGTTCCTTTATGTATTTTTCTTGGCTAATGAAGATCCCTTTTTTTGTTTGTCTGATTTGTAATTCAAGAAAGAAAGACAGTTCTCCCATCATGCTCATTTCAAACTCCCCTTACACTAATGCTGAGAATTCTTCACAGAAAGATTGATTAGTAGCATTAAATATTATGTCATCAACATATATTTGCACTATGAGTGAATCATTCTCCTTTTTCTTAATAAATAATTTTTATCTACCTTTCCTCTTTTGAAGTTATTCTTAAGCAAAAAAAAATACTTAACCTTTCATACCATGCTCGAGCAGCTTGTTTTAGACCCTACAGGGCTTTAGTCAACTTCATCAAGTAATCAGGTTCAAATCTGGGAGTTTGCTTAACAAACTGATGGTGTGTGGTTGTTTTGGTGGTCGGAATTTGGTTGGAGGTGGTGGGTGATGATAAGTGAGAGTTTGGTCTAGTTTTGTGTTTATCGGATTAAGAATTGGCAGCAGCTTGTTTTGTAATTTGCAGACAAACTACAAGGAATTTGGGGATAGTTCTAAAGGAAAAATTGTAGAGCAAGAAGTCAGCTACAACTTCAATGTAGGAAGTTTTGTATTTTAATGAGTTTGTGAAAAGTTATGGACGAGATGGTGAAACTGTTCAGGAATGATAGTGTTTCGGGAAAGGAAGAAGAACATTGAAAAAAAAACGTAGAAGTTTTTGGAAAACTAACAAACCCTTGTTCTATTTTTGGTAAATAGACAACCTAAGAGCAAATTGACACTAAATTTGAGAATAATACTCAAGATTTTTATTCATAAAAATTCTCCCCTTCAAAAGGAAACAAAACATGACTTAAATAGGAAACTTAGCTAAAAGGAAGGTAGAGAACCACATGATTCAGTTTCTCACCTCCTAATGGACTCCTAATGAATCATTCATAACAAAAAAACTGTCCATAATTGTCCACTATACATGTATTAATGTGGAAAATTAAGGATAGGAATTAAAACACACTAAATTCGCATTAAA
>JANIIA010000002.1:42584298-42594710 GCA_027478495.1 Erythroxylum alaternifolium | reverse complement strand
TAGTCATATAAATTTAAAATTATAAATTATAAAATATTAAATTAAAATAATAAAATATAAAAAAATAAATTTAGTAAATAAAATATTTCATAAAAATGTTATTAGTCATATCAATTCAAATTATAAATAAGAAAATATTAAATTAAAATAAGAAAATATAAATAAAATAAATCTAGTAAATTAAATATTTCATAAAAATATATATTATTAGTCATATAAAATCAAATTATAAATATTAAATTAAAATAAGACGAAGAAGAAGATACGTTAGACTTGCTTTCTATTAGTTTAAGATATAATGGAAAATAATAATTATTAGAAGGTTATTAATGGAAACTAGAATTTCTACCACAGAAGCACTTTCTTACCGCAACATTTTTTCTACTTATCGATTTATGCAGTGGCACCGCACTTTCCTCCAATCTCCAGTTGTTCGCCCGTAGATCCAAACATGTGACTACGTTTGGAAACTGTAGTGGATAAGTACTTCTTCCTACCGCACCGCATATCCAAATGTAGCCTTACTCAATTCCATTGAAATTGTTTTAATTTAAACTCGTTAACTAGTCTTTAACTTATCAGTTCAACTATTCGCTTACCCTTTTTTTTTTTACTTTGATGGTTCTTAAGGTTTTTAGGTATTATAAACTCAATTTTAAAGTCAAAATTGGCCAAACTTTTACTATACAAACAAGTTTATTTTTTTATATATTTTTCAAGTCTTACTGTTAAAAACTTTTCTCTTTGGTGCACTATGTATACTTTCAAACTTTAACAATACATTCTTTAACCAAAAAAAATATATCTTTGATAGATCCAACATATGTGAGCTAAAAATTATGCACTTTTCTCGAAGGTAGATTCTTTGGCTTGTTATTATTAGAGAAATACTTAAGCCTACTCAAAGTCGAGATGAAGCAGAAGATATATTCATAACACTTCTAGTATCTTAGGATAATATGAATCATCATATTCTAATATGATTTAATAATGCCTATATCAAAGTATTTAAGCTTGATTTTTGATAATTTGATATGTTAAAGAGATATACGATTTTTTAAAAGGTCATATTACGTATCTAATGACGTCAATCAATTTCAGTTTTATAGGCAACTTCATCATATGCAATAACAATGTATCTAAACTATCCACAGTTATATGTCTAAATTATAAGATATTTGGGAATATTTAGTAGTTTGAGACCCTACTTAGCTTAATATTCAAGCTACATCCATCTATAATAATCTTCATTATTAAAAAAATATTCAAAACCTATTGCTAACTCTTAGAGATAAGTTTAAGTATATCTCAAGCTCTCTTCTTCATTAAAGATATTTGTCAAGCTTTGATATTATAATCAAAGAATTAATTATGTAAACCTTAGCATCATTCGAATGGAAAAATCTATGTCATCCCCTAATACTAGTCAAACCTGTTCTCATCAAATTTCTACCTCACATAACTTAGCTAAGAAGAAGATACTTTGCACCTACTATAAAAATATTAGTTATCACATCTTTAAATTTTGGAACCCCCCAAGTAAGGTAACTATTCAAAGTTCTCTAAGCTTACTACTGCTACTATTTCTACAGAGGGCTCAATGGAGAATACATATCCTAAATTCTCCTTAAAAGAACTTAAGGCCCTTCTATAGCAAAGTTAGCCAGATTTTAATATTGTTTCATCTCGTGTTATATATGTCACATTAAGTACTTCCTTTTATGGTACCTTGTTTTTGCTTATTATAACCACATGAACTCTAACTCCTTTATATTTTATTCCTCAAAAACTCTTATGTTATATATTGTCCATACTATCGATAATTCTATTATGAATATTCAAAGTTTAGGTACTATTCAAATACATAAGTTATGTTTGCATGATACTTTTTTGTTCCTAAACTCTCCTTAAATATTATCTATGTTAGTTAATTATATAAACTTAATATTACTTTACTTTTTCGATTTATGGTTATACTATTGATTTATAAATAAATGAGATTATTAGGACAGGGCATAAGAATGGACAACCGTTTAAAATTACCTCTCTCATTCTTTCTCCCAAACTTATTGTTGGTACTGTTACATGTCATATATGACACTATCTTCTTCATCATCTTTCCAATCTTAAACTTAGATTATTAATTTCTAACGGTTATTAGAGTAAGGATAAGTCCGAAAATTAATTATATTTCATGCTATCTTTTTAAAAGTCATATTTACATTTTATCAATAGTAATTATGCCTTTTCAGCTCCCTTTGATTAAATTTATTCTAATGTTCAGGGACTTTCTCCTCATGATATCATGGGTAGTTTATGATATTATGTATTTTTAGTTGATAACTTCTCTAGATATATGAACTTATCTCCTACATCATAGGTCCAAGTTATTTTATACTTATTAATTTTTATAACCATGATTTAAAATTAATTTCTTATAAAAACCAAAATCTTGCACATTAATAATATTATAGAACTAATATATAAGGAACCATTATTTAAAGATCTTATCTAGGTACCTCTTAACAAAATGATAGGGATGAAAGAAAACATAGATGCATTTTTTATACCATTTAAGCTCTTATCTTCTCTTCCTCTTATCAAGAAACCTTTTAGGAAAAAGATGCTCTTATTGTTGTCTATACAATCAATTGTATCCTCACTCTAGTTATGTGCAACAATTTCCTTTATAAATGCTTATACAATCTTGCTCCTAACTACCAAACTCTCAAAGTCTTTAACATTGCTTAATTTTTTCTTCCTCAACTGTATGAATACATTAAACTGGAATCATAAGCACAATTATGTTGCTTCCTAGGATGTGATATAGTATAAATCATATAGGTGTTAGGAATGATTGTTCCAAAGACTTTGTATCTTATAATATGTGACCTTATTAGGAACATAAAATGTTTTCAACTATTTCAAAACTTTAAGTCAAGCAACATTCTCTTTAGTTCTTCTTCTGATTCCATCATACCCTTGTTTCTTAACAATTCTCTTCAAATATTACTTTCTAATAGTTTTAGTAGTTCAATATAACCTATTTCTAGTCTCATTGCCTTTTTGTTAGCTAAGCTTGTAGATCCATTACCTCCTCTAAACAATCCTTCTTCATCTAATTAATCATTAGAACTTCCTGCTCCTCAACCTATTGCTTGATGTACTAATTAAGTAATCATCCTTCTGTCTAACTTTGATATCTTCATATTTATTCTACTATTGTTTTTCTATATAAACCTCGCACTTATCGTTAGGCAACTTTGACCTTCTTTAATGAAAAGCAGTAATAGAAGAACTATAAACACTTACTAGCACCGATACTTAAAATGTAGTTGTTAGATAAATCTATTGTTAGTTACAAATAGGTCTATAAAATCAAGATTCCAGCTGATGGATTGGTTAAGCAATACAAACCTTGACTAGTTACTGAAGGATTTACCTAGAAGTATGGTATTGACTATAAAGACACATTTGCTCATGTAGCTTGTTTAACTTCAATCCACTATCTCATTGCAATTATTGCTAATAAGCCATAGTCATCATTTATATAGACATCAAGAATGTCTTCCTTAATGGTGATCTTATAGAAAAAGTGTACATACAAGTTCCTAAAGTCTATGTTGCCTAATTTAGCTCTATTAACCACCTTAGCATTCATTTCTAGCTCCTATAATCAGACCTTGTTCATTCATAAAAAGACTCAAGGGTACACAATTCTTCTCCTTTATATGAATGATATGATAATTACTCGTGATACCATTCAATGTATTTATACTCTCAAATCCTTTCTACATTAATAGTTTAATATAAAGAATTTAGGTAGCCTAAGTTAATATTTGGAACTTAAAGTTTCATTTAATAAATCTAAATATTATCCTCCAAAAGAAAAATATATCAAATAACTCATCTCTTGTGTTAGATTCACTAATACCAAGACTATTAATGCTTTAATCGAATGAAATATTCATCTCTGTACTACTTATAGGACTTTCATCAATATTGATACTTTTTATTTCCATTTAGTTATTGCTCTTATATACTTCATTGTTTCTCATTTTGATATTGTTCATGTTGTTTGTATTATTAATCAATTCATATCAACACCTTGTACCACTTATTTTTTTTATGTTCTTCATATCCTTTGGTATAAAAAAAGGTATTCCTTTTTGTGGACTTCACTTTTGTTATTCATCTCCATTAGAGTTACGAGGATTAGTCCTAAATCATAATAGGCCCTCCTAAATCTTTTCAATGAACACTCACTCATTCCTGCACAATATAATTGACATTTAAGTCCATCTTTCTTTATAAATTTCTACCCATAAAGACACTAATTAATGGTTGTGTCAAAGAAGTAGAAGACGTTATCATTTCTTTATCTTCCAAATTTAACATTAACTTTTAACGTTAACTTTTTTATATTGATCTATTTATAAATTTCCTTTAAGCATTTGTAAAGCTGCTTTGTGATCATAAGGTCACAGGAAAGTCATGGAAACAACCTCTTTGTAAAAATAAAAAGAGAAGGCTGCATATATTATGACCTTCCTCATACCTCTGCAAAGCAAGGAGCCGTATGCACTGGGTACGTTGACTTTTTTAATTTATAAATTTCTTTCAAGCATTTGACTGTATTTTTTACCCTCTAATTTTTTTATTTCCATCAGCATATAAATCTAAGATACTTTAACTCAATAGTTGGCAACAAAGCATTTTCATGGTCTTGACTTCTAGATGATAATTTAAAGTAAAGTTTTTAATTTTTCTACGTATTTTTAGCTTACTAAATACTTGAATATGTTATAATTAATTTGTCTCCTCTGACAACATTTGTTCATACATACAATGTCTGACAATGTTTATGTGGACATGATATTCCTACTCTTAGGTTGTTTACTTTAACTCTTTATAAATTTTTAATAAATAGGTATTAATATTTTTCTCATTTTTATTTAGTAATATATTCATGTTATTATTAAATTTATTTAAATTATAACTTAAATTAAATTATGAATTAAAGTTTATATACATTACAAGTGTTTTATATGATATTTTCTTTGGATAAATTATCATCTCGATTAATGATGACAGTAATGTACAGAGTATAAATGATTTCAGGTAAATAACTTAGAATAGTTGGTACTACATACACCCAAAGCTCCACTGGCAACTATACCTTATGGATTTAGTACCTGAAATAGTTCCAAAGAGGATAAATAATGGAGCATAATTGTACTAAAGTTAATATGGTTTTTGTTTAATTCTAATATACAAAATGTTTTGATTGTGTAAGACATGAAATGTGCAAAAGGTGTTTTCTTTTTCTATTTACAAGAAAATCTAATGTCTGATTGGGGTAATGAGAATAGAATCATTTGTCTATTGGAAATACAACTATAATGTTTCTTAAAGAAGAATCCAACAGAATGAGAGTAAAAGAGTGATAAATAGGCTGAAACATCCATGTCTGAGATAAACACCTAACGAAAGAAGCAAGATAACAATTAAAAAATGGGTTTACATAACAATTAGGTTTGGGTAAAAATTTTGGGTTGTTCTATTAGTTTTTAAAATAAATTTAATGGTGTGAAATATTTATTTTTACATAAGTGTTTACTTATTATAAATTTCTATTTATATAATAAATTTCTATACAATAATATTAATTATAAGATTAATGTCAGACTAATTTTATAATAAATTAAAAGTTCAAACATTTTATTAATACTTTTATTAATTCAAACAGTATTATTCATGATTTTAAATGTAATTTACTCTATTTTCTCATAAGTATGTTAATTTCTTGTATTTCAGAAATTAGTTAATTTCTTGTGTTTTAGAAATTATTGTTTCTATATCATAAAAGTTTGCTATTTGTTTTTTCATTTTTAATATAAGATATTAAAATTTTCTCTTTATTTTCATTCTTTGTCATAGATATAATACCATTGATATGTCTTTGTGATATATTGTTGAGCTATTGGTGTTCTATCTGCATACTTCTTTCAATTCCATATAGGTGCTTTTGTTCTTTTTCTAGTCCAATAGTGTTATAATTGGTTTATATTATGTTGCCTAAAAAGTATTTGTTTAGAAGTGGAAAAAGAAAAAAAAAAGAAAAAGAAAACAAGTAGAATAGTTAATAGAATCCTAAAAAGAAGCAATTAATAAATTTATTAAAAGAGTAGACTCCTCTAATAAGAATCCAAAGGAATTAGGTGAAGGTAATTTCGAACAACATAAAGATAATTTAAGTGATGAGATTCATATTTATGAGAATATTAGTAATTTGAGTGACCACGATCATGTACCAAATGCATCCACTTTAGAAAATTTAAAGGCAGATGAGCAACTAATCCCTATATTGAATATTTATGATCCTAGAAATTAGGATAATCTTGATAATATAAGTAAGGGACATTTTAGTTGAAAAAGAGTCAATAAGAGAATTGAATCTTGTGTTTCCTTTAGACAATAGCTCTCATCATTTTTCATATTCTTATTATTCTAGAAAATTGAGTAATGGAGAGATTAGCAATATAAAATCTTTGGTTTACTCTAAACATATAGATAAAGTATATTGTTTTTGTTATAATTTGTTCAAATATAATAGCAAACAAAGTGCATTAGCAAATGATGGATTTAGAGATTGGAAGCATCTTAGTGAGAGACTCAAAGAATATGAGAATAATGTTAAGCATATGATTAATATGAGGACTTGGAATGAATTAAGAGTAAGATTGAGAAAAATCAAACAATTGATAAAGATTTGCAATTAGAAATGGTAAAGGAGAAAGAACAATGGAGATAAGTTTTGATAAGAATAGTTTCTTTTGTGAAATGTCTTGCTAAATATAATTTGGCTTTTAGGGGATTTAGTGAGAAACTTTACCAAGATAGAAATGGTAATTTTTTTGGAATAATTAAGATGATTGCTAAATTTAATGTAATAATGCAAGATCATGTTAGATGCATTCAAAATCATAAAATTCATAATCATTATCTTGGTCACAAAATTTAAAATGAGTTTATTTCTCTATTGGTTGATAGTGTTAGAAGTTCTATCATAAAGATCATTAAAGAGGTGAAATATTTTTCTATTATTCTTAATTGTACCCTAGATTTAAGGCATCAAGAACAAATGAGTTTGTTACTATGATGTGTAACTATGTCAAATAAAAAAATAAAATAGAGGAGCATTTTTTTAGAATTCTTGAAGGTTGATGACAGATTTGGATTACGACTTTTCAATAAATTATTCAATGCATTTAAGTCTCTTGATATTAATGGCCATAATGTGAGGGCACAAGGTTATGATAATGGTTTTGATATGAAGGCAAAAACACCAAGGGTTTCAAAAGCGATTACTTGGAATAAATTCGAGAGCATTACATATGTCATGTGCTTGTCATAGTCTTTATATTATTCTTAGTGATATAGCACATTAATGTGTTAAAGCTGTTTCATTTTTTAGAGTTGTGCAACACATATATGCGTTATTTTCAAGTTCTCCTAAAAGATGGAAGGTTTTTCATTATTATGTTTTGGGCTTAACCATGAAATCAATTTCAAATTCATGCTAGGAGAGTCGAATAAAAAGTGTAAAGCTATTAGATTTTTAAGCCTATTAGATTTCAAGATCCTCAAAAAAGATTGGCTTTGATAGAATTATCTAGATCTTGTGATGATGCTAAGTAAAAGAGTGAAGAGAAAAGTTTGGTAAATGTACTTAAGAGTTTTGAGTTTTTACTTGGTATGATTTTTTCGTATGATATTTTATTCGTTATTAACATGGTGAGTAAAAAGTTGCAGTATAATCTATATGTATTAATGCTATCATATAGCAATTAGAAGGTGTGATGGTATTTTTTGAGAAATACAAAGACGAGGGTTTGCCTCTAGTTTGAATGTTGCCAATAGTCTTACAAATGAGATGAATGTGGAGCCCACATTTCCAACTAAACGTTGTATTATTAGGAAAAGACAATTTGATAAAACGACCACAATGAAGAAATACAATCAATTGAAGATTCTTTCATAGTTAATTACTTTTTAGTTGTTATGGATATGGAAGTTGTTGCACTAAAGAATAGATTTAAACAGTTAATGACATTTGAAAATATTTTTAGATTCTTACTTGATTAAAAGAAGTTGAGGTCATTGGACGATGATGAATTAAGAGAATGTTACACTAATTTTACAACTCTTTCTCATGATAATGTGTCGAATGTGGATTTAGATGATCTTTTCTCAATTAAAAGTGTTGTAAATAACTTTGTCAAACGAGGAAATGTCATTAGTTGAAATTTTAGAATTTGTTAAAGCTCCAGATTGTTATCTATATGTTTCATTGGCTTATCGGATTCTATTGAATATACTTGTAACTGTAGCATAAGCTAAGAGAAGTTTTTTAGAGTTAAAATTATTGAAAACCTACTTGAGGTCATCAATGTCACAAGAAAGGCTTAATGGTTTAGCCATTTTATATATCAAGAAAGATATGTTAGGCAATATTGATCTTGATAGTATTATTAATGATTTTGCTTTTAAAAATATAAAACGAAATTGTTTTTCATAAATTATGAACATTTATGTGCTTGTTAGTGCAACTCTCTTAGTGTTTTGCAACCTAATATTGTTGTTCGATTGCTACTACTATTATTTTGTTGTTACCGTTATTATTTTTAGTGATTTTATTGTTGCTAACATTTGCAAGATATTATTAACTGATTTTTTAAATTTAGTATTTTATTGAATATGTGAACTTATAAATTGAGTCACTTATATATGGATATTAAATTTTAATAATAAAATTATTCTTTTAAAATTTATATATTTTAAATTGCCAATTTATTACAACCCTTCATTTTACTTTGCCCAGGGTATATAAAATGTTAGAAACGGTCCTAAAGAATATACTCTGCTATTCACTTGGCTGGGAATCCAACTATCACTCCACTACTAGCTATTGTTTCTTTCTTAGCAAATCTCTTATTTTATCGCTCGATAAAAAGATAATTATCTCTCACTCTTATAGGAAGTAGAATATTGAGCTTAATTTATGAGTTTCTTTGGCTACGTTGGTTACTTCTAAGATATGAGTGTTCTCTTCTTTTGTAACTCTTTTCCTTTGAGGTAATCACAGTGTCATAAAAATTACTCATAATGATATCTCCTATGAATGTACTAAACACGCTAAGATTGATTATTGCCTTATATGACATCATATTTTTCAAGTCACTATCCAACTTGTATGAATGTACTAAACACACTAAGATTGATTATTGCCTCATATGACATCATATTTTTCGAGGTACTATCCAACTTGTTCCTACTTCATCGTAGGCTCAACTGGCAAGCTTTTTTACTTAGTCACATTCAACTTCAATTATATGTTTTCAAACTCAAGATTTCTAACTCCCTGCCAACTTGACTTTAGAAATATAATTCTCAATAATTATATAAGTAAATCTCATATATAAATAGTCTTCTTCGAATACTTTGAACACATACAAATATAAAGAATTCTTCTTTTTCCAACTTCCGTCTCTTTCTCAACCATAATGTCATTTAACAATGTTCTGGAAGTAGGTTAACAGTCGTCATTGCTCCTTAGTTTTGACAAATAGAAACGATCGAGTAAAAACTACAATAACAACAATGCAAGGAGACTCTGTCCGATACTCGTAGAGAAATGATAGAAATAATAGACTGTCCAATATTGAGAAGTAGATCGGACAACTTAATTAGGGACCACAGCAACTCGTCACCGAGAATACGGAACGTGGGTTGTTGACACTGGAAATGGACCACCATCCACCAACATCAATCACAATGGAGAGGAGGTATTGTGCCCCTGAGTGGACCACAGCTTATATCTCAAATCTTTTCCAAGCAACTTCAAGGGTCCCTGCATAGTGGGACATTTAATGCATGTCCACTTTAACCAGTTGCTCGAGTGGTCCAATTAAGGAACTTTTGTTCTTGATTTGAGCTTCGGCTTTCACAGCAACTGGGTTTTTAATCCAAGTTAGATCTTTCACATGTCATGCCACCAAGTGGGTTGTTACTGTTTCACTCCAGACGTCGAAGGTAAAGATAAATAGCTAGATAAAAATGCCAAATCTCTATCATCAGGAAACAATTAAAAGAACGAGGATAATCTTGAAAGTTAATGGATCAAATAAACAAGAAAAAAAAAACAGAGAGAATGGACAGAGCCAAGTTAGAAAGTTAGACCGGTACGGTAAGACTACTGTCCAAGTCTTTGCGGCTGCAAGCTCCATTAATTAAAGAAGAGGGATCATAATTCAAATAATAGTAAATATATATGCTATCTATTGACACATGCGTTTGCTAATTTCTGGTCCTCATTTATAGATGCATAAGAAACCTTTTAAAATAATATT
>JANIIA010000002.1:42512474-42545441 GCA_027478495.1 Erythroxylum alaternifolium | reverse complement strand
TTCTCCTCTCTATTCTTTGGTTCTCCTTCTCTTCTTTTAGGTTCTTCTACGACTTTCTCTCTTTTTTCTTTCTTAATATGCATGACTCTCTTCTTTTCTTTTCTTATTACTTTAAGGCCAACTTTTGTCTTTCCAAGCTGACCCTTTCTTATTAATCTAATACCTTCTAACTCCTTAACTTAATTCTAACTCTTTCTTTTAATTCATGCAACCACACGAGATTCATAATAAATCTAATTAAACTCCAAAATTTTGCTAATTAATGAATTCTAACTTATATTCGTTCTTGCTAATTTAATAAAATAAATTCTAAGAAAAAAATTCAGGGTCCAACAGTTTTGCTTTAAGATTATTTCTTCCTCTTCACCTCTCTAACTTCTAGTTCTCTTTCTATTCTCTCTCTCTCTCACACAAGTCACCGCCACCAAACCATCGATGTTGTCAACTCAGTCCTTAGCAATTACCAACCCTTCGTTGCACCAATCACTAGTTGCCACCCTGCTTACCCCTTCCCCCTCCAACCGCAACTAACCCTGCTTTATTTTCCTTGCCACCCCTTGGCATCGCCGCCTGCATCCCACCACCATGTTTTTTAGCTTATCTTCACCACCCACCTAACTCCACCAAGGTAAAATACACGTAATGTTTTGTGAAATACTAGATTATGGAATTGTTATCATCAGCAAGGTGTTTTCACGGACTTACACGGTCACTTACACGGACATGTAAATGATAATGTAAGTCACTATGTGTTTCACGAATGTAAGTGACTGTGTAAGTTCACAAAAACACATACATGTTTGTATATGTTTTTGACATGATCACAATAACTTACACGATCATATACATGCATGTGTAAATGATAATGTAAGTCACTGATTTGATTAATTGATTATGAATATGAATTACATATATATCCATCATGATGTTATTTAATTATGATTATAAATAACATATATATTTATATATTGATTGTTTCAGATAGATGAGCATATTCCTTCAATAGAGAGTTGTAATCTCGTACCAAATGAAGATAGAAATTCAATTTGAAGTTAATCGAAAAGTAAGTTTTGAATCACTTCAATAAGACTAGATCGATGGACGGAGTAGAAAAGGCCAAATGTAAATATTGTTAGAAGATGTTAGACAGGAGTTCAAAAGGTGGAACCTCTCATTGAAAGAGATGCGTGGATTTGTGTAGTAGAAAGAAGATGGTATTAGGAGATCAAACATTTTTTACCCTTAACCTTATGAGAGAGAATAATGAAATGATTGCAACATCTTATAACAATAACATATCAAGGTTTTTGATAGTTTCTATGATAATTGGTGATGAACATCCACTATCAATGGTTGATACCAAAAGTTTTAGGATGTTTTGCAACTCACTACAACTGACCTTCAAGGTTCTAAGTCAGAATATATTTAAGAAGGACATTATAAATATATATGAGGATGAAAGAAAAAATTTTAGGAACATGGTCGAGTATTGAAGGACGGATTGCCAATACAACAAACATGTAGACAACCAATAACCAAAAGAAGGGTTATATGGCAGTGACGATACATTATGTTGACAATTTCGAGACTTTATGCAATAAACTTTTGAGGTAATATATATTCTTTGGTATTGTTATCATTTATTTTTTCATTATGTTATAATTGATGTTGGTAATATTTGTACATGATAGGTTCATTTATGTACCAACACCACATATAAGTGAAAGGTTGGCAACTGTTGATGGAAGATTGTTTAATAGATTTTAATATATACAACAATTGTTTAATAGATTTTAATATTTACAACAAATTATCCACCATAACAATCAACAACTATAGCACAAATGATGTTATGATTGAAAAGTTGAAGAATAAGATATAAGTTGGGAGTTTGTGGGTTGGTAGGAAGGTTAGTCCATATATGTTGTACTAAACTTGATTGTGAATGATGGATTGAATATGATAAAGGAAGGAATATATTCAATTTGAAATTATGTAGTATATTAGAGTTCAACAACTAAAAGAGTTGAGAAATTTGAAGAAACCACATGACATCTACACATTCTAAGTATGAAGATGTTAGTTTTAGATTGTTAAACCAAATGAAACTCAACTTTCAAGATGTCAAAGTAGACAGTCCAATATGTTGATGTGTTTACTACGATGAGACAACGAGATTTTTAGTACACTTGCATGCCTACAGAAGACCAATTGGAGTTGGTTAGAGAACTTTGTCTGAAGTTAGAATTACTTTATAATGTGATTGAATTATTCTCCGTAACAAAATATCCAACTTCGTACTAATGCTTTATCACTATGTGTGAGATTAAAAAAAGCTTTATTTAATTAAATGTTTGATTCTAATGAGATTATTCAGATTATCGCAAAGTAGACAATGGAGAAGTTAAACTTTTATTGGTATATGGTTGAACATATTGTTACAATCTTATTTGTGTTGGACCTAAGATACAAGATGGATTTATATATAATGTGTTGTACGGTGATCAAGCCCAAAAGTATGTAGATGTCATTAAACAATTATGGTATGATTTGTTTAATGATTACCAACTCTGAATGGACAAAATTTATGATCGGGATTGTAGTAATTCATAATGTTCAACTCCAGCTTCAGTTTTAGGTTTAGACTCATCTTTCAAAAGTAGCTTGTTACTTTCACTTTCAAAATTTATGAAAGAAAAAAGGGCTAGGAGTTCGTACAATATGATGGAATTTGATAAATATTTGATAGAAGATTATATGGCTAAAGTTGAACGTGTTTAGTTCGATGTATTATTATAATGGAAGAGTTATGGAAATAATTTTCTGATCATACGAACAATTGCATAGGTCACAAGACCTATTAGTAATCCCATCAGCCACTATTGCTTCGAAATTTTCTTTTAGCACTAATGGTCAAGTTATTATTCCTGATCATGCTTGACTTTATTATCGTACCATGGAAGCCTTTATATGTGCCTAAAATTAGTTAGATAATGAAAATATTGAGGGTAAATTTTTTCTTTTTGATATATTAATTTTGTGTAATTTTGTATATTATCTTCCCTTATATGTTTTTTAAATTTGTATACTAATATAACCACAAGTACTAATAGGGAGGTGACTAGTTATACTTGTCAATCAAGTGGACATTATTTTGATATTTGATGATGAAGGTATAATTAGTTATTTATTAATTATTATCATGTCTTTAATATTCCTTTAATTTTAATATCACATTACTAAATATAACATTTGTACATACAAAAGAAGAGATGCAAACTATTGACGATCCTTATTACAACAATTAGTTGCTCTTTTAGTCTATATAGTCTCTACCCAGTACCCATTCCAATCTCCAATCTCCAGTCTCCAGTCTCCAGCCTTTAGTCTCTAGCCTCCTGTCTCCAGTCTCCAATCTCCGACTCTCCAATCTCCATGATGCTTTTATCTTGATTTTTTGTAAATTATATCAATTTTGTAAAATGATTTGGATGATCATTTTTGTAAAATTAAGATTGTTATAATTAATTAAATTGATCACTTCAATTATAATCTTTTTCTTTCATTTCCTATAATCCTATCGTCCTTCATTAATGAATTTGGTGTCTTATTTATTTTATCAATATATGTACTTTTATATATTCATTCATTATAAAATATCAATTTTTATTAATCAATTGAAATTTGAAACTTCAATTGATTGAATTGATCACCATAATTATAATCTTTTTCTTTCATTTCCTTTAATGCTATTCTCTTTCATTAATGAATTTGGTTTCATCTTATCCATTTTATCAATATATACATTTTATATATTCATTCATTATAAAATCTCAATTTTTATTAATTCATTGAAATTTGTAACTGTAATTAATTCAATTGATCACTTCAGTTATAATCTTTTTTCTTTCATTTCCTATAATCTTATCCTCCTTTATTAATGAATTAGTTTTCTTTTTGTTCATTTTATCAATATATGTACATTTTATACATTCATTCATTGTAAAATCCCAAATTTTATTAATCAATTGAAATTCGTAACTACAATTATTTGAATTAATCACTTCAATTATAATTTTTTCTTTCATTTTCTATAATATTATGCTTCTTCATTAGTGAATTTGGTTTCATCTTATTCATTTTATCAATATATGTATATTTTATATATTCATTCATTGTAAAATCTTAATTTTCATTAATCAATAGAAATTCATAAATATAATTAATTTAATTGATCGCTTCAATTATTTTTTTTCATTTCCTATAATTCTATCCTCTTTCATTAGTGAATTTGGTTTCATCTTATTCATCTGGTCAATATAGGTACGTTTTATATATTCATTCATTATAAAATCTCAATTTGTCTTAATTAATTGAAATTTGTAATTATAATTAATTGAACTAGTCACGTCAATTATAATCTTTTTCTTTCATTTCCTATAATCCTATCCTCATTCAATAATGAATTTGGTTTCATCTTATTCATTTTATCAATATATGTGTGTTTTATATATTCATTCATTATAAAATCTCAATTTTATTAATCAATTGAAATTCGTAACTATAATTAATTGAATTGAGCACTTCAATCATAATCTTTTTCTTTAATTCCCTATAATGCTATCCTTCTTTATTAATGAATTTGTTTTCATCTTATTCATCAAATCAATATATCTATGTTTTATATATTCATTCATTATAAAATCTCAATTTTATTAGTCAACTGAAAGTTGTAACTACAATTAATTAAATTGATCACTTCAATTATAATCTTTTTTAATTTATGATAATATTGTCCTCATTCATTAATGAATTTGGTTTCATCCTGTTCATTTTATCATTATATGTACGTTTATATATTCATTCAATATAAAATCTCAATTTTTATTAATCAATAGAAATTTGTAACTATAATTAATTGAATTGATCACTTTAATTATAATCTTTTACTTTCATTTCCTATAATCTTATCCTCCTTTATTAATGAATTTAGTTTCTTCTTATTTATTTTATTAGTATATATATGTTTTATACATTCATTCATTATAAAATCTCATTTTTTATAATTTTATTAATCAATTGAAATTCATAAGTTCAATTAATTGAATTGATCACTTTAAATTTAATTTTTTTTCTTTCATTGCCTATAATTTTATCCTCAATTTTTAATTAATTTAATTTCAAAATAAAATATAATTAATTAAAATTAAAATTAAAATTTTGGGCTAGCCTGAACTTGATCCAATCGAGCTAGGCTTTGGGTCAGGTTTGAGCCCTTTTCCTTCTGAACAGGCCAGGCTTGAGCCCTACCATTACCATCCTTACTCAACACAATCAAAACAACATCATCCAAGCCATACACGATTGCAAAGATTTACACGACCCCTCATACGTTGATGTACAAGTCTCATACAGGCGTGTCCTTCACCAATATAGGCGAGTCCTTCTAATCAGCTTCAATTTTTTTGTTTTTTTCATGATTTCACCCGACTTCCTCTCCTCTCATTCCACAAAGGCAATTAAGACCTAAAAACATACTATAAATGAATTAAGTATAAAAAAATAAAAATTTTCAATCAAACAAACAAAATGCACTAAACATGGAATTAAAAATCTATTAAGCATTTTTAAAACTTCTCCACACTTAAGTATTTACTTGTCCACAAGTGAAACCACCCATCCCTTATCAATCTCAACATGTCCATACACACCATAAATTATCATATCTTATGAATCGAATTAGCATACAGTTAGACTCTAACAATCCCAAAATAAACTTCCATACATCAACCAATATCAATAGCAATCAAACTGACAATTTTTTGGAAATCAAAAGCAGACAATTTTACACCCTCACAAAGGATTCACTCAATTCTCTCAAAATGTTTAAGGTGAAAAATATAATAAAACTCTTAAATCAATATATAGAAGGAATCTTAACCGTAAGCTTTCAATAAATTCACATTTCCACCACTAATTCGTAAACTATAATCAAAAATCAAAACTTCTTTTAAAATAGGATGTAGTAGGACTCAGGTCAAGGTATGGAAAGGATAATTAAAAAATAACAAGTTAAAGGAAATTTATATAAATAAGACTACAAAAAGCGTAGTTCATCATAACATAGGTCCTTCAAGAAAAACTTTAAATTAGCACAACAATAATTCTTCTCGCTCTCTAAGATTTCTTTTCTTTTTTTTTAACTTGAACTTTAAGCCATTTTAGAGAGAACATAAGGTTGTAACAACAATGCGTTTGGGAAGAAATAAATTTAACAATTAACATGCTCTAGAAGTCATAAGCACAATGAAACTTTTTTTAGTTCTTCAATATAATCCAAGTTTTATGTAATCAAGAAGATGAAAATCCTTTAAGGTTTAAAAATAGATGAAAATTCTTTAAGAAAAACAAGGTAATTGACTATCAATGTGGTTACTATCAATCAAAGAAAGGGATAAATCTCAAAATTATTTAGTCCTAACCTTTTTTTCTTAATTCTTTAATATAATCCAAGTTTTATGTAATCAAGAAGATGCAAATCCTTCAAGGTTCAAAAATAAATGAAATGTCTTTAAGAAAAACAAGGTAAATGGCTATCAATGTAGTTATTATCAATCAAAGAAAAGGTTAAATCTCAAAATTAATAAGTCCTAAGGGATAAAATAGGATAGATAATAATCAAAGAAAAATAGGCTAAGATAACTGGTTAATTCTAAATGCCTTTATCATTTTAATATCTCTAGTTTAACAAAGTGTTCTCAATATAAATGATAAAAGCAAGTTTTAGAAATATCCAATTATGCATGATAAAACACACAAGAAAAAATAATAAAGTATATTTAATGATGTATTGCTCTTAGGCTCAAAAGCTCACTTAAGGCTTAATGTGTATAAATAATAAGCAATTTTCATTCAGATTAATTGTCTCAATAACTACTAAAAATACAACTTATAAAAGAAAGTATAATTCAACCTTCATCCTTTCACATACTAATTTAACTCAATAATTGATAATGACCTAATATGTTTTTGAACGTGTTTTAACTAAATTAAGATGTTAGTTATGAGAATGAATAATAAGCTTATTAATTAATCCAAAATATAACATACCGTTTCCCCACACTTAAAAATATACATTATCCCCAATGTATGCAATGAAAACACAAAAAATACAAGATCAAAGAGAAACAAAGTGAGAAAGGAATATTAATGTGGTACTTCCCTATAAACAATTTATACAATTCTAAACTTGTCCCAATTTCCATCACAAATTAAGTATAGCCATCCTTGCAAAAGAAAAATAAAAAGGGATAAAATAAAAATAAAATAAAACTAATAACAATGGAAGATAAGATTTTAGCAAGTTAAGCCTTGCTAACTATTAAAAAAACAAAATAATAAATTTAAAAATGAAAATGAAAATGAAAATGAAGGAAACAAAAACACTTTAATGAGCATCCTGGATCACCTCTATATCCATCAATCCATCAGTGTGCTGGGAATGTCCATTGCTTAAGTATCCTCAGGTGTTGCTTCTATAGTAACAGGAGTATTCAATTAATATATAGTCAATGAAAATGTGGTAGCTATAGTTAGTGGAGGAGGTATCATTACTCTGAGGTGTCCTACCATCTTAATCAACACCTCCTCCATCCATCTATCAAGTGCCTCCAACTGTGCCGCATGCTTTGTCGACTCTAGATGCTTGTTCCAAATAGTATGTTGAACTCATAAAATCTGCCTCATATATTTCTCCAATCTGATGATCTTTAACTGCTCCTGATGTGGAGGTTGTGTCAAAGTCCTAGGATAGCCCACATTGTTTGAGGAATCACCCTGATGCTCGGCCACTCTTGTTAGCTCCTAAGGTGATTCTGGTTCGACTACCACTCATGTATATTAGGGCGATCCTTTTCTGCTCTAGCAATTGCCTTCTCGTCTTAAACTCCAACCAATCTATAGATATGTATGTTCTTCATTATAGTTAGGCTCAAGGAGACCATGATACCAAGTAATCTCATATGTGGTAATCTGCCAAGGACTCCCATCCTCCTAGCCAAACGAGTCACATGCAGTCTGATGCAAATCACCTCCACCTTCTTATCTTTACACTAATACCAAAAATATTGGGCCAATGCATGCCCTCGATGAATAGGCATTCACTATCTCGTACTCTTTAAATAAAAGACATCTATATTCCTCATAACTCTAAAGTTATCTCCCTATATGAAGCTCACTCGCTCTAATGCTTCTCTTTATGTGCATCTATTGCTCTCAAATTTCTTGTCCTTCAATCTCTAAAATTGGGCTTCCTAAGCTTCGATGTTGAACGGAAGCATCTCATGGCATGTAGGTAGAGGTGGAATGGCATCTCTCCTTTGTTGCACCACTTCTGTTCTTCTTTATGATTATGCCTTAAACAAAACAAAGTACGAGAAAGTAAAAAAGGATAGAAATACAAATAGCAATTTTCCCCATACTTGACTCGTACAATGATTATTAACTATGCTATTGCGACAATAAACACGATTAGAAATAAAAATAAACTAAAAATAATGAAATTCACAAAATGCTTAAAATATTAACCTAATTGCAATTCCTAGAATTTAAAATTAGGATTAATCCATATGAATACTAATTGAACAATTAAAACCTAAATTATGAAAAACGTAAAATAGGGATAAAAATAAGTAAACAAGAATTAACTAATTAAAAGAAAAATAAAAATTTATACATAAAGCAAAAAGTAATTCACATAGTATAGTGAGCACAAAAAAATCCCAAATTGAATTTTACCAAATCATAATAACATGTGGCATTAAATCCAATAATCCATAAGGGATAGAATAAAAAACAACTTGTAATAGCTAAACAACAAGGAAACATGAGAAACATGCTTAGGATTACAGCAAAATACAAAAACCCTAGCGATTTGCAAGAAATTCCAAGCCCTAATTATGAAAATCAATCAAAATCCAAATATAAATTGACAAAAAATGAAATAAAAATGAGAATGGTTGTGAATGGAGTGAAAGACTCAGGCTAGGTCACAAAGGAGGTTATACAAAGGAGAGAAAAATGAAGAAGAAAAATAAGGTGAGAAAGAAAGGGAGGTGTTGAGGTTTTCAAAAATTAAAGATGGACACAGTCAGTTTTCGCATCATGTTTGAGATCGTGCATATCTTTATGAATATATGTGGGTGGACATGAGTGTCTCCACCTAAGACCTGACACATTCAAAAAAGGTATATGACATGAGCATGTCCAAAAACCTTGTAAATCACTAGGCCCATATAAGAAATTTGAAAATTCGTAAGTATAGAAACAGACGTGTCTAGTGACAACATTTAAAGTAGGCAAAAACAATTGAGAATACCTATAAATCTAGCATAAAACAATACAATAATTAATAAAATCCTAATAATAAACTCTAAAGTAATTAAAATAAAATAATCAATTTAACCATAACTATCACAATACTTGGGTTGCCTCCCAACCAATTTTTGTTTAACGTCATTAGCTAAGCATACTCATGCAAGGTTTATAGAGATTATTCTTCTTCTTCCTTAACATTGGTTCATTAGCCTCTAAGTAGGCTACTTACTCTTTCTTTAAATGGTTATCCTTATCTTCCTTTTCACCTTGAAAGAGATACAGCTCTAACGAGTCTTTATAATCAAAATCCTGTACAGATATCATAAAGGTAACCTCTTTTTCCTCAAACCTAAGCACTAGTTTTTCATCATTAACATCAATAGTGGCTAAAAAAGATTAACCTAGAATCAAAGGTAGCTATATATCCTCATCCATATCTAAGATCATAAAGTCAACTAGGAAAATAAATCTATTGACTTTAACAAGTAGGTCCCCAATGACACCTTAGGATACTTAACGGATCTATCTGTATGCCAAATGCTCATCCTAATGGTTTAATTCCCTTAGTCCTAATTTCTTGACTAATTTATAGGGAATTAAGTTAATACTAACCCCCAAATTTGCTAAAGCTTTTTCTACTAATAAGTTACCAATTAAATAAGGGATAGTCAAACTCTCTAGATCTTTAGGCTTCATGGGCAGCTTGTTTTGTATAATAGTCGAGCATCTCCTAGTTAACATCATTGTAGCCAACTCCTATAACTTTCTCTTGTTAAAAAGTAGCCCTTTCAAGAACCTTTCATACTTTGGCATCTACGAAACAGACTCAATAAAAGGTAAGTTGATATAAAGTTATTTAGAATTTCAAGAAATTTATGAAACTACCCTTCCATGCAATCTTTCTTCAACTTAGCAAGATATGGAATGGTACATAGGAATTCCTTAACTTTTAAAGGATGCTATACATCTTTAGCTTTCCTTTGACTCCTTTTATCACTTTCCTCTTTATTTTAGGTCTTTTTCTTAACTTACCATTCCTTTTCACTCTTAAGGGTGACTATCATCACATGTTTGATAGCATTTGTCTCTGTGTTACTAGTCATACTCCTTTTTTGTCTTTCAAAAACTAATTTTGTTAACTGGCTAGTCTAATTTTTCTAAGTTATGGATAAAAGCCTCCTAATTTCTTAATGAAGTTTCAGTAGCTTGAAATCTCGCCTCTAAATTCTAGATAAATTTAGTTATGAGGTCTTCCAAGCTTGGCTTTTTTTCTTAAGGTGGGAATTGCTAAAATTCTAATGGAGGGCTATTACTTTATTGTCCTTGATTCTCCCAAAAGGAAATACGGATGATTTCTCCATACTGGATTATATGTATTGTTGTATAGATTATTTTAGAGTTTAAGAGCATTCTGTATGTAATCCACATACTTAAGCTTTGTCATAATGTTTGTTGCCTGGCATTATTAACCAAAATGTCTTAGTCTGCACACCTCTTCCTACATCAATTGGAAAAGTTAAGAATTTATTGTCAATCCATTTATCTTTTTACTCAAAGCTTCAACCTGGCTTGCCAAAGCTATAACTACATCTACATCATAAACTCTGACTGCCATGCTAGGTTTTGCCAAGAAGAGCACCACTAATAGTTGTTCATTACGATGTCCTCAATGAGATCCTGAGATGTTTTTGGTGTTTTACTATTCAAAATGACACCAGCTGCTACATCAATCATCTACCTAGTTGTTTAATTGAGCCCATTTGTAGAATGTTTAAATTCGTATTCATAGTGGTAAACCATGATTTAGCCACTTCCTTAACATCCCTTTAAATCTCTGTCACGTATCATATAGGGTCTCTAAATCAATTTAAACATAGAAAGAGATGTTATTCCTCAATTTGGTAGCCTTAACTAGTGGAAACGACTTTAAAAGGAATTTTTCTATCATCTAGTTCCATATGATGATGGATCTCTTATGAAAAATTCAACCATTTCTTAACCCTATTCATTATTGAGAATGAAAATAATCTCAATCTTATTCCCTCATAAATAGCACCATTAATCTTAAAGATGTCATAAATCTTTAAAAAAATTGGCTATATGTGTATTATATTATAGTCATAAATCTCAAATATTCCTAATATTATAGTCCCTGAGAATGGTGCCAAAACCTTAATAAGCAGGAACCTACCCTATAAATTCTTAAAGGTAAGTACACCTATCAAATTATAGTATAATAATAGAGTGTATAGAGTGTCGATCCTATAAGGACTACAAATACTAGTAATTACCTCTTTTCTATTATCTAACTAATAAAATAAACATTGGTTTAATTAAAACAATAAAACTAAACTACAGTTTAACAAAAATAATAAACAAAAACTCAAATCAATCAAAGATTAATTAAATTATATCAGTATTACCTAGGTAATAAATCCCCTTAAGATTTCTCAAGTTGTTAACCTTTTAGCATGCAATTTAATTAAAGATCATTAGCCCATGAAAATTCTTATCCTATATTAATGTCTTTCGCAAGACTATCAATACCTAGTCCCCGGTTAATTAACTGAAATCTCTTTCTAATTAAAACTCCTAAGACTGTTTTAATCAATTCGTGAATTTCATTATTAGTTTTAAACTTCATCTGGAAGACTTATATCGACTTATTTTTAGGATTGCATGCTACTACTTTCAATTATGTTAGATTTATTCATACAAAGTATTTATCAATCTCAATTGCATGATTAAATTGAATCCAATGAGTCAATAATTAGTTATATTAAATAAATAATCAAATCAAAAATTCCATCTCAAGATTCATCCCACCTAGGTATTAAACAAATTTAGCTCATAAAAATAAACAACATAGACAAAGATTAAAAAGAAGAGAAACAAGATAATTCATTATATATCCTTTTTCTCTAAATAAAATGCAATGAAACTTCGTTGGAAATATGTTCTCTATTCAGATCTCTAAGTTAGTCTTCAAGTCGTTGTTGCTCTAAGGTTCAAAATTCTGTTTGAAACTCCAACTCTACTTATTTCCCTTCTTAGTTTCCCTTTTATAATTCAAAATTAGGTTTTTGTACTAGACACAATCACCCACACGACTGTGTATAGTGATTTTGTCCCTCAATATCACTTTAAAGCTCAATAGTTCTACAGAAATATGGTCCCAGCAACTTATAAGGGTAATGGAGATGGTCATGTCCATCACCACATAGGAGAAATAGCATCATTAAAATCATACATAGTTATAGAGACTTATATGATCCCTTACAAAACTATGTATAAGTCTCACATGGGCACGTACTTTACCAGCACAGATGTGTCCTTCTAAAACTACTTTAATTATTCAATTTTTTGTCTTAATTTCATATGACTTCCTCTCCTTTCGATCTATGAAGGCAATTAGGAACTAAAAACATATTTAAAATGAATTAAGTGTAAAGAACAATAAAAACTCTCAAATAAAGAAACAAAATACACTTAACATGAGATTAAAAATATATAGTTTGTTAATAATTTATCATATACTATCTTGATTTATGTACTCTTTCACTTACCCAACCCAATATATTCTATATAACACAGTTCTTTTAAAATTGTTCCAATTTTAGCATTAGAAGAAACCATATACTTTTGAGAAACATAATAAATTGTCATTTATTATATTGTCTTTTGAAGAATACTAAGAAGATGATCAAATATGGACCTCTTGATGGTAAATAACATATCATATCTTATTGCTCCTATGCTATATAGGTTCCTTTTCAATTTTTGTGGGAATTGAAGGCCTTTTCACATTCATGGCCATATTTTCATCTTCCATCTCCAATGCAAACTCCACATCTTGTTTCCATTTCTTAAAATTTAATTCAGTTGAAGTTTTACTATTGATGTTTTTATTATTGATAGAAAAACTTACTACAAAATGACCTATGCATATAATAAATAAAATATATGATAACAACGATACTTAAAGTCATAAATAGTATATATAATATGCTTCTCGTCTAATATGTCATGAAAATCATAAATTCTTGCAATATTATTACCTGTGGGTCTATATATCACTCAAGCAACAGCTATCCTCTACCAAATGCATTTATGCACTTTTCAAATTTTCATAAAAGGCTAACCCCTACAAGTAAAATAACTAAACCGATATCAGAGACATCCCCTAACTTGCTAACAAATAAAGCTTAAATATCAATTGGAAAGGCTACTATAATGACTACATTCTAATTAGTATTTAAATAATTTCATAAGTAAAACAGACATAATTGTATATTATCCTCACTTTTTTTGCATGGACATAAACCTGTAACAAACTTACTATTGTATGATACAAAATCTTCATGCACCTGCTCATTGTCATTTAATAGTACTGAAATATACTAACAATGTGTATTTGAGAATTCATAATAGAAATATCATAAGAAGTGATAAACCATGTAATACACAACAATAGATAAACCTTATGAGATAATAAAATCATATTTATCTCTTACATTTCAAGTTAATTGCATGAAAATTCACATAATTATCCTCTAAGACCTTTATTTAAACTTTTATAGATTTAACACTTAATTAGTACTAACATAACAATACTAAAAAACATTAATTTTTAATTTTATACAACCAAAGGACCCAAATAATGATCCAAACAACTTTAAGGATCATTCTACAAATTTGGAATTTTTAGATTTACTTTCCCTATGGTGCCCTAACTTCATCATGTGTCTAAGAGGATGCTTATGTAACGCACGTGTAGGGTAGTTCAACGCACTTATATATTGCATGATTCGTGAAAAACATGTCCCTAGACTTGCTCCATCCCTTATGATGCATGCACATCATATGCTAGATGGGTATATTGATTGAATGATGCATGTATGCCATATGCTAGATGAGTCTATTCATTGAATGGTTCATGACAAGCATGATCAGCAACACACAGACGCACCAAATTTAGATCACAACTCACACATATGTTTCATGCTCATGTCATATGTTTGACGTATTTATTGATTGAATAGTGCATACATGTCATATGTTAGACATTAGATGTTAGATGTTAGATGTTAGATGTTAGATGTTAGATGCGTCTATTCATTGAATGGTGCACAACAAGCATGATCAGTAACACACTGATGCGTTAAATTTGGATCACACATATGTCATTTTCTTAAGTTCAACCCACTTAACTACATCATTAATTGAGTTATTTTATTATTTTTAATCAAAATTATTTTTAAATTTTAATTTTAATTTTAAATACTAGATAATTAATGAATATTCAATTAAAAGATTCCACATTTAGGCCTGATACCAATATCAAGGGAAAAGTAAGTTTTGCTCTTCTGCCTTGAACTAAAGTACTACTTACACTGCAGCCCATTTTCTACTGAGGGCAAGTGATAAATCCAGCTCGTCAAATTGAAATATGGGTCTAAGGGCCTCCGGATCTGTAACAAAACAGAACAGTAATAAGAGAAGGGGTAATGGAATGTCAGTTGGACTAGTAACCCTCGTTGGTTCTTGACCCTAAGATGCGAGCCTAACCCATATCATGTTCAACAAATAGCTTATCACTATCAAACCCCAACTTCCCTCTAGGCCATATGATTAAAAACCAGTACGATGTTCTCTCCAGCCATTTGATTCTACGGCAAGCACATACACGTTAGCATGGCTTACGATCCGTTCTGGATTGTAAGGAAGTAGTCATTTTTTTACTATTTTATGCTGACACAACGGTGAAAATATACCCATTGATTGGTCATTGGTGTGGTCATGAGTAACATGTTTTTGTAAGGAATTCGCGTCAAACTTAAATTTGGATGTGATTGGTGTAGAGTTCATCACAGGTTGGTTAGCGAGCCACCGCTACACAAGCAACAATTCTTAGCATTTTTGTTTATGCTCATATTGTGTCGACAGGAAAGTCCAGCCAGTAATGGTCGATTTTGTTCATCCTCTTTTGACCTACATTTCTATGTAACGTGTGGGGGCAGATGATATTGAATGTTTGATGCATAGAATTTACAACCTGTCAAGAAAACGAAACAGGTAATGGTGGTCCTGGAGTTTGTTATATGATGTAAAACCAACATCCAGCCATTAGTATTTTGTACAACCCACAATGTTTAGGACCTCATCCTGTCTAGCTGACCTTAACAGCACGCTGATGATGAACACAACTCTTCCCACAAAATTCTAAATACGTGAAAATTCTCGTTGAGCATGGCTTAGATTAGAATAGAGGAAGTAGGAATGAGATGCTTAACTATAAATTGGTTATCCTTGCCAAAGATAATGAAGTTTCTCTTTATTAATGAGACTGGTACACCTGGACAGAAGATGACAAAAAGACGAGCAATACAGCAAGAAACTTAAATCTGCATTGTCCAAAGCAGTAGATTGACAAGAACTTGATAGCTCTATTCACGTGCCTCTCTGAGGTACTTCATGCCTTTATCATGTCTTCCATCATAAGTGCATACAGATATGCTTTTATGATGTGTGATAGCCTTTACAATCTCTTCTGCTAATTGCTTAAATGACTTCAATCACGTTCTGTTCTATTATTTTTATACCTGCAAGGGTAACCATAGTCTAAAAATGCCTGGATACATCCAGTAGAATCTATTACAGCTTTTTGCACTAATAGTTACAAATCAAACAGAAAGCTGCTCTAAAGCTGCTTTTACGAACTCCAAAAAAACAAAGAGAAAGACTCAATTTTTTCCTGATTATGGAACAAAGACAATGAAGCGTTGAAACCAGTTGTGTAACATATACAGTAAAAAGAGAAGCTAGCAAGAAAATTGAGTCTTTACATTCAAGAATGCCAGATTCCACTCAGCATACTTCGGAACCTGTTTGTGGATAGCTTCCTGACAAGCCTTTTGGCATCTGAAACTTCAGCTTCTGCAAGTTTTTTTATGTTCTTCAAATAACCAGAGTTGACGATCTTTCTTCTTCCACTATTAGACCTTGTTAACGACATCAGTATCGATATTAAGAACCTTCTGTAACCTGAACTTGCCCCTTCTTGGTCAAGTAACTGAAGAAGAAATCCAATATGTCGATCATCTTGCAAGAGTCTTCTCCTGTTTTTAGGCACCAAAACCATGCTAGAAAGTGCCTCAGCAGCCATTTCTCTAATTTGAATTGATTTTGCATTAAGGAATCTAATAAACTCGGGCAAGAAACCAGCTTCTCCCATTGCTTTCTTTGCCTCCTCAGATGTGCCAGATAGCCTAGAAGCCACTTTTAGTGCCAATTCTTGAACTGAAACATCTCCATTTCTAAGTAAGAAAAGCAATTGATCGGTGAAGCCACAGTTCATCAACATACTAATACAACTTGTAGAAGAGAAACATAAGATCTCAATTGCCCTTAATGCTGTCTCTCGTGATTTAGAAGTAGATGGATGTCTGGGATCCAGAAGCTGCACCAATGCACGAATTCCACCTTCACGAACGAGTAATTGCCTCACTGATTCATCTCCTGAAGCAATAATTTGAAGTAATTCAACTGAACTTATCTGCGCAGCTTCATCGTTCGATTTTGCAAGTTTGATAAATGTGGAAACTGCACCTTCTTCTATCATGAATCTCTTGATTTCTTCAACACCAACAAGATTTCTCAGTACCCCACAAGCAGGACCAATAAGTTCTGTCGAATCACCAGAATTGCATATTCTTAGCAGAGCTGTGACACCACCATGAGCGGAAACTGACCAAGCATTGTCAGAATTTTCGGTCAACTTCTTCAAACCTCTTGCAGCACCTTCCTTGCTCAATTCAGTGCCACTCTCCAGAACACGAATCAAAGGGCCTATAACCCCAGCTCCAATTAAAACAGACTTACAGGAATCAAACCCAGAAATTACCGCTACTACCTTGGCAGCCTCCTCTTGGATTTCCTTTTCCACGTAATCAAGGAAACTAACCAACAGATTCACAATGGCACCAACTTCAACCGCTACTTTGACATATTTCTCATCAGCGGCGACAACCTCAAGCAAGTTAACCAAAGCCTGTCTTTTCATTTCAGCGTCTCCGATCTTCATTCTCGTCAATAAATCTCTAATGTAAAACCTCATATCATCTTTGCAAGCATTGGCTCCAGGTCTAGACACAACAATTGCAAAGCCATGAGTCAAGATACCTGCAGTGCATATCCCAGATAAATTCTTCACAAGGCGATCAAATTTTGCAGCCATAACGTCCAAATCACTTTGCATCAAGAGCTTGCCACTGTATGAAAGATCCACACATCTTCTAGCAAGGTCGTAGCAGTCGTTGGAAGAGACTACTATGGCAAATATCAAGCCAGAGAGTATTGGGTTTTGGCTGGAATCACAATTCTCTATGGCTATTAGGCCACAGTTTAGCTCTTCCAATTTGTTTCTTATCAATTGCCACTTGGCTGCAAAAACTTTAACTGCATAAGAGTATGTCATCAAAGAGGAAATGGCTTCAACAGCTTGCCTGAGATTGGATTTTGAGGAAGTTTCTGTCAAATTCTGATCTTGTCCTGGAAGTGCTCGTCCCATTTTTTTTTCTTTTTCTTTTTTTCCTGTTTAGCACTGATATTGATAGAAACCCATGCAGTATCTAGCAACAAGAGACGAATCCAAAGCTCTGATCATTGAGAGAAACAAGGTGACTAGCTACATAATACTTTTAATGAACCATGTTCGCTGCTTATACTCTACGAGTTCTGTTATGTAAAGTGGATTAAGTGTTGGTGTGAAATTGTTCAAGTGACCTCAAGAGAGGGCATTATAGTATTTCTGGTAAAAAGCACGGCTTGAGATGGTGATGGTTGAGGCCTGAGGGGCAAGCAAATCGGTTACCCTGGACAGTGGGAATACTCTGTCAAATTTTAACGTGTCCAATCTTGTCCCATGTATAAAACAACCGATTAGATATTCAACACAAAGTATGTCTTTAACATTATAAATATATTATAAATTTAGTAAATAATATGAGAAATTCGTATTAATTCAGTTACATATAAATTAATTAATGTTGACATTTATCATTGCTGTTAGTATTAGGTGAAAAGAGAAAAGACAGTAGCTTTCAGATTTGTGGTGATGGGATATATGACACAAACCCCACCCCACCATGTGAAGATGAAGGCCCTTTGTTGGATGCCTTGAGCCAGCAGTCATCTTTTGTAATAGCAAACCTTCCATCCCCCATTTAGAGAAAGTGTCCCTCTTTCTCCCTTGACTAAACCAAAAAGCCTAAAGCTTAAAACTAACAAAACAAAGAAAAGATCATCGCTTTAGGCATGCACAGATTAACTTCTGAAATAAGCTTTTTGTAGGAATTTATTCCTAGTCGCTTTGGTATCACTATCACGCATGAAGCCTAGCAAGAAGACGAACCAGATTATAGGAAAGGGAATCCACTCATCGTCACATGATTGGTTGTCTAATGTTGGACTAACCCTTTCTCATTCCACGACAAAATGGGTCATTATTCTGCTTGTCACGGGTTGTTATTTTATGTAATCGTCACATTGGATTGTAACAAATTGGGATGGGATTATGATAAGCGGCTATAATGAGACGGTCTATATGTTAATATGGAATATAGATGCGGCTTTAACTCTATATATAACAAAATGTTCTCATCTGCACGTCAACTCAATTCAATTCCCACATCTTCAATTGTTGAGGATAAGGACCCCTTTTCAACAATTTTTATTGCACTTTTCGCTGCAGGGTAGGGTCTCAGCTTTAATGAACCAACTCAACGTGTACCCAGTGGCCTGTTGAATTTTACACAGCAGATCACAAGGTGCTCATGACTTTTCCTCAGCTTCCTTCTCGTGTTGTTTGATTAGAAGATACCATAACTTACTAGATTTGTAGCTAGCTAGATTGCCATAGAAGCCTAAAAGCACAATGCAATATCAAGAGTTAGGTACAAATGGCATTTTGATGCCAAGGCAAGGAAGCGATGGTTTCTTGACAACTTTGAGTCGAGAATAAGGAAAATTGAAGCAGAAGCATACAGCTACAGAATATATCATACCTTGGCTTTTAAGAAAATCTCATATACAGCAAATTTTCATGATCATCCACTCCAATGAAAATAAACATCAACCAAATAGATAAAGACAAATAATGAATTCAGAAAGAAACAAAAGAGGGGAGATTGGTTGATGTTAATTTTAGTTGTGTAATACGTAACGATACCTTAGTTACGTATTCTGGATCGAACGTTAAAAGACAATAGACAAAGAAATGCAAAAAATACCTAATTTTGGTTTCATAATTTCAAACGAACTTTTCAAAGTCGAAACGAGCCCGAATCTACTACCGTCTTCACGGGAATCCTTCACCGGACTATGTCGAGGTCTTTCTATAGTTTTCTTAAAACGTAATCTCTCTTAACGAGTCAGAGAATCCTTTTACTTACGAATGATATGAGCAATTGCAAGAGATCTTAATCTTTATATATAACTTTCATATCGGGCTTCCCCATCACAAGATCGATATGGGTTCGGTCCAAACTAATCGGGATCCATTTTTTACCTGGACTTCGACTCATTGATTTAGATCATTTATTGGGTCACTTTATTATCTTTATTGGGTCACTTTATTATCTTTATCTGGATCAAATTACGTAACTTAACTGATAATTTATTCAAAAACCAAAATTACAATTAAATGTTGTCCAACTTTATGGGAAAAGACAAAATTGTCCAACATTCTCCCCCTTCGACAATACTTAATTGCAGTTTTGACTCAAGTTTGAAAACAATTTAAAAACTCAGTTAAGCTACGTTACAGTATTTTTGACTAAGTTTAAAAACAAAACATTTAATCCAAAGATAACAAAAGTCCATCATTCCGTCCTGCAAGGCTTTCGATACCAAAAAAATATCAAATATGCGACACAGATCCAATACAATCACGCATATCTAATACCTCACTAACATAAATAGAAAAATGGAGTGTGAAAAACTAAAATGGTACCTGTATGATCTAAATTATATCATCTTTATTTGTAGGTCTCGATTTTTCTATCTTTATGCTAAACCACATATGCTGAATTGCATTTGAGAAATCATGTTTTCTCTCACTGAATGTTAAATAGCATTAGAGAAAACTTGTTTTCTCTTATCAAATGCTAAACTGCATTAGAGAAAAGCTTTATGTTCTCCCACCGAATGCTAAATTACATTAGAGAACCTTTATGTTCTCCAACTAAATGCTAAACTGCATTAGAGAACTTTTATGGGAATAAAAACTTATATCCCCCTATGTCTTATGAAACTTTAATGATATCTATATAAAACTGTATGCGTCTAAATGATATAAGCTCAAGATCAATCTGTTTATATGCCCAATGATCTTTAAATGCTTAAGATTGACACAAATCTTAAGACTTTCATACGTATTATGACAATGTATGATAGCACGTATTACTGAGGATAAAATATGATCATCCTTATTGACGAACCATCATAGCATCATAATACATTAAAACGTACAAATACAAGGAGCAAATATAACGATCCTTTAAGTAACAGTGTCTAATGACTTCAACACCCATACTATATACTTGTCTTTTAAACACAAGTGGGCTAAGTCCTTTAGTTAAATAATCGATTTATAGTTCCTCAATCCTTAAATGCTTCAAACCTTAATGTCACCTTGTCGAATCAACTACTTCATGATCAAATATTTGACCTCAAAATGCTAAGACCATGTGATATTCAATGTTGTTATTAAACAACATAACAGTTTGATTATCACATTACAACCGAATGGGTCTAGTCACTGAATCAACTATAGATAACTCAAAAATCAAATTTCTAAGCTAAACCATCTGTGAAGCAGCCCCATAGCATGCACTCTACATGCATGGTCGAGGAAATTACCCGTGTCTGATTGACTCTCTTCCATGACATTGTACCATATGCTAACTTAAAAAATTGTAACCTGAAGTGAACTTTCGATCATCCGGACACATAGCTTAATTTGAATATGAATTCCCTATAAGGTTTAGTCTGCTAACTTTTCTATATGTCAACATATAATCCTTGATTCCTTTTAATTATCTCAACACTCGCTTGACTACATTTCAATGGTCTACATTTAGGTTAACTAGATACTGACCAAAAAGTCAAACAGTAAATGCAATGTCTTACCTAGTACATAGCCAAGCATACATCAGGCTATCAATCGTACTAGAATATGGAACATTCCTTATAACCTCTCTCTTTACTTTATTCTTTGGATACTGTACGAAAGATTATCTCTCACTATAAGAGATAGGTACTACGATAGGTTTACTGTTAACCGTATTAAACCTTTGTAACATATACTCAATGTATGCACTATGTGAGAAGTATAATGAGTGTTAAGATCTGTCCCGATAAAACTAAATAACTAGGACAAAAGATACGGCGTCAAGGTCTTTCATGTCAAAGTTCTTGACTAAAAGTTGCTTAACCTTATACAACATGGTCAAGTAGTTTGACGTGAGCAATATATCATCCACATGTAATAATAGGAAGATAACTTTACTGTCCATGAAGCCAAAAGAGGTCAAACATTATCAAATGTAAGGTATCACTTTCAGGAGGTTTGATATAAATTATATATTGATCTACATAATGCACAAACCATGTCAATTCCATCTGGATCCTGAAATCCTTCAGGTTATATCATATAGACTAGTTTATAAAGGTCTTTATTTAGGAAAGAGGTTTTAACAACCGTCTGATATAACTATATATCATCATGAACTACAATTGTCATAATCACTCAAGATGTATCCTTCGAGGATACGACAGAAAAAGTAACATTAAAGTTAACATTTCTTCATGAGTGAACCATCAGGCAACTGAGCGAGTCCATAAACCTCTTAACTTTATCCTGAAATCCATTAGGTCTTAAAACTTTATTACAACTGAAGGTTTTGCAGTTCTGCTACAAAATCAACTAGCTCTCATACGTTACTATGCTTCATGACTTGCATCTCATCAATCATTGCAACCCACCACAATTCTACATTGGGTTTAGAAACAACTTCTATAAAACTAAATGGATTTATAACATGTCTAATATCATAGTCCTGTTTACCTAATAAACTATATAATCAGATAGAATAGCAAGTCATCTTACTCAGGCGGATCTTCATAACTGCATTAGATCTTGTACCCTCAGGAACCTCTGTGTGTACAAGTATAGGTTCCTGTTCTTGTACAGGCACGGTACAAAGACCTAAATTTACTGGATCTAACTGTATGAGTAGCAAGTACATAATAACTATAGCATCCAGCCTATTATCATCCGAAGGGTCAAAGGGCCCATTATCATCATAGACATCGTATTCCAGAAACTTAATTGTTTGTGATTCCACTATTATGGTCCCTCTTTCTCTACAGTAAGATCTATATCCTTTAGAGTGGTCAGGATATCTTACTAAATAGCAATGAGCATAATAAGAATGAAATTTTTCTTTATAAGGATTATACTACCTCGATAGGACAGTCTCATACACGAATGTGTGCAAGGCTAAGTTTTCACACTTCCAGATAATCAGGTAGATTAGTCTTATTCTACATGGACTTCTTCACGTCCTTTAGGGTATGGTTATGCCTTTCGGTAACACACCATTTTGCTCAAGACTATCCACCATAGTGAATCAAGTCACTATCCCAACCGGTTCCATATATCTAACAAACTGACCTTTTCAAGTCCTGAAACACCATGTTTGCCATGATATTCTTCTCCACAGTCAGATCTGACACTCTAAATAGATTTTCCCTGTTGGTTCTCAACTTTCAATCTTTATGCAAGAACACATAATTTTAATGGGAATAATCATCAACAAATGTCATAATACATTTGGAATTGCACAATGCAACTGTATAAGGTCTTCTAATATCCATATGTATCAAACTCAACAAGTCAAAAACATGAGTTGACTCTTCTTCCTTATTAGTCAACTTACCTTGAAATAGTCAACACATATTCCCAGATCATCATAATCTAGAATTGAGAGAATACTTTCCTTAATCAATCTCTCAACCTTAGCTCAAGAAATGTGACTTAAACTTTTATGTCACACCATGTATGACTTTTCATTCATCAGGGTCCTTCATTTTATGACTTGTTTAGCAAGATACGAAGAAGCATATATCTAATTCGGGGTAAGACACATTCTATACAAACCATATGACTAGAAAGTTGAATCATTATGTTTTGCATTAAACACCAACTATACAACATAAGTATTAAATACAAAACGTCAACCTTCTTTGTCCAAAATTGATCTAAAGATCACATATAAAATGTGTCGTGTAAAAACCAAAATGAACTTTGCAGTAAGGTTCAACTCATACATTCCCCTACAGATATTTCATCAACTTCTTCATTGCTGTCAACCATCAGTTTCTTCCTTCTCTTTATTTGGCTTTATCCTGGATATAAGCCCCTGCATTATTGAAGCACCTTTATCAGATACTCTACTATATAGCCACCAAGTACTTAATGCAACTGTTGCAAATCAAATTCATAAATTAATAAGCTAAGGAGTTATCTTATGGTCACAGTCTTTCTTTTAGGCCTCATATTGCTGGCTTCTTTATGTCATGCAGACCTTTACCAGCACTGGTTTGACCAACATTAGTATGTGGAGATGATCTAGTCTTTCTACCTTTGATCTCAGTGGGCTTTATCTTTGTCTTCCCTTTAGTTGCTTCGAGGGATGTACGAGTATGAAGCTTAAGTTTCTCCTCCTCAACAATGCAATGAGCAATCAAAGCATTGAAGTCTCTTATGAATAATATGTCTTCACCATATTACTAAACTCTGGAGGGAGTGTATTCAAAGTTAAGTAAATTATGAAGACATCAAGAAAAGGAATGTTTAATATCTTCAGTGTACTGTGAAGATGGATCATTCTTGATATGTAATCCTTTACTTCCCCTTCTCCTGTATACCTCATGGAGAATAATTCTTTCATCAAGACACTTGTCTCAACATTAGCTGAGATTGTGTACCTCTGGGAAACATTACTAAGAAATCACTTCGCTATTTCTGTGTCCGGAAGTCCACTTAGTAAATGGTCAACAATGGATCTTTTAATGTTCATAAGACTTAATCTGTTAGACCAATCTCAGGCTTTATAGCTACTTTATCAGCTCTCGAGCTCATGAATATAGGTGGTAATGGCCTATCATGTCGTATAGCCATATCAACCTTAGCTATCTCTATAGCATTCAATACATCCTCCGTCCATTTTTCATATTGTAACCGGTTAGGGTTTCAATGGTGACACTAATATTATTGATCAAAAAGGTGACTTCAAAATGATAATGTTTAGATCAGCACAAATAGAGGATAACAATGATATTCAAAGCCATTAAACAGTATCTTTTCTTAGAATCCGATCACACATATTATGAAACACCTTTGGGCTGAATACATAATATATGTAATTAGACCTCCACATAAAAGCAATCGGAGTACAAACCATCAACTCTCATGACACTACCACCTTTGGGTGAATAGATCACTTGAGCAATAACTTTCCTTCATCTTATGCCTTTATGCACATCTTAAAATGTTATGCAAGGCCAACACTTTTGGACAGAATAACCAAACATAAAACTAGAGAAATCCCCTTACATGCAAGCAGAACAATTCAAAATACTGACTTGAAAGGCTACTTTGTGACTACATTCTCATTAGCACCCAAAAAGTCCACAAACACAAGGGATACATCTTTATATTATCCTCACGTTCTTGATGGAAATATAGTATGTGGCAATGTAACATCAATAAATGCAAAAACCCGAATGCACAATCTCATTATCACACACTCATGCTGAAGACATTCTCTAAAAACTTTATTGAGACTTTCCTAAAAGAAAAATCTCAGTAGAGCGACTTCATGCATTACTAAACACTGAACCGACCATCCAAGACACAAGAACCTCATGTATCTCCCCTATCGTAAGTTCATTACAAGAAAATTCACTTGTTATTGGCTTCAGAATGTTTTAATTCCTTTTCCGAATAACTATCATGTAATTCCAAACACTGAATATGAGACCCGAGACACGAAAAGTTGAAGTATCTCCCTCATGTGATGTCTAAAGCATGAAAATTTACTTAAAATTGGATTTACAATACCTTAATTCCTTTTTCTAGAGTTAAACTTTAATTTATTACTATTGTAATAAATCTAGAAAAAATAGAAAACCCACTTTATGAATTTTCTGGACCCAAAAATTGACCCCAAACACCCCAGGGCACCCTTACGAAAAATCTGAAATTTTTGTATTTTTTTGTTACTATAGACATCTGTACGGCTAATGTCATGCTGCTGACATCGCGCCGCGTCAGCCTGAGCGCGGCGACATGCAAACGAGCCCACCGACGTGGGCACATGCGACAGACACATGTTCGATCAGCATTTTGCTACGTGTCTAGCGCGCGTAACACGCGCGCAATACACGTCGTCCGCGTCCCGCTGGAGACACGCGCCCAATGGTGACGCTATCCTCACTAGAAAAAGGCAATGTTCGGCTAGCTTTGGGTCTATTTTTCGAGCTCCCAAGTTCGTTTTCACCTCGTTTCTCAAAACTAAACACATTTATACAACTTTCATGCCATAAAAAGCAAGAAAAAATCGAGAAACAGACGTTAACTGTCTGAAAATTTTATAGAGAGAAAAATCAAAAAATCTTCGTTTTTAACCACCCGATCACGTCACCGCTCTGATACCATATGTAATACGTAACGATACCTTAATTACATATCCTGAATCGAATATAAAAGGGCAGTAAACGAAGAAATGCAGAAAATACCTAATTTTGGTTCTATAACTTCAAACGAGCTTTTCAAAGTTGAAACGAGCCTGAATTCACCACCAGGACATGGTTGAGGTCTTTCTGTAATTTTCTCAAAACGTAAGCTCTCTTAACGGGTCAAAAAATCCTTATGCTTACGAATTATATGAGCAACTGCAAGAGACCTTAACCTTTTTATATAACTTTCATATTAGGCTTTCCCATCACAAGACCGATATAGGTCCGGTCCACACTAATAGGGATCCATTTTTTACCTAGACTTTGACCCATTGATTTAGATTATTTATTATGTCACTTTATTATCTTTATCTGGATCAAATTACGTAACTTAACTGATAATTTATTAAAAATCAAAATTACAATTAAATATTGTCCAACTTTATGGGAAAGGACAAAATTGTCCAACAAGTTAATCTTATATTAACAAGTTTCTTAAATTAATTAGAGAAATAATCAGATCTTATATTATCTATTTTTGACAGTCGATGTGATGCAGTAAAGGAAGCAATTGCCACTCATATTGACACTTTAGGGTACTACATAATCCTAACCTGGTCTTTGGACCCTTACGATTCACTAAAAAATGTTTATTTGGCACAAGGGAAGTGAATCTAACTTCTAAAGTCTCTGGATTTGTTAGGACCATACCCAAATGCCTAAAGACACTTCTAACCATGTGCTTAATCCTACAAAGTTACAAGTTTTCCAAGCCCTCTACTGTCACCACAATAAGAAGTTTTTGAGTTGGAAAGATAAAGGTATACGTTGAAATAATGTGCGAGTACTAATAAGCATTGGAAACCTCAGTCCTATCAAACATTAAAGCTTGACTTGCCCTTTCACCATCTGCTCTAATTAGCTTGAGTTCTACAACTTCACAGCAACAATATTACTGATATGGTTATAACTGCCTTCTTTTTTTCTTCTGGATCAGACTTCTTAACAAAGATTTGCCTTCAATTACTTCTGAATTGGAACGATGTTATTAAGGGTGGAACATGTGACCCTAAAAAGTGAAAACAGCTTCGTCAAAATCTTTTTAATGGACCTCTTCTTCGCAAATCATGACTTAAATACATGTAATAGTAATAGAATCAATTCTTTAACCTCAAATGTTAGGCGACGTTCAGTTGTCGGTAGACTTGAACTACTAGAGAGAATGGTCCAAAAGTCAGAAGATGTGATATTTATTTCAATAGCACCTAGAGTTCTGAAATGGGACCATCTTGGTGTGTGCATATCTCATTGTTGATGGCAACACTAATATTAGACATAAGTAATCCAAACTATACCTTCCTGCAGGAAGAACAACGATGGAGTATGTGGTTTGCCATAATATGCTTGAATTTGTGGACAGTCAGAAATGAGCATCTCTTCCAACAGAAAGATCTTCGACAAATTGCGCTGCAAAACAGAGTCAATGCATTAGTGCAAGAGAATAAGAGCGCTTTCGCCACCATGCACACAAGGAATATGAGAAACAACTTAGCTTGCCAAGCCCAGCAAAAGAACGACTGTGAACAACCCCGACCCGACCACTATCGAATCACAACTGACGGAGCAGTCACCAGATCTACCAGAGAGCCAATGACTTATGGGCTTTTCACACAACCTAGGAATATGCTCCCTATTGGAAGCTAAACTTTGGGGGATCTCAAAGGGACTGGATTTTGCAACGGATCAAGAAATACCAAGACTAACAGTCCAGTCCGACTGCAAGGAGGCGATAAAACTCCTGCAATCAGAGACTGTTTCACAGTTTGCCCCCTCCCTTGTCTTTAGGATCAAAATGCAGGGTCAACATTTTCAACAGATTAACTTCAAATTCATAAGAAGGGACTGTAACGAGGCTGCGGATCTTCTAGCCAAGAACGACTTTCATTTACAACCACGGGAAACGAAAGTTTATCAAAGTCCCCTGGTTTTCCTATTAGAAGCCACAGAAGAAGAAAGAAGACCAACAATCATTCCTAAATGAAGTTTGGACGACAGGGCATAGGAACGGTTGCAGTGGCAATGGGGAGAGCACACGGATCTATTCCATTGGAAATGGGGGAAATGAATTCCCCCACTGGCACTTCTACCCAACTTAATTAGGGGGTGTTTTTGTACTTTCGTTTCCCTGGCCTTTACGCCCTCCGAAGTATATAAAAAAAAAGGTAACTCAAAACATGCAAATGCTTATAGTGGCTTTTTTCAATTCATGTACTACAAGTGCCAAGTTCCTGAATTAGATTAAAGTAGACTATAGTATAAAATATGGGCAGTCCTTTTCCTAAGGGCCTTTTTAGTTGGATGTTAATTAATGGAACAGAAAGAAACGAAATGAAATGGTTTATAATGGAATGGAAAGTAATATAGTGAAAACTTGTTTGAGAGGGATGGAACGGTTCATAATGTAATGTAGTGAAACATTGTTTAGAAGATGGATGGAATAGAATATAATGTAATATATAACAAATGATTATTATATCTTTGATATTAAAATGATTGTTGGAAGAGATTCAACGCTATGATTTTAAAACAGAAATTATTTCCAATTAAAAAGTCATGCATAATTATTATTATTTTTCTAATAATAATTTTTACATAATTTTTTCACATCATTACATCTTTGTAACATAGTAATAATATGATCTTAACATTATAAATAAATTAACATAGTGATAATATTACTTCTAGTTTAATGGTTATTAGCTCCGGGTCTCGATTCTTATTTCATGGCAACAAGGCTCCAAAATTGGGTGTGTGTGTGTGTGTGTGTGTGTGTATATATATATATAACTAGCAAAGAATTAAATTCTTTGTGGGAGTAGAAGCAAATAAACAAACATATAAATAAATAAATAAATGCATGGGCATGACATTCAAGTCACGTCCATGACATTTGTGCATTTAAAATTATACAACTAAAAAAAACAGAGAGTCACGATCGTGCATGTGCACGATCGCGACAATTCATGAATAATAGTGGTTCTGAAATTTCAATGAATAAACTGTATTGACCTAGGCAGAATTTGACAAAATTGTCTTCATAAAATTTGTAGATCATTCTCTTAGCTTTCTAACGACATAACGTTTATAATTTTTGGACTTTAAGATTGAAAGTTATGATATTTTGAAATTGGTGTGTGCAGCAGGAAAGTCGCGTTCGTGCACAAGCACGATCGCGATGAACCCTCTATTCATCAAAAGTTGTCGTTATGCACAAGCACGACTGCAACGCCGCCCTCTCATAGCCGTGAGTTTTGTTCTCACGGCTGTGACTTTTTTAAAGTCACGCTTGTGATTTTTCTCTTCACTTCTTTTTCTTTTAATTTCTTTATATGTTTGTTTATTTGTTCGACTCCCAATCCAATTTATTTTCATATCTATTTTATTTTATTCTATGTCATTTTATACACTTTTATTTTAAAAAAAGTCCCCCAATTTTGGCATCTTGTCGTTACGAAATTAGGATCGAGACCCGAGGCCAATAATATTCATATTTTCATACTTATTGAATTTTTCTATTTTTCATCAATACCAAAGCAGTAGAATTTTTGCAAAGCAACAGAATTTTTCATCAATAATAAACTCCAACAAATTCTCATTTAATAATTCCAACTTTCAAGAAAAGTTCGAGGTCCAATAATGGCAATTAGACGTCGTTCTTGAATTATTATAAACTTTTGCTTTAAATGATGATGTTCATTTCTTTTGCTCTATTTGAATTGTGTTGCTAAACTTCATTTGGATTGTTATATTTTATGTTTGGATGTATCATTATCATTATCATCATCATCATCATCATCATTATTATTATTGTTGTTGTTGTTGTTATTATTGTTAGGCTAAACAATTGTTATTATTGTTAGGATAAACATCATGTGATGCACATGTAGAGCCATTTGTATACAATGAAAGGCAAGCTTATACACCTGCACAAGACTATGTTCAAGTATTATGATAATTAAAACCATACCGCTGAACATTGACCATAAGACTCCCTCATTTGGGCCAAGGTCTTACGATATTTGTCCATATCCCTATCTTCAGCAAAATTAAGGTCCTTTCCCAGTTTCTCAAATTCGTTCCTTCACATATAAAGGAATCAGATTAGTAAAATAGACAATAAGATCAAATGCCATAAAATCAAGTAATAACCAACTTATATTCTGGTGGTACTTGTAGGTCACAAGGATATTGTTCAAAGAGCAATAATAGTCACGAAATAAAGGGTAACATTAAAAAAGAACAACAGTAAAACATACACAACATCATTTATCTGCATTGAAAATATTATAAAATATTATAAACAAAATTTTAGTTTTATTTAATTCCCTCAATTATATGGCTTTGTGATACATTCATCCATAAAATATACAAAATATTTGACAAAATGTACACATTGAGCAGAGGGAAAAGGACCTGATACCAAGTCATCAACATATACTACACTGCCTTCTATTCCTAAAAAGACTTCATAAACTCTAACATGTCCTTCTAAATATTTACTGGTGCACCAAGTAATGCCCTGACCTCATATGGCCTACGAATAAGGAAAAGATAACTTTCATATAATTTGGATCCTTCCAGTCCCAACTCTACCGAATGATTATATAGTTCTTCTTCTAAAATTGGAAGCAGTCTAACTAATAGTGTAGTAGATTTTATAATAGCTTCTGCAACTGTCTGAAGACCATCTTTAATTACATCTTCACCATCATCTGCCCTGTTTTTCCTTTTCTGTGATGTTCCTGGGTTTGCATTTTGTGAATGAGTTGGCATTCCCATTGGAGATTCAGTGCAATCACCATCCATCGTTACATTGTCTTCCACGCCGAAGTCATTGTAATGCAACATGTTATCATTTTCAATCATGGTGTTGGAAAATCCACTATCGATAGAAATGATGCGCCTTCTTATCTCCTATGTTGTTTCAGCATGCTCAGCAGTTGCTCTATCACATCCGTAAATCTCTACCATCTTCTCGTAGTTATGAAAAGGCTTCTATCTCCATTCACCAGCTTCTGGTTTAGCCTATTACAAAAATAAGTTAATAAATCAACCAAATCACAACATATATCATATTTTCTTCCATCAAATTATTAAACAAGTTCAGGTGGATCAAGATCTCCCACACTTTTGGCTCAGCAGTCCACATATTTGTTAACGAATTCTATGCAAATCCACTACCTCCATTTGAAAATAAATCAAAACACTTACTCCACTTTTTCTTAATAATCTTGTTCTGATTTTTTATTTTTTCCTTATCGATTCCTTTATCTGAAAATTTTTCCTTTAGTTCAACTTCAATTTTATCAAATGCATATGATGCGAAAGTCCTACCAACATGATTGCCTTGACGATGCTGGTGCAAGTATGCGTCAACCAAAGCATCATCCATAACTTGATTCCAAAAGCACGCCTCTCTTAGGGATGGCATTTTGTATGTCACAAATTTAACTACAAAATCTGAAATTTATATCAAAAGCATACACAATATTGTAGCTTCAAATATTTCCAAATAATATAAAAGGCCAGAATAATGAATGAGCATTACAAAGACACAATTGCATGTGAAAACATTAACAACACTAATAAATAGCGTTATATTTAGATACAAGTAGTCAATTCATATTTTTAAAGCAATAAAAAATAATCGAAAACATAAATTTATTATGATGCGACAATATCTATCGTAAAGTGTAAGCAGTCCACATATGAGCGGCCATGTTATCTCTTATAATTTCTCCACTGTGTGCATCATCTTCGTCATCACTTTCATAACCATATTAGTTGTCATTTTCCCCTCCATCATACTCTTCATTAAGAAATGGATCATTTGGATCTGCACCAATTAAGAAATTGTGCAGAATGACACAAGCCATAATAATTTTTTTTAGTCTGAATGCCATAAGATGGTTCTGTGGTGGATGCTATGATCAGGAATCATTTTTTCAACACACCAAATGCCCTTTCGATAATGTTACACAATGATGAATGTCAATGATTGAATAATTCATGACCATTTTGTGGAGGATTCCTTGAATATTCTTTCAAGTGATATCGTTCCCCTCTATACGTTGTAATAAGTCCACTTCTTAACATGAATCCAACATCAATAAGATAGTATTTTCCTATCATGAATAAATTTATGTCAAAATGTAATATATGACATTTATTAATTAATAAGATTTGAGCTCTATTTTAAATCAGCTTTAAAATGGGTAGAATCTACTACTATTTAATATTTTTGATGGGGTTTCTAATCCTTCAGGGTGTCTTAGAAACATATCTTGTAGCTGTATAATTCCTTTCAAAACGCTATGAAAATGACGGCTTGCAGTTTCCCCAGATCGAATCTAAAAGAATGTAATCTCTCAATTGGTAACGTTATGCCTTAATATGTATAGAAATTTTGCTACTTGTTCTTCAATAGTTGCATTTTCAATGGGTCGAAGCACACCTTTTTCAACTAATAAATCACATCATTCGACAAATGGTTTAGGCTGCATTCTAATTATATTTCTCCCATTAGAATGAAATAAAATTTTTCACATGATACTCTCCCTTGATTGTTATCTCTCCGATGGTGTAAGCATTTCAACTTTGTCTTTCGCATGTCTTTTACGTAACACCCACCAATAAATCACAAGATAAGTGACATGAACAAGCGCTAATTGATATATATGAACCAATTTTCATTTTTGATTATCCATTAGATTACATTCATCGTTCATA
>JANIIA010000002.1:42482856-42504674 GCA_027478495.1 Erythroxylum alaternifolium | reverse complement strand
CTTTCTAGTTTCTAGAGAATGTGAAGCTCTGTGTCTGAGAGAGAGAGAGAGAGAGAGAGAGACAAAGAAGAAAGAAATATTAGGAGCTCACACGGTTACGGAACCAACCAATTGAAAAATCGACTGAATAGTCAATGCACCTCATCCTCAGATGTTTTCTCAAAATTAAGCGACTGCTTAACCCTTCAACGTAGTCAGGGACGGATAGTCCATTATCAAAAAATACAAAGGAATTATTGATTTGTTTGCTACGGTCGGGAGTCGGGACCGGGGAGATGGCGTTGGGCACTGTCCACGCACGTGACTCCTTGAGCTTTTGTCAGCTGCCTCTGCTTGCTTCTATTTTGCTTTCCTTCAACAACGTGAGCATTTAATTCACTCCTACTTTAGTTCTTGTTTTATTTCTTCTGTCCTAGCTCATATTTTTCTTAAATACATCACGTGATCCCTGGTAAGCCTCACGTGTCACGCCAAAGGAAGCATCTCGTTCTCGTTCAACCTTTTGACACCTAACGTAATGTGCCTCCAACTCCAATCTCTATGATTACATATAATAATACAATATTAGTCATACAAACTGCAATTTAAATTTATTCCAGCTGGCACCAAATATAATATTATATCTGTAGAGTTTGAAGGAAAACAAATTACATTTGTATTGACATCTTCGTATGGTATCAATGACGATAGCAAATATAAGTCTAATTATGAAAAAGATCATTATCAAGTTGTAAAATGGAGTATAAAATACCCACCTAGTAGTACTAATGTATATTTACGATTTGAAAGAGATTAAAAAAGATTGATTAGTGTAGATGATTCATGTTATACATATGATTTTGATATGAAGAAGTTATTTATTAGTTATATATTTTATATTTGTGGTCATCTAATCTTTTGAAAATCAAATTTACAGGTTATATATAATTACAAGTATCATTACAAATTGGTTTATATCTTACATCCAAATGGTTTGTTGTAACTTAGTGACAGTATTATTTAAAGATATTCTTCATCTTATACATATTTTGATGTATATGATAAAATTCATAAGATAAATATACACTGTAAATAAAATTATGATGTGATTATAATTACCATATTCATATTTTATTCATGTATTATCCCAAAATTGTTCCTAATCATTATTTTATTAAGACTGGGCATTAACAAAGTATAAAAGAACTAGCACACGTTATGTTTTTTCTTATGAAGGAAGTAGTCAATTTCATAAACTGAGTATGGAGATACTTAAACAAACATATAGGTGCTTGTTAGAGAATAAGTTTACTTAATTGACCCTCTATGAGAAATTCATTTAGAGCATTACTTGTAAGTCTATGAAAATTCTTATTATGATGATTGTGTAAGTGATCCTTTAACTTAAAATCTTGAAAGTTATCCTGTATAGGTATATTTTAATACTACTAATGACATGTTATAGTCAATGATAGGTAATTCGATAGTCATTGGATATAATATAAATTATATGGAGACAGTTGAGTGATCAATATAGGATTTATCACTCTAAAGTGATTAAGGATAATGTTGTTTTATTCTTGATTAAATTCTTAGCTAAAGTGGAATAACGCTTTGAAAAAAATTTAAAATGTCATTAACTGAATTAATTACTAATGGTGAAATACTATCATGATTAGATTAAAATAGAGTAGACATTAATTCCACGCTTTATGTCTAATCAGGCATTTTATGATGAAAAGATTAAATTACACAAAAATTCATGCATGAAAATATTAGTAAAAACTACTTTGACATTCCTAAATATTTGGGTGGTCATGATGTATTGCTAGACGTCAATCTCAATATATGGATATAAATTATTTAATTATAGAATTAAATATAAATTAAAGGAGTTTAATGTATCTACTCATAAATATGGTTTAGGATTATAATTTATATCCATTTCCAATATATTTGAAAACTTAATGGGTCATACATAAAGAACGGGTTGGAAAAAAAATTTAATTAATTTCGACTCGATTGTAAAGTTTGTGAAACTTTATAATTAAATATAAGATATTTAATAAATAAGGAACATTATAAGATATTATATCTTATTTGGGCTTAATTGGTATTTAATTAGAATGATTTGTAGTTTTAATTAGAGTTTAATTAAAATTAGAATTTAATTTCAATTAAATTATTATAATGTCTAAAAATCTATTATAAATAAGCTTAAGCTTTATAGAAGCTAACACTTCTTACTTAACCCTCTATGCAATGTTTATAGAGTTCTTTCAACTCATTATGTGAATACTAGTAGAGGCTAAACACTTTATGCAGCTATGATGGTTGCAATGAGCTAATTCCAAAAATGGTTCGTGGGAAACAATAAGAAAATAATCAAGTTTTAGAATAAGATTCGAATTAAGATTCATACTTTATCATGATTTACATGTTAATCATTTTATAGAATTTTAGTGATCTTGACTTTCAAGAAATCATATACAAAAGGTTTTTTATTTATTCAGCTGCATCGAGATCTAATTCCACCCCAATTTTCCAATAAATGTAAGCCAAACTTAATTATATAACTTTATTAAAAATTATTTGATTGATATTGATGTTGAATTTATAATTGAAATATAAATCCTGAAAGTTAGATTAGATCTGATTAATTTTATTCTAAAAAGTTTAGATTGAAAGTTTTGAAACCCTACATTCAATTTAGAATTAAAGTTACAACCTTAAACCTTACAAAATCTGAAAAAGTTCATATTTATACATGAAATTGGATGTTCTTTAAGTTGAAAAATCAACTACGGCAATTCACCACATATCACCCAACAAATTCTAGTCTTTTTGGTGCTTTAGAAGTCATTACTATTATTGGTTTCTCTTCGAAGACCTAAAGACAAAACATATTACATAAGAAACATGGATTGCGCAAATGTTGTCCACAACAAGGAATTTCTAGGAAGTTTTGCTGGTAGCGCTGTGTATGTGAAGTTGTTGGGTTTTTTATCCTAGCAACGAGGGTGGAAGTGTCTAAAACAACCAACAGTAGAACCATCATATGCATGGTGATTGCGGGCTACAAATAGCGACAAACAAATGTGAGTTACGAAGGACATGATGCCGATAGGAGAATGTAGGACATCTAGAATTATAGCTTCAAGGAAGAAGTTTATGACTAGAGGCAATACGGGTTGGTATCTGCAGCGAATGTTATGTGATTCATGCTAGCTGGACTTTCGTTGGTAGCAAACAGATGCAAGTGTAATGTCAGAACAAGTCAGTGGTGTGGCAACGGGTAGCTGGAAAGCTATAGGTGTGAAGGCTACTGGTGCGTCGTAAGAGTTAGCCATAGAGATGGCATTTAGGCGACGAGATGCAAGAGCCGACAAGTTGGCTGGTGGCTATTGCAATGCAAGAGCCGACAAGTTAGCTGGTGGCTATTGCAATAGCGGTTGTGGACGGCAGCAACAAATGCTAGGATTTCATCCTAAGGCTATTTTGATTGGTGATTTATTAACAGAATGTAATATTATTCTATTGTTTGGCATGAGGGTCTATAATATAATGGAATGGAATAAGAAGAAAGAGGAGGATTTCATATTACATTCTATTTCATCCTAAACAGTAAAAATGAGAAATCTCTTATTTGGGTGATTTAAGGTGAAATGTAAAATAATAAACAACATTTCACTATATAATGTTATGAACCCTTTCATCCTTTCCAAATAACATTTCACTATATTACATTATGAACCCTTCCATCCTTCCCAAACAACAATTTTCTAATATTACATTCATTTATATTCCATTCCATTATAAATCATTCGATTATATTAAAAATCTTACGTCCAACCAAACATAGCCTTAGCGAAATTGGGGTTTCTAAAATATGAAAGAGTTGTTTGGCAATAAGGCTAACATATAATAGTGTTTGGAAATAAGAAATAGTTTATGTATGTTAGGAATAAGGAATTTTTAACATGGAATATGATTTGTCTGGCAATAAGGTTATTGTAACTTTAAGTTAGAACAAGTGTGTTTGGGTAGAAGTTTAAGTATGACTTAAAATTGAAAAGGGACAACTTAAATATAGAATTATATGTTCCTGTTTAATTTAATTTTCAAACATAATTTAAAAGAATTTTAAATTCAAAATTCAATTCCAAAATTAAATTAATTATTTTTCTTAATATGATTAAGATTAATAATTAAATTGATTCTTATTTAAGTTTTAGCAAAGTTGTTTCTAAATTTAAAATTAATTAGACTTCAATTACATTAAAATTAATTAATTAGACTCCCTAAAATTAAGAAAAGTATTTTTCTTAAGTAATTAAGAAAAGTGTTTCTTAATTAAATTTATTTATTTCAATTTGATTGAGACAAATTTAATTTATGATTTTATTTGTTTAGAGAATCATTATCTTATTTATTTAGAAATTGTTTTTTTATTTATGAATAATACATTTTTTATTTATCCAAAAAGGTAATTTTTCTTGTTTAAAATTTGAAAAATATTTTGAGTTATCAATTAAGAAGATGAGCTTTTTCAATATTTTTAAAAATAGTTTTCTAATTGATTAAGGAAAGATTTTCTAATAAATTAAGAAATTAATCTCTAAATAAATAATGGAAAGAACTTTCTTAAGTAAATTTAAAGGTGTTTCATTTAATCTTGAAAGTAGTTTGCTTTAATATTAGAAAATAGTTTTCTAATTAAGGAAAAGTTATTTTTAATGAGATTAGAAATAGTTTTCTAATTAGATTAGAATGTGCTACTTATACAATTTTGAAAAAAGGAGTTTTTCTAAATTATAATAAGTAAGAATTATAATTCTAAAAAATCATTTTTAGTTAATTTTGTTAAAGGAGTTAAGATAATTGGAAACAATTTCCAATTAGATTTGAAAATTATTTTCAAATCAAAATAAATTCCTATTTGGAATAGAAATTTAGTTTATTTAGGAATCAATGAGTTTAATCTAATTTAAGTTATCTAAGGAGTTACAAATATTATCTTAGATTATAAAGATCAATACTAATCAAACGAAGCTTGATATTTTGTGCATATAGTTTGATTATGAGTGCATAAGTTACATACTTTATTTATATGTTTGATATATGCATTGAATACATGTTAAATTGCATATTTTATACATATGATATTATTACATGTAATTTTGTGTTTAACGAGACGAATAAAATTAAATCCCTTGTTAAAATATTAAGTACATGTTGAAAACGTGATTGTTGCCTTCTATTATTTAAGAATACAACCAGAGTTCGGTTTAGTGTAAGGCTTATTAACTTAAGACCCCCTTTAACATAAATATGTTTTATCTTAAATTAATAGGTTTTACTTAGCTAAATTTGTATGAATTAAATGAGTGACTCATAATCGTATGAATTTAGAGGTAAGGTTAGGAATAATGTATAAGATATATTTTGGCAAGAATTGTCACCTAACGAATCAATGAGTCACAAAAGATGTGAATGATAAAGTTATTATCTACTTAATTTAAGTTGAGTTAGTTTGTTGAGCGACTCAAGCTCAATTAAATTTGAATCGAATCCTATCTCACTAGAGATATTAGAGTAATATCTTTGAATAGTAGTGCGGGCTATTATTTTGAATAAAATAGTGAGAGTAACCAAATACATGATTAAATTTATAATATTATTTGGTATTCATGGCATATAACATATTACTTACTTTTCTTAAATTTATATTTTATTCTGAGTGGGATTTATCTTGTTCTGTATAGTTGATATTAAGTTAGTGAACTTAATTTCTTAGACATAGGTTTAGTCTAAGAAGAGTCTCAAAGTTTGATATAAAAGTTATATGTCCATTATGCAATATTGTTATTAGTCCTTGTTAAGGATTTGGTGACAAAGTTTTAGAAATATGTCAATATCATATAGATGACAAAATGTATTGACATTTTGAGTTAACTAATGTCTCATAAACTTTGATAACAACATATAATATGTATGTCAACATCATGATAACAAGATGCAAGAGGTTGCATAGAGCAGAGCTAAAAGGTATAGTACCTTGATAAAATTGTTTCATTCAATATAGTCTACTAAAAGCATAAATATGGAATACAATTGAAGGCATTTTCTATGTAATGATAATAGTTATCATTAGAAGAAATGATTGGATGACTTTCTTACCTATACGTGCTATGATAAAAATCATATGTATTTCTAATTCATGCATATGAGTATTTGATAAATTCATGAATTTAGATTCAACATTATTATAATGCTTAAGACATGACAAGAAATAAAATATTGAGTAAAAGCAATTGATCCAAATTTATACAAATAGTTTGTATGTACTGGATTAAGGGAGACTTGTGCTTAATATAAGTGGCAAGAATACAAAATTGGATAATAATTTATGAAAGAGTGATGACAGTATTGAATTGTTAAATCTTATACATAAAATGTATTAGATGTGATGACAATTCATAAAAGGATGACATTTGCATTTCGTTAAAAATACTAATGACTTTATATGATATAGTCATATGTATTAAATGAAATATTGATTTAAAATTTTGAACAGTTCAAGGTTTTTAAGTATAATAGAAATTAAAAATTGAGAATGTTGAAGAACTTCAATGAGAACAACGTGGTGCAGAGAATAACGTGGTGTGGTATAAATTTTTTGGTTATCTATGGGGAATAAGATTCTCTAGTGAATATCGCCACAACTAAACTCTATGAGAGTATGGATTTATATATGGAGGAATATACAATATAAGATATTGTATGATGAAATATTTATTTCTTCTATAGCTATTCCAAGTGCAATAACTTGTATTTAATAGTTCCAATTAAATCAATTAGCAAGATTTCATATTTAGATATAAAATGCTAAGAAATTGAAAGAGCCAAAGTTGCTGATTTTGAGATGTGATGTTTAGTTGAAGCATATATTATCCAATAAGTTTAGAACTAAATTCGACAATAAAAAGTTAAGAGATATCTAAAAGTTTGAATATAATCTTACAGATCCATTGAACAAATTGTTTGTTTTAATAAACACTTATAAGAGAATGGTTCTCATAATAAGTAGTGGGAGTAAGATGAAGTTTGAAGAGTTCAAATCTCATGGCAATACATCTAATTAGAACTAGTTCCTCTATTAATACATTTGATATATAGTTGAAAGACTACAAGGCGTTGAAAATTTTACTTTCATGTTGAATTCAACGAGTTTGTTTTAAAGATGATTGTGAATTTATCATATCTACAAGAACGTTAGTAGGAGTATAATAGTCTTCTTTAGTGGGAGAAGAGACATATTGCTTATAGAGAGAACAATAATTCATATTTTCAATTGTTGAAAATATAGTTTTCATATTGGATTTGAAAAGATAACAACCTAATTCTGGTAATCACATCTACAGAGATAAATTAGAAATTGTTTACCTATTCTACTTTTTAGTATGTAGATAATGTATTAAGGTGTTTAATATTTAATATATCTAATATTTGTGAAATATTAAAAATATCCATTATTATACATATGAGTTGATATTTGAGTTTAAGGTTATAAGGATATTAACTTTAGAAGTAAATATTTCTTAAGGTACATATGACTTAGATATTATTTTGAGATTGGAAAGGTTCCAATGTAGCAACAATTGCTAATAAAGCCAAAATACAATTATCATTTAGTAGAATGATTATTTGGATTAGAATTTCTTTAATGAACTTAGTATAATTCCTTATATTGTCCAGACAGTAATGTACTGTAGAACATTAGAGACATTGGACATGTAAAAGGAGATAAGGTCTCATTATAGATCCAAGTATATATTTAGGCAATTTCTCTTAATTATGATGATAATTGAGATAAAAGCTGTAAGATTTAAGCAAATGCTCACTATAGAGATTCTTATAGAATTCTCTCACTAAATCACTGTCCTAACAGTAGCATAATTTTCATAAGTATAAGATACTTAAATGATTGACTTAGTGTAGGTGGGAGATTGTTAGTTTATATCCTACAGCCAATTGGTTGGTTGTAATTTAGTGACATTATTATCTAAAAACATTATTTATCTTGTACATATTTTGATGTATATAATAAAGTCCATGAGATAAATATACATTGTGAATAAAATTATGATGATATCATAATTATGAGATTTATATTGCATTCATGTATTATCTTTGAATTGTTCTTGCACATTAACAAAGTATAAAGATACTAGCACACATTACATTTTCCTTATAAAGGAAGTAGTCGATCTCATAGACTAAAATTATAGAGATACTTAAATAAATATGTGGGGTTCTTATTAAAGAACAAGTTCACTAAACTGACCTCATATAGGAACTTCATTTAAAACATTACTTGTATATCTATGGACATTCTCATTGTGATGGTTGTATAAGTGATCATTTGATTTGGGATCTCCAAAGTTATCTTGTATAAGGATTGTTATGTTTTGATTCTAATTATGACATGTTCTAGTCAATGATAGCTCAGCTGGTATTCATTTGATATAATACAAATTATATGAAAGTAGTTGAGTGATCAATATAGGATTTATCACTTTAAAGTAATTAAGGAGAATGTTTTATTATTCTCCATTAACATGGAGTCAAAAAATCTTTGAACAAGGTGGAATGACACTTTTTAAAGAATTTTCAAATGTCATTAATTGAATCAATTACTAATGGTGGAGAGCTAACATGATTGGACTAAAATAGAGTAGAAATTAATTACATGCTTTATGTCTACTCAGAATATGATATGATGAAAGGATTGAATTATACAAAAAAAAAGACGAAAAGGTTAATCAAAATCACTTTAATATTCCTAAATATTTGGGTGGTGATGAAGCATTGCTAGACGTCAATATTGATCTATAGATATAAATTGTTTAATTAGAGATTGACAGATAAAGTAAAGGAATCTAATTTGTCAATCATAAATATGATTTAGGGTTATAAGTTATATTCATTACTAACATATTTAAGAACATAATGAGTCACAAAAAGAACGGGTCAAAGAAGAAAAAGTGTTTTAATCAAGTTGGACTTGATTGTAAAGTTTGAGAAATTTTATGATTAAATATCTCAACTTGATTAAAACACTTATATTTAATAAAATCGATATGAAATATTGGAACTTATTTGTGAATAATAGGTACTTAATTAAAATTATTCGTAATTTTAATTAAAGTTTAATTAAATCACTACAGTGTTTAAAAACTTAATATGAATAGGTTTAAGCTCTAAGGAAGCCGGTATTCCTTACCTAACCTTCTCTGCAATAGTTGAAGAGTTCTCTTAACTCTTTCTTTACTGTTAGGGGCTAGACATTTGTGTGGCTATGATGTTTGAAATAAGCCAATTTTTGAAAACCGTTCTAGGGAAACGATAAGAAAATGATCAAACTTCAAAATAAAGTACAAATTAAGATTCATGATTTATTATAATTTATATGTTAATCATTTTATAAAATTTTAATGATCTTGGCTTTGGAGAAATCACATATGAAAATTTTCCGTTTTTATTATGCTACGTATGGGATCAGATCTTGCCTTGGTTTTCCAACATATATAATGTGTGAAAGTTTTAAAATAAGTTATTTAAAAGGTTTGTTTTCTTAATTTAGATTTTCAGAATATAATTATTCATTGCCATTATTTAATGGATATATAAATTAAGGAACAAAATTTATCTGAGAGGCTTAAACACATTAATGTCAAATACTATTTTATTTGAAATATAATTTTTTATCGATGACATTATTAGAAAAAATTAATGATATGAATAAAATGGATATAATGAGAAAGTTTGAAGTTCAAACACTATTTTTATAAGTTGAAATTCTTAATAATTGAAATATTTTGATAGAACATACTTAGAGAAAGTGGAATTATATTAATATATCATCCAATTTAAATCAAAGTGAAATTTTGTAAAATCTCCTTTCCAATAGGATGAAAAAGTGATTTCTTCTCTCACTCAAAATTACTAACAACAAAAAAGTGACTCATTTATTACTCAAGCAAACACAATTTTACTTCTTAAAATATTTACTCATGTGTAACTTCTTAAAACATTTAGTCATGTGTAGCCTTATAAAGCTACATCACTTGATTTAAGAACATACAGTAGTTTCATTTGGAAATAATAAAATTGCTACTTTTACTGAAAAATATTGAACATTTGTCTGTTGCATGTTCAAATAATCACATTGTTACAATCAACCTATGGTAAAATGCATGAACTTACAATTTCAAAGTTTAGGTTAAAAAGAAATGCAGAGTTTGACACTTAAGGTTGCATAAGATTTAGAATATATTGATTAATTTGGTTTGATAATAATCAACTTTCATGTTTTATATGTTCTACCAAAATTGTTATAGTAAAAAGCTTGCACTCCTTTTTTGCAAATAGGCATAGTCACACAAATAAAATTGATATGTCTTTATTTCTCTATTTTTATATGTTATTGTATCTAATTTAATTATTTCTTAAAAGAATTATTTGTTAGGTGATATTTTTACTAAAAAACCAAAATTAATTTTAATAAAATTATATTTAATAAGAAACTTTTAATCACTAGTTTAGCATATATATATATATTAATAAAAGTTTTAAATTTAACAATTTTTTTATAGACACATCAAATAAGATATTATGACGCATTGTATATGATTCTAACAAAAATTGATCTTTATTAGATGGTACCTTTCTTTTTATGTCTCTTAGATTTGGTTCCTATTGTTAGTTTACACTCTATAGTCAATTGAGTGGTTTTAAATTTTATGATATAGCTGATTAAAATAATTCTTTATCTTATGTATATTTGTTTAATTAAATAATGTATAATGTAAAGTCTATGGGATAAATATATTTTGTAAATAAAATTATGATAGAATTATAGTAATGAGATTCATATTGCATTTATGTCTTATTTTTAAATTATTCTTAGTCTTTACTCTATTAAGACTAGACATTAATAAAACAGAAAGACTATCAAATTTTGTTTTTCTTCCTTATGAAAGAAATAGTAAAATTTTTAGGCTAAAGAATTGAGATACTTAAACAAACTTATGAGAACTTATTAAAGAATAAGTTAACTAAACTGGTCTGGTTATGAGGATCTTGAATAAAACATTATTTATAGGTCTGTGAATCTTCTCATCATGATAATTGTATGATTAATCATTAGAATTGAGATTATTAGCGTATCTCGTGTGAGAATCATTATATTTTAATGTTACTTATGACATATTCTATTTGGAGTAACTTAGTTGATAATACTTAGATATAGTATGAACTATGTGAAGGCAGTTGAGTAAGTCAATAAAAGTTTTTTCATAGTTGAGTAAATCAATAAATGATTTATCACCTTAAAGTAATCAAAGAAAAAGTTCAATTGTTCTTAATTAGTAGCCAATGATATTTGAAAGAATTATTTTATAGTTATAAATCAATTTCTAATTAGCACGAAATAATACGATTGAATTTAGATAGATTAAACACTTATTCTATTCTCTGTTTTAAATTAAAATATTAGACGATGAAATAATTAAATTATACGTTATAAATATGTATGAAACATATTAAGTAAAACAACTTTGATATACTTAATATTTGAGTAATTATGACATATTATTAAACTTCAATCTTTATATATAATTATAAATTATTTAAATAGATAATTAAAGATAAATTTTAAAAGTTTTGATTTATTTAATTCTAATTATAAATTATGATTTATAATTACTACTAATATACTAGAAATCTAACGAGTCACATATAAAGAGTAGTTTAAAAGAAAAAAATCAATTAAATTTAATTGAATTTAATTGTGAGGTTTGAGAAATTTAAAAAATCAAATATCAGATATTTGATTTTATTATAATTAAAGTTAGAATTAGACTTTAATTGTAATTGAAAATTTTTATTCTAATTAAAAAAATCTCATTGTCTTTTTCTATAAATAGGAAAAAGACACAAAGAGGGATAACACTCGATGCGTTTGTTCTTGCTTCTGAAACCTGTATTGTTTTGCCTATTCATTCTTTTTGAACAGTTGGGTGCTTGAAGAACCAAAAAATTGCATACACCACTTCTGAAAATCTCGAATTTGCATGTCTCTTAATTTTAAGTTCTCTGGAAGATTCAATCATGCATCCTCCTTAAGCTTCTAGAAAATCAATCGCATGTCCTCTAGATCGAAGCTTTTGATTGTGCCATGGTATACTGGATTTGTGTGTAACGGATATTCACTAACAGCGATGATAGTAGTGTCCTCTTTTGTCACCAAAGACGACGGAGTCAATGGCAATCGTTGCCACTAGCAAGGGTGAAAAGTCACCCTTAGAGAAGCAGATGCGTGAAGGTGAAACACTAGCGAGAGGAGACATTTACTTGAAAAGCTCCAACGGCGAAAGGAAGAACCAAAAGCAGACACCTTCAAGTTATGATTTATATTTCTTAAATTATTTAATTAAATAGATCTTATTTTTTATTGCATTTATTTATCCCTTTCGCGTGACGTGGAGTTCACTGTGGCCGTCGCTCTGTCATGGGGCAATGACATAAGCCAAGAAGGCAAAAATGAAAGAGCAAGACGAGATACATAAATATCAAATTGAACATGATAGGAATATTCTCATCGTAACATGAGATTTGGTCCTGATTTTAAGTGGGTCAGTTAATTGTTGAGTACTTTTGTAATAAATGCAAAATAGTGTGGCGATATGTGGAGGAGGGGCTGGGGGTCCCAATCGCAATTTGCCTATTTGCTCGGTGGTGTGCTTAAGAAATGACAGGCAAACAATACAACTACAAGCTCTATCTTCCTTCGAACTTGCTCCTTTTTCTTTTGTATAATGGAATTCAATTTCATTGGTTGTACTTTCGTCTTTAACGCTTCATGATTCCTAGGGAAAGCATGTGCAAGCCACCATTACTCACTCCTTCAAAAACAAAAAACCATTATAATTTTGCACACTTTCTAACAATCACTACTATAAAGTGTCTTAACCTAATAGCACGTTCTATAGCTTTGTTTGCTTCGCAAAGCCAATCAATCAAATTTCTAGTTCATAATGGCTGCCCTCCACCCACACATAAATAAATTTAAAAAAAAGATGATGAAAATAGTAAGATGTGATGTAAAGAATAACTACATGGGATTGTTTTATATCAAAAAGATAAGAAAAAAAGACTAACATATAATTTTAGTAGACTATTCTACTTATTGTCTATTGATTTTAAGATAAAACCTCGCTTAAAATTACGTATGATTTAACCTTCTTCTTCATTTTGGGTTCGTAAATTTATTGCAAATTTAACATAATATCAAAATTAATGAGATTCTTAGCCTACCGTTTATCCCACAAGGAGCTCATCATTTAAAGTATGTATGAAGCAAGTAATTTAGTAATATTATTTGTCGCAAGAGATGACTTATTTGACTTAATCAGAAGTCCAACCTTATATGTGGTCTAACCTTCTTCCTCTCGTGAGCCTAAGCCTGCATGCCGTTGCAAATTTAACAATCTACACTTTAACTTAATTCGTGCTGTTCTCTAACTCACTCTTAAGTTTGGAAATTTTAAAATAATAGAAAAGATAAAGAGCGTGAAGTCTTTTTAGGATAATCCGAAGGCTTATCTTCGTCTTTTCTTCTTCAAAAGAAAGAAAAAGACCCTACCCTACCGTGCCCTTTTTGTTGTCCCCCAAGGATTAAGAACACCATGTTCTACCGACCACCTCCTTCTTCCAATGTCCACATCATTCATTGTCTGTTCTATTGTCTACAAAATACATACATCACGATAGGGTAGATTTTGGTATTATTTATTTGGGAAATAAATGCCAAATCATTGCATCATTTTGGTATTATTTATTGAGCACCAAGCATAACTGAATTGAAGTTTCGTTACTCATTCCAATCCTAATCAAAGAACAGGATAATTTAATTAGAATGACCATGATGAAGGTAATAGTTTTGACGATGTAATGGAGTAATAAGCATGATTGCAACTGTTGATACGCATACCAAACACAAGCCCAACGCCTATGATATTAAAATTCTTTTCAAAAGCTAGTAATTAATATTAAAAGCTAAATTATATTTTTATTAAAAAAATTTGAAGTAAAACTCCCCTTTTATCTTCTGGTGTACTAACTCACTCTGCTAACTATATTGACGGAGGATGGAACAAAACCTATTCAAAAGCTAGACAAAAAATGAAACTCTAAATATTTGACTTCTTTGTCTTTGTTAATTTCTAATTTTTATTTAATTAAGACTAATTACTTACAAATCATATTAATTAAGACTTACTAATTTTATTTTTTTTTAAATGTCTATAAATAGAGCCTAAACTATTAATCATATTTTAGATTATTAAATATTCTTAAAATTATTATCTATTTCATTCTTGTTACACGAAGTATGATTTTATCCTGCCTCGAGCATCCTTATCCCATCCCATGAAATCGGCTCCATTTCGATTCCCTGTTATATACGTACATATCCACATGTCTTCCCGTTCCAGACGAAAATTTAAAATTTTTAACAGGGAAAAGAAGGTTTTATGGGGAACATCAAGTTGCAATTTCATTGGTCTCTTTATCAATACCGAAAAGAAAAACTTACTTTATAGCTTGCTTTGCTATTTCCACATACAATCATCACATGGCAATTTCATAAACGATCCAAAACACAGCCATAACTCATAAATTATGAGATTCAATTGGGCAATCACAGTAAGCACATTAACAATCAAAGTTTAGGACTAGTTTAAAGGAAGAAAATTGTACCTTTACATTAGGAGCAACATAACCAGCTATCCTTCACAAATACTGCCTAGATATGTTAAAGTTGTATGAATGTAATGCCCTGCTGCTACCAAGAAGAGCCCAGTATTTAGGCCTTTCAGGAATAGTTTGTTTTACAACTCTCTATTCCGAGCTCCAGAGACTCGGGCCATTAATAACGAGCTGAACCCAACAAGCACTCACAAACACAACTCTTGAGTTGTCAAGAGTTTTTTAGTTCGTGAGACTCCAGGGGAAAGACATGTATTCAATTACACTACAAAAGGGCAAGCATAAAGCGGCCTTTAGAAAACACAAGAACAAATTAATGTCATCGAATTTAGGGTGACAATTTGTGTTATTAAGGAGAATAGAACCCTTGTGAACCAAGAATCTATTCACCAAATAAGAGGAGGAAAAACGTGGGAGTATCGTCTCATTCTGCAACTACTCAATACGTGATGCAACAAACAGTTAAGATATCATGAACAAATACACAGAACTTATTCGCAGCTCGCACAAAAATTCTTAGCTAACAATCCTCCGCTCCACTAGATTATTAAATGAATTTAATTAGATGGAAGCAAAATCTTTTTTGTTACAAAACTAGAGGATGCTCAGGAAGAATCTCGTATAGGCTTACAACAGTTGTCCCGTGTTGTTAGAGGCCTTTCAATAGTTAAATGCGACTAGAATCCCTTCCAAAAATGAAACGCCTCAGCCAGTCTGAAACCACCAATGCTCTAGTGCGCCAGCTCACTTGCTTGCTGATTACATAAAAAAAAAAAAAAGAAGGAAACATATGAGTCAACTCCCAACTAAATTTGCACTGAGTCTGAAAAGGACAGTAGAAGAAGACATTACCTTGCATAGACGGAATACCAAAGCCATTGACTGCTATGACCAATCGATATCCAATCACCAGGAAGTTGAGCTGCAGTTTGTTCTCCTCCCAGAGGGGCGAATTGCCCCAGGTGCCTGTATCTGGAACATAATAATGAAAGATTTCATCCCAAATATGCTTGGATGATTGATCAAGCTTTTACGAGATCCAAGTCTCTTCCCTAATCAGGTATTCAATGTGAGCTACCGAATAGAACAGTGCCTCACATTGAGAATTTTGAGGACTAATCAGGGACAGTTAAATTCATCATGTTCAAGGCATGTCTAGGTTAAGTGATGAAACAGTAAAGAGTGGGTCAATCCAAGTCCAGTTGGCGTAACAAGGTTTGAAACATTCAATACGTTCAATGGACCAAAGTTAATCCTCCATAACGGATATATTGGAATTAAACTCAGATAACAACAAAGAAAATGAAAAATTGATTGGGTGTCCATAATTTGTTATCAAATCACATACCTAAAGGGACGAAACCTATGGCGACCCTCTGCCCTGAACCTTAGCGGACCTTCTGGATTTTTTTCAGCCTCTTCCATGCGGTTGAAGCATTTAGCTAGGTAAGTGCCTTGCTGCGCTGCAACCTGAAGCAGGGAATCATAGAATGCTTAACTTACTCAAAGACGCCTTCAAATGAAAACGTGGAATTTTACCATGAGAATCAACGGCATACCTGGGCTGTTGCAGGAAGATTCTTCATCATAGAATCCACTTCAGAAAGAACCTTCTTAAACTCTTCAATGTTAAGTTCAGAGGACTCTTTTTGGGTATCCCCTTGCGCCTCCTTCAAGAGATCAACAATATTACTCATTTTCTTATTCTTTAAATGAAGTTCCACCTGAGGATATCTTTCGCAGATGTCATCAATAACTTCCTGAAATTCTTTGACAGTTAGTGTTCCAGAGTTGTCTTTGTCCGCCTTCCTAAATATCGCAGCAATATCTTCCTACAAGCACAGTGAACACAGAGAGAGAAAGAAATCGGGCGATCAAATATAAAAAGGGAGGATGTTTGCTTTGTTTGAGCTGAAACTGTAATGCTTGTTGGCCAAGCATCACGTATCCTTATACAGAGCATAGAAGTATCATACATCATTGACTTGAGCAACTACTTAACGAAACCATTGATCAAGAAGTAAACTAGAATTTTATTTTGGAGGCTTGAGATTGCACTCTGATTGAGTTGACGTCGAATGGGATAGAAGAGGACCACTTAAAGGTGGAATCCGAGCCCCACATGCAAAGGACTGACGAAGTCTCCTTATTTCACCTTCTAAATGATGTCTTATTCTGCTTGTTAGAAAGCTCTTACTATTCTGCTTGTTAGAAAGCTCTTACTTCGATCCTTATACAACCAGTCCTCAATTCTTCCACAAGATTTAAATACATCAGCTACCTGCGAGTTCTAAGACTTGATAGCATTTAATTTTATATGTTGCACTGGCATAATATCTGAATTAAATCATTTCATCGTTTACATTTCTTCATGGTATATGAAAAACGCTTAGTAGAGCATCAGGTCGTAGTAGACACTATTTCAGCAGGACTAAAGTGAACGAGGTCTGTGATAGTGAAGTGTCAATTACCCACAGCGTGCTTCTAATATCGGATAGTTCAGAACAACTTACGAATTTGAAGTGGCACAGAAACAGACTCAACGTGCAGCGTCAAATGGGTCATAATTCATAGCAGTAACAGATCTACAAAGAACAATTAATAAGAACGCATAGCAAGTTGAATATAAGTACCATGACCCGGCGCTGGTTGATTGTAGCGCAATCACCAAGGGCATAAATGTCATTGCAACCCTCCACACGCAGCCATTCATCAGTTGCCAGAGCTCGCCTGTTATTCTGTGTTGGAAGAAATAGCCATTTTCTTAAATCGATACAAATAAGTAAAGAAATAATATCTATTCCAGGAGTTATCATCAAGAAAAAGAACCGAATTAAGTAAGGATGACATAATTGTAAAGAAGCAACAAACCTGACCAATTTGTTTCATAAAATCCCTTATCACAGGATGAGTTCCAATTCCAGTTGACCAAACAACCATGCCATACGGTATATTTGTGGTTTGCCCATTACCTCTGACTTTAGTAGATATTTCCTTGTCAGATACTTTTACCACCATGTTCCCTAATTTTACATCAATTCCATCTCTTTTGAACTTATCTTCCGCGAACTCTGTGATTCTTTTGTCAAACCTGCAGATTGATGCTCACGAGCATGAGAAACTCACACCAACAGAAGCTTGTATTTGCCTATTAACTGATGGTAAACGGAAATGCAAATATGCAATCAGAACTCAATCTTTTAAAACTATAGACTGCCACCAACCAATGAACCACACAAATTTGGTCTTCAATGGTCTTCACTCTGTGCAAAATTGCATTGACATTTTCAGAAAACAATTTTGTCACACTCCTAGACAGCATTAAGTTAATGTTAAACGAACCTACTTAACGGTAAAAATTAGACTTACGATGCTCACAGTTCACAAAACCGTAAAACAGAAGTTCAATGCGGAAGGATCACAGTTTTATCCTTACATATTCAATATATGATCTGCTGCCTCTAGAAGTGTTATTTTAACGAAATCTTTGGCCGTTGGATATAGTTTAACTAAATCCTCGTTCACGAAATCATGCAACTCTGCAGCAAACTCGACACCTGTTGGGCCACCACCAACAACCACAAAGTGAAGAATTCTTTTCCTCTCTTCATCACTCAAATTAGGGAGGCTTGCTTTCTCAAAACTGTCAATCACATTCCTGCGGATTGCTTGGGCATCTTCCACTTCCTACATGAAGGAATCCATTTTCTTCAAAATAGTAAATACATATGTGCGGGGAAAGGTGGAGCATATGCAAAAAGATTGCGAAGCATTAACCTTCAAGAAATTGCAATGCTCAACAACACCAGGTGTATTAAATGTGTTAGAACGTGCTCCCATGGCTATGACAAGGTAATCATATTCAACAACGAATTCTTCTTTCCCGTTTATGCTATGAGTGGGTCGACAATAAACTTTCTTTTTCTCCGAGTCAATCTTGTAACATTCAGCTTCCCAAAAACTAACGTCAACATTTTTCTGCAAAAAAGGAAGCACTGAGGGAAGTTACTGCAGCACTTCTCTTAAGAACATTCAATTTGACACAATTGTTCAGCTCTCTGTTTCTTTACCTTACTGACAATGTTGCGCACAGGTTCAACAATGCTGCGAGCTTCAACAGTACCACACGTAACACTTGGGAGCAAGGGAGTGAAGGCAAAATAGTTTCGAGGAGATATAACCTGAACATCATAAGATGGGTTATCTAGTTTCTTCAAGAAACTCGTCCCAGCCCAACCAGTGCCTAGAACCACCACTTTCTTCTTCTTAGGCACTGCCCCTGGTGATGCAATATCATTCACATTCCCGTCCGCATAAGCCACAAGACTCCCACCACTGGAACAACGCATAAAAATTCAGAAGAGGGAACACGATTGGACAATACGACTATTTCACACAACAAACAGAGAGATTAATTGGATTGACAGGCCGTGTTTGAATCATATGTCATAGCTAGTAAAAGCAACGACAATTTCGTTCAAAATGTTAACAATTATGCCAATGCACTGATCTACATAATCATCCTTGACATAAGAAATGGAACTAGTATTTCTACTTAGACTGACAAGCTACATGAAATAAATAAATCAATGCAAGTTCAAGGACAATTTTGTTCTTCCTAATTTTCGAAATCACTTCAAATACCAGCACCATACAGTTTTCTCCTTAAGATGAAACTGTTACATTTACAAACAGATTCACCATGCATCACAATTACCAATGGAACTTCTCAGTACCTCAAAATCTGAAATCATGAACCAAAACATCAAGTCTTGTTCAGTAAAATTCGAAGACAGGGTATAAATTGATCTTCTTCTGTCAATCATTAACATCCAATGTTCTCGGGAACCAAACAGATCGCAAGTCGTATTAAAAAGTAGAAGACAACAATATTATTTGAGAGAGGAAAACAGAGTACCCGATGGTGAAGATCAGAAGGAGCTTAGAAAGAGAAGGGTGATCATGGAAGGCTCGAGAAGCTCTCTCGTACAAGACCATGCTTCTCATTTTCGATCTTCCTCACTGTAAAGATCTAGGGCCTCGGAAACAAAAAACACTTGCAAGAAAAAGGAAAAGCAGTTACGTTCCTTATGCTAATAATCTTATTAATTATACAGTGGAAACTAGAAAGAGAAATGAGAGATGTGTTAAGCTTAGAAGAACAAAAGTTAGAAGAGAAAGAGGCCCGAAATTGTTGGAGGGTTTGAAACGTGGTGTGCGCATAGTCATAGTTGTCCAGATGCTTCCGTCTTCGCTGTTTATGGTTGACTTGGCGGGCAAGCGACGGCACGTGCCTGGTAGTTACTTTTTATGTAACGCAACACGTGTCCATATTCTGGTTGCCGTCGATTCTGTCATGTAGTGGTTGTGGTTCCACCGCTTTCGTTTATTTCGAAATCAACTAAAAAAATTTAAGAATAATCAAAATATTATGAAAAAAAGGCTAAGACATTTCTTTCAATTACATTTATTTAATTCAGTTAGGGTATTGTTTATTTTTCATATCTAATATTATTTGGTACTAAGAAAATCGAAGAGTTATATAACTTGTATAGCACGTTAGAATAAGAATTCGGAAGAGTTGGTTTAATTGACCGTGGAGGAGGCGGAGGTTACCATCTTATGGGAGGACTCAAAAAACCTTTTAATTCCGAACCAAGCATGAGTCACGACGTTTTAATTGAAGTCATCGTCTTCTAGAAGAATGCCAGTTTTAATGGATTTTGGAGAGTCTCTCCTCTCCGCCCGTCCCTACAGGCTGGATTGACAATTCAAGCAAAAAGCACAGCCATATCTTCGTCCTTTGACTGACGAAAAAACCAGTACTTGAGGTACGGAAAGTTATAAAACTCTTCAAATAGTTTGAATTTCAACGCAATGCCATGGTCGAAACCGGAAATTGAAAATATGTAACATAGAATCGTTGTTCTTCCTTATTAAGAAAATAAAATAAGAAAGGTGTTATACACTCTATTTTATTCGCCTAAATGCTTACCTAAGTTTAAAAGAGATTTTGTAATTTAGATATTTTAAAAAATAAAATAAATTTGGGTGTAAGTTTAAACAAAAATATTAAATTAATAAAAATAAAACATGTGGTTAGAAGATTAAGAATCTGAAATTTGAGTTAGAATTTAAAATAAGATAATTAGGGTGGTGTCTAAGAATTATAAAATTTTTTAAAATATGTAAATAAATGCTTAGGAATTTATTATTTCATCTAAGATTTAAAATAAAATGTATCCATATATTTAATTTGTGTTATAGGGGTAAATTCTCAGTTTGTTATAAAAAAATTTTTGTCCATGACGTGGGAGAAAATAAACTAGGGTTATTGGATGTAGGACACCCCGCCGTTTGACATGGCGGGTGCGCAACACCCCACCATAGTGATTGGCAGGGTGGTCCATCTGGACGCGCCGTGGCCATCTGGACGCGCCGTGGCCATCCCGCCATCTTGCATGGCCTTCCAACAAAATTTTTCAGACTCTTGTATACGCAGGAATGACGGGGTGGGCAGCCTTCCAACAAAATTTTTCAGACTCTTGTATAACTCCTGCGTAAACCAAACTTTTCAGACAAAGTTTTATATGGCTCCCATCTCATGCGTAGACCCGTGAGATATCAAAAAAATAAGACACCCCGCCATTCACAATGGCGGGGTGGGTGCTTTATAAACCTGCAAATGCAACATTTGACGCTATGTTTTTTGCGTCTTCATCAACCCTGCATCATTCGTTTCTTCTTCCTCTTCTTCTGTAGTTTTTGCGTCTTCATCAACAAATCCATCACTATTTGACACTCTTCTTCAGTTCACTAGCATTCTTTGCTCTTCTTCAAGGTTTATTTTTACATATTCTGTATTTTTTAATATATGTAATGATTATTTTTAGTAAATATGTTATTTTTATATGTTATTTTTAGTAGATATTTTTAGTAAATATGTCATCACAAATATGTTATTTTTAGTAGATATTTGTGATATTTTGTTTAGATTTTTTTTGTAT
>JANIIA010000002.1:42432181-42444755 GCA_027478495.1 Erythroxylum alaternifolium | reverse complement strand
AAGATTAATGTTGTAATGTCACCTACAAGGTAATCTCCAGAATGTTGGCTACAAGGATAAATTTGATCCTTAAATCAATAATCAATCCCAATTAAGGTGCCTTCATTCAAGGGAGAAATATAAGTGGTAAGATCTCCCGGATCAAGTATTACTTAAGAAATATCATAAGAATAAAGGAATCAAAAGTTACTTTATTAAACTAGACTTTCATAAGGACTTTAACTTAATTAGTTGATAGTTAATCTTTAGCACCTTAGAGGCACTTGAGTTCCCTAATCAATACATAAAATGGCGCATGATGCTCCCTATAGCAATGGTTAAACTTCAAGGGGCACAACCATCTTCTTCTTCTTCTCTTGCCTTCTGCTCCTCTTTTGATTGTTCTCTTTCTCTTCACTAAATTATTCTTCTTTTTCTCCACTGCTTGTGTCTTCCATCACTTCCCCAGTTGGTTTTGGATAAGGGGTATTTCTGTCCCATCAGCTATAAATTATTTTCCCACCACTCTTACTTCCCCTATTTGAACCATTACAGAGCCTTTCTTTTTCACTTGCTAAACCAACCTTCCTTTTCTAGCTTTGAGCATAAAACATGTAGCTTTTACCGGATAATGGGAAGGAGGAATTACCAGCTCTACCCTCCTGTATAATCCCTATTCCACAAGCCTCTGCTATCGAAGACACCACCCCCTTCACTCTCAAACCACCATCCCCACCAGGTTTGAACCCCCAAAAGAGCTAGAAGCAGGTTGTAGGACAATACTTCTACCCTTACATTTAATCCTTCTAAGGATATAGATGAGAAGCTTGTTGTCTATTCGAATTTAGAAATACTTGAGCAAGAAGCACGAAGCTGGGAAGTAACATTGGTGGGCTTTTTCTTTGACAAACATCCACCATTTTCTAGTATCCAATGATGGGCTTAACGGTTATGGCACAACAAAGGTCTAGTTGATGTTTTGCTTATTAAGGAGAATATCATTTTATTCACTTTGTCTTCAACTTCTCAAGCTCATAAAATCTTAGAGGAAGGGTCGTGGCACGTAGGGAATCAACCAATCTTTCTACAGAATTGGAAGCCAAGCCTTAAGCTTGAATCTATTAAATTCTAGAACCTCCCCTTTTGGATTAACTTCTATAATGTTCCATTAGAGTATTGGACTACACAGGGATTGAGTGCCTTGGCAAGTTTTTTCGGAACAGCTCTATGCTTTGATGAAAATATGGCTAAAAAGAAGAGAGTGGGATACGCACGTATCTGTGTGAGTGTGGCGCTTAACAATTATCTTCCTATTGAAATACCAATAATGAGAATAAGAGAGGGATGAAGCTTATAGGAGGATAACGTAGCAAGGTTTTACTAATGGAAACCTTTGCCTAAGCATCAAGGTGAAGTATGGAAAGCTATGGGGAAAAGGTTTAAAATTTACAGTTATATTGAGCTAATAGGGGAAGATATATCAGAGGCAGACTAATGGAAACGGTCTCAAGGAACACATAATTTGCTACTAGTAACTCAATAGCAGAGAATTCTCTTCTAAAGGGAATAGAGACAAAGCAAGTTAGTGTCACTGAAGTCTAAGCTACAATGGGACTATCACCTTCCACTACTTTTCCAGACAATTCTTCAGATATTGGCCATGAGAAGTTGCAGAATAATTCCCCATTAAATGAGTTATTAATTTAGCATACCAAAACTGAAGACACAACAACAGATAGTCAAGCCTCAAGTACACCAACCAGAATAACAGATGGAGTAGATTAAGAGGAGAGTATTAAACCATTTCAAATAGTAGATAAGAGGAGATCACAGAGGAGTAGAAGTAAAAGCTCCACACTTAAAAACCTCTAATATGTCAGTAGTAGTTGGAATGTCAGAGGATTGAATTGCCCAACAAAGTAAGTGACTTTACGGGTTTTTTTCTAGAGGGAAAAGCTTCTAATAGTAGGATTACTTTAGATGGTCAAATAAATAAGCATCAAAATGGTGTATTCGAAAGAAACTTGATCGGGCATTGATAAATGAAAAATTGTTGATTCAGTTTCCTAATAGCACTGTGAACCAGGATCCCCTTTTTTCAGACCATACGCCCATTAAAGTTGACAATTTATTTCAGAGAACTTCCATCTTCTACCCTTTTCGGTTTAATAATTATTTAGCTCTTGATCTAGAGTTTCAAAAGGCTTGTTGCAGAGGATATGCGTGTGCAGTCAGAGGAACTAAGCAGTTCCAATGTATTCAACAATTGAAGGCCATTAAACAAGAACTTAACTAGCTGCACTCTGTAAGAGGCTCTATTGATACCACTGTCAAGAAGACCAATGATGACCTATTAGTAATTCAAAGATTATTAGCCCTTTCACCCACGAATTTTTCTCTATTAGAAAAATAGAAACAAGCTTTATCAACTTTTTTACTTGCCACTAAGAATCATGAAACTCTGTTACAACAAAGAGCTAGAATTTATTGGCTAAAAGAAGGAGATAAAAGTTCAAAATTCTTTTTCAATTATATTATAGCTTGAAAAAACCACAATAGAATTAGCTCGATCACTACAGAAAGGGGTCAGATGATTTAAAATATGGATGACATAAAAAAGGAAGCGGTTAGTTTCTTTGGTGACTTATTATGCTCCATAAATCCTGACTCTGGTTCAAATGTTAAGTTTGAATATTTCCAGCTGAAATAGTTAACACAGGTAGATAGTGAATTATTAATCAAACCAGTGGAAGATAAAGAGATAGAGGAAGCAGTCTTCAGCATGGATGGTTCTAAAGCACCTGGTCCAGATGGTTTAAATGGGTGTTTTTTCCAAAAATTTTGGAACATTATAGGGTTTGGAGTTAAAAACGTAATGAAAGAATTTTTCTCCACTGGTGTTATGTTGAAGGAAATCAACAAAACCTTTATTTCCTTGATACCAAAGACTGCTGATCCCTCAAACTTCTCTAAGTTCCGCCCCATTGCCTGCATAAATTTTCTCTACAAGGTTATCTCCAAGATCCTAACTTCTAGATTGAAGAAGGTGATAAATCTGCTAATCAGTGACAATCAAGGAGCCTTTATCAATCAAAGGAAGATAGGAGACAACTTCTTAATAGTGCAAGAGCTTCTTAAGGGATATTTTAGAGTGAATTTAGCTTCAAATTGCACTATCAAAATTGATTTCCACAAAGCATATGACAGTGTGAGATGGAGCTTTCTATGGAAATTACTGTCAGCGTATGGTTTTCCAAACAGGTTCATTGGCTGGATCAAGGAATGCATCTCTACGGCGAGTTATGTTATCCTTATCAATGGAAGCCCTACCAAGTTTTTCAAAGCAGGAAAAGGCTTAAGGTAGGGGGATCTTTTATCCCCTTACCTTTTTATAATGTGTATGGAAGTTTTGAACTCAATCATAAAAAAAGAAGTGGATTCAAGCATCTTTAAATATCACTCGAAATGTAAGAAAATTGGTCTCACTAATCTTGTATTTGCAGATGACTTACTTCTTTTTTGTAGCCAGAATCTATCAAATGCTTTATGCATTCCCTACACACCTTTAAGTATATTTTAGGCCTACACATCAATTTCCAAAAGGTTCACTTTGTACTGTCAAAGAGAGCTTCTCCGATGGCCTCATAGCTTGCTCTTTTAACAGGAATGATGGAGAAAGAGTAACCTCTACTCTATCTCGGCCTCCCAATCTCTACCAAAAGATTAACTTTCTTGGAATGTTGTCTCCTTTTAGAAAAAATACAGAAGAGGATAGGCTCATGGTTGAATAAATTTTTGTCCTATGCAGACAGGTTACAACTCATAAAATATGTTCTAAACTCATTGCATACATTTTTCTGTCAAAAAGTGTAGCTACAATGATTGAGAGGCTGTTCAAGGACTTCTTATGGAACTATTCAAATGGAGTTAAAGGTCATGCAAAAGTGAAATGGGATGATATCTTCTATCTAAAGGAAAAACGAGGTCTCAACATATATTCGATAAAACTCATCAATCGAATGCTCTTATTGAAGCAGTTTTGGTGGATTCTAGAAGACCGTAATTCCTTATGGATTAGATGGCTTCACTCTTATTTTCTCAAATGTAAAAGCATCTGAGAGCTCCATAATAAAGCACCACATTCTTTCTTTTTGAACCAATTTCTCAAGATGAGGCAAGACGTTGAAGTAGACATGTCGTATTCTATTGGCAACTGGAAACTCATTACATTGTGGTTTGATAATTGATCAGGAAGAGGAGTTCTTATACACTCCTTGGCGGAAGTAAGGGTTTCTATTCACTTCCCACTTAATACAAAGATGGAAGCTTTCATTAGCGGAACAATTGGACATTTTCTTGAAGCTATCAACCAATTACAACCAAACTACAATCTAAACTCGTCCTTATCGAGACACTTTCTTTTGGTACAGTCACCTAACCCATCAGTTGTTGAACAGAAGCCTGAGAGAATTGTTACGTTAGTGCAAACCTGCAGTGAATTAGTCTAGAATTGTCTGGAACAAGAACATTCCTCCAAAGATTTCTTTCCTCTTATGGCTAGCTATCTAAAACCGCCTCAATACATCTGATAGACTCAGGTATTTAACTATTGATAGAAATTGTCTGTTTTGTTTAACAGAGGCTAAATCACATGACCACTTATTCTTCACGTGTGAGATCATCAACTGGATTTGGGAAGTTGTTAAAAGGGAATTTCAATGGTCATTGCTAACTTGTTCACTCTCAACTATTATAAAATGGTTAGCTGATCATCGTTACCCCTGGAATCGATTTATTCTATAGCTATCGGGCTCTGTATACAAAGCGTATGGAAGGAGTGCAATGCCTGAATATTTGAAACTAAGCAGAAAACTCTCTCCCTCCTGATACAAGAAACGCTAAAAATATCCACGAGATTCTAATGCTGAGACATGTTGTTTAACTCATTTACCTCTGTTCTTTATTTTGCTCACCTTATAGTAAGCTAAAGTTGAGGAGTTATAAAATTCAGTTTAACTAGGATCTCTCCCTTTGTTTTGTTTGTTATTGATGTTCTGTACCTATTTACCTTTTATAAAAATTTTTTATTTAAAAAAAATCCTCTATAGAGTAAAAGGTTTCAGACAAGTAGACCTTTATTTTATTATCTCTTTATAATCAACATCAAGGCTCTCATTAGGCTACGACATATAACATAGAGTAAGTAGGCAATATTAAGTACCAATAAAATTATAAAAAAATTTAAAGTCTTCAATTTATCTTTTATAAAGGATTTATTGCTATTTAGTATGGTTGAATTAAACTCTTTTAAGATACTCATGAACTCTTTACAAACATCCAATGAGCTCTTTATTCTTAAAATTAATTACAAAAAAGTTGCATCTATATATTAGTTGGATTGAATGAAATAGAAAATCATTAGCTTTACTCTTTATCAATTTTTAAATACCTAGGCATTTCTAGCACGACAAAGAGATTTCAATCAAATATTGTCAACTACTTTTTGATTCAAATAGAGAATGATCAATAATTAGAATAAGAAGTTACTTTCTTATGTTATAAAGCTTTAACCCATTATCTCAGCGCTTAACAACTTTCATATTTATTAGGGTTATCTTCTAGCTCTCCCTTAGAGTCTTATAAAATATATAGAGAAAATCATTTGTAACTTCTTATGGACATATGGAGTGAGTAATATTGTAGAAGCTAAAGTTAAATGGTCTGATGTTTACATACTTAAGGACAAGAGAGGTATGGACGAAACCTCAATTAATGCCATTAACAAAATGATCCTAGTAAAGAGAATTTGGAAGCTCTGTATATACAAAGAATCTTTTTAAGTTCAATAAATGCATATTTAATTTTTAAGGAAAATAGCCTTAGCAAGGTTAAGTCAAAATTTGAGACATCTTGAACTCTTAGCAGACTTATGATCTTTAGAAATAATGTATGTAAGGAGATGAATAATTGGTTGGCAATGGTAAGGAAATGGTATGAAAATGGCATAGCCAAGGACCCTTACATTGGAACTTATGTTATACCATACTAAAACATAAGGTGATAACTAGCACTGTAATCTCATAAGTCTTTTAAAACCATAATGGAAAATGTCCCTAATTACAAGCCAAACCTGAACATCAAATATGAAATCATTTGGTTAAGGCATAACTCAGGTATTTTCTTAAACAAATATTGCTTAAAGTTTTTATTAATGCTCAACAGATAACACCTTGGTCTAACCTAGTTTAGCTTAGTAACAATCTTCCAAAATCCTTTTATACTCTAGTTAGTAAAATAACGAAGGTTGAAAGCGTTAGATAGAGTTAATGGAAACTCCATTATCAATAAAGCTATAACTAGGAAAAATGAAACATTCAATGGTATAATGTAATGGATTGGGCTAATAAAACTCGATACAATTTAAAGGTGATCAAATTGTGCTTAAAAATAGTAACTTTAGAGGGAAAGGAATAATTTAATCTTTATAAATAAGAAGCAAAACATTTGATCTTTATATTAGAACACCATCTATTGGATTAAAGAAATCATATTAGCTAAAGGATTCACCTCAGACATAAGTCAAGACATAACTATAAAATGGAACATTTCCGAAGCCTAACATACCTTTGTCTTCTTTTATCCTTAGCTTTTCCTATACTACCTTAGTCATTATTTATTAATTTACAGTTTTTTATTTATCTTGTCTTTCTTGTTTTGACTTCTATTTCTTCATTTGGTGAGTGCATTACTTTTCTTTTGCCATAAAAAGAAAATAATTGTATATTGCCTTATAAACCTCTTGTAGTATATAGTTAGTCCAATAAATCCTCTAAGCTCATTCATAATTATAAGAATATGTTAGTTTATAACAACCTTTAATTTCTTTTAATTAGTAACAACTCCTTGTTCTAGTATGGAGTCGCTCAAGTAATTAATTTTCCTTACCCAAAGGTACATTTTCTAGCTTTAATAAATTGGTGGCTCTAAGTTATATTAAAATGAGGAACTATAAATAAGCATATCATAAAAAGTAATAGGGTATACCTTCTAAGATAAGGTATAAAAATATTTTTAATTAAAACTTGAAAATATGGGAGGGGAATAATCAGAAACTCATAATGACCCTAATGGCTACTAAAGCCTGTTGTATGAATATTTTTAGAATGTATGCAAATTTCATTGACACCTAGAACTTAAATCTAGCTTAGAGTATTAATTAGACCTATATAGTGAATATAAAAACGGATAAGTCAATGGAATTAGGAAATTATCTTTCACATTTTGTTTATTAAGTTTCTTATAATCAATGCATATGCACCAAAAAATGTCTTTCTTTTTCACCAGTACTACAAGAGATGAGTAAAGACCCATGTTATATTGTATAAATTCTTGTTTGATCAACTTATGTACTATTCACTCAATAACATCTTTTGTCATTCCAAGTATCTATAATGTCTGATATTCACAGTATCACTCCCTTTTTATTGTAATCATGGTTCCTTGTAGTTGGTAATTGCCTTATTTCTTAAAAAAATCATTTTGCACTTAGCTAGTAGTACACTTACTTCAAAATAAGTTATGTTGTTGCTACTCACTTCCCAGCTACAATTATTGAAACTCATGCTTTATACAATAACATAAAGGCAACACAAACAATTGTCCTGTACATGGTCCTTTTATCACTCTATGAAGACTCTTACCAAAACTCTTGTTTAGATCTTCCTTTAAGGTCATAAACTTTTCCTTCTAGTTAAATGTAATAGTTTTGTTCTTTAAGCTATATAAAATGTCATCTAACATGGATAATTACACACTTAAAACTATATCACAACCCCCCAAGATTACCACTAACACATCAATTATGAATAATGTCCCTTAAATTAACCAGGCAAAATTTTGACATAATTAAAAATAACCTAGTTAATTATAAACATTACTTTTTTTCTTTTTTCTTGTCAAAATATCTATTACTGACTTATTTCTACAATGTTTTTGGATATAATAATTCAACTATAAGTTCTACTTGTAGCTTAAGTCCTTTAAGAAAAAAACTAAATAAGTATGATTCAAGCAAACACAATATGTTAAAATAACAATTAACTAATGTACTTTTGTACTGATATAATGTGCATAATTCCATAAAATTGAAGATCTCTTCGATAAAATGTTGAACCAGTGCTAAAACATACTCACCCCATCTTAAATTGTTTTGGTTAATTTATTTTGAAGATATATATAAATGTTGTCGTTATAAATTCATTTCTTTCCTATAGAAGGGTGTTATAGATACTTATTTTTTTCCATGCATTTTGCTAAATTTTTAATTAATTTATCTATTTTCAAACTTAGAAAAGTAAAATCTTGTTTTCATGTTTTCTTATCTTTTGTAGTATACATTTTTTTCAAAAATTTTATCACTGGGTTTAACTATGTGCTTTTTATTTTACAATTTAAGTGTTAATTTATAATACTTTTAGGTAAATTTGACAAGATAAATAATTCATTAATCTTGTCCAACTTACTTTCCCTGATTTTAACTTCTATACATTTCCTTTTAAATTAACATTATCCTCTATGATAGCTATAGTTTCATTATTTTTAATTTTGACTATGGGCATTAATTTTGTATCTTAAAATTATAACTTTTAAAATGTTTTTTAGGACAGTTTGGGTTAATTTGCAAATATTGGATGTTGTTGAAGACAATACATATAATTAATCAATAAGAATGGTGAGGTTTATGGGTTTATGAGCAGTCCACAGGAAACCACTAAAAAAAAACCAGCTTGTTAGATGAAGTGATCGTTATTATTAGAAAAATGATACAAAATGAAGGAATGCATCAATAACAACAAAGGTAAGTCCTCATTTTCAAATTATGCTTGTAATTATTTTTTTATGTTAACTTATTTTTTGTCTTCTGATAAAGTTCCTATGAAAATTAATAGAAAATCGATTGAAAAGGTTGACATTTGAATAATGTCAAAGCAAGCGAGAAAAAAACGATTAGTGAGCCAAGAAATATTAAAATTGTCATCAATCTCACATCTCTTTTATTGATACGCATATATCTACTCCAAATCTCTCATTATTGCCGAAATATTTGACAGCATTATAGTCTAGGACAATATCTGTGTAATTCGAGAAAGAATATGTGTGTATATTTGACCCAGTAATATAGGAACTGATATAGGAAAGCCACCGGTTTATTTTAGGAATAATGAGCTGTTGTAATATGGCATCATTTGTATATTTATACGGGTACGTTCTGATGAATAAACGGAGGGAAAAACATTTCAGCATGGTATCAGAGACATCTGGGATCTGATATCCAAATAGCAGGAGGGAAGTTCTGCATCTGTGTGATGGCGGAAAAAGGAGAGGAGAAAACTCAGGGTGATGGAACAAAGAAAAGTCTATCTCCTTATGAGTTGAATGCGAGTGACAATCCTGGAAACGTGATCACACAGGTGCAACTAAGAGGAGAAAATTATGAAGAGTGGGCCAGAGCCATAAAAATCTCTTTGCGTGCCCGAAGAAAGTGGGGGTTCATAGATGGAACCCACAAAGAACCGAAGAAGGATGCACCAGAGTTAGAGGATTGGTGGACAGTCCAATCCATGATCGTGTCCTGGATACTAAACACGATTGAACCAAACCTGCGTTCCACTGTGACATACGTGGAAAATGCGAAAGACTTGTGGGAAGATATTAAAGAACGTTTTTCAGTTGTGAATGGGCCGAGAATCCAGCAACTGAAGGCAGAATGGGCGGATTGCAAACAACAGGGAATGACTATGGCTGCCTACTATGGAAAACTGAAAATGCTGTGGGATGAGTTAGGCAATTATGAGCAAATTCCGCAGTGTATATGTGGAGGATGCAAATGTGGTATGGCGACCAAGCTTGAGAAACGAAGAGAGGAGGAGAAGGTTCATCAGTTCCTAATGGGGCTCGATGACGTAAGCTATGGAACAGTGAGGTCTAGTGTGTTGGCAACGGATCCCTTGCCCTCATTGAATCGAGTTTACGCGACTATGGTGCAGGAGGAAAGAATGAAAACAATCACTAGATCCAAGGAGGAAAAGGGAATGGTTGTGGGCCTCGCAGTGCAGGCGGGATATAAAAGCAAGGGACGAGGTGAGGCAAAAGATAAATCAACGATGTGCTCTCACTGTGGAAAAACTGGGCATGATGCAAAGGGGTGTTTTCAAATTATTGGGTATCCTGAATGGTGGGGCGATCGTCCACGAGCAGATACAGGAGGTAGTCAATTGAAACAAGGAGCATCAGGAGGAAGGGGTAGAGGAAGCACAGCACGTGCCAATGTGGCACACGTTTTTGGGGGAAGCTGCGGTGCCCCGAGAATGGAAGCAGGGACACATGAAACAGTGGGTTTGAGCAACGAGCAATGGCAAACACTGGTGGACATGTTGAAGTCGCACAAGACAAGTGATACTGAGAAAATGATTGGTAAGAGAACATGTGATTGGTGGATTATTGACAGTGGTGCCTCTAATCATATGACAGGGAGGTTGCAGAACTTGCATGAGGAGAAAATTATACAAGATTGCCCGGTGGGATTGCCAGATGGAGAAATAGTGTATGCAAATAGGAAAGGAACAGTGAAACTTGATGGAGGACTCGAACTTAAAAATGTCTTATATGTGCCGAAATTGACATGCAACTTGATCTCTGTGTCACAATTAACAGACGAAGCACAGTGTGTGATAACATTTACTAATAAACTGTGTTTAATGCAGGACCTCACTTCGAAGATGCTGATTGGAGCAGGTGAATGGAAAGATGGGCTCTACATATATCGTGGTATGAGTGGCAAAGTTTTTCATATCAACACAAACAATCAACTGGAGCTATGGCACAAACGGCTAGGACATCCATCTTACAAAATTGTTCAATTGATTCCAAGTGTGAATGGAAGTTGGAAAAATGAGTCCATGAATAAAATTTGTGAAATATGTGAAAGATCCAAGCAAACTAGAGAAAAGTTCCTTTAAGTGAGCATCAAGCGTCAGACGTTTTTGAATTAATACATTGTGACTTGTGGGGACCTTATAAAATCCTTCATCGTGTGGTGCTTCATATTTTTTAACTTTAGTTGATGACTGTTCTCGAGCTGTCTGGATATACTTACTGCGTGACAAGAAAGAAGTATCTCAGACATTGATAAATTTCTTTACTTTAGTGGAACAACAGTACCAAAAATGGGTGAAGGCTGTGCGTAGTGATAATGGAACGGAATTTATGTGTCTTAAAACAATATTTCCAACAACATGGGATCATTCATCAGACCTCATGTACGGGCACACCACAACAAAATGGACGAGTCGAGCGAAAACATCGTCATATCCTAAATGTGGCCCGCGCCCTCAGATTTCAAGGGAATCTCCCTCTCCATTTTTGGGGTGAATGTATCTTAACTGCTGGATACCTACTTAACCTTACACCCTCATCGGTACTCAATGGCAAGACCCCATATGAAGTCATCACAGGCAAGCAACCCTCTTATGACCACTTGCGGGTCTTCGGATGTCTCTGTTATGCACATAATCAGCATAGACAAGGGGATAAGTTTGCAAGTCGTAGCCGCAAGTGTGTTTTCGTTGGTTACTCCTATGGCCAAAAGGGATGGAAAGTCTATGATCTGGAAAAGAAAAGTTTTTTTGTGTCCAGGGACGTGAAGTTTGTAGAGGATCAATTTCCCCTTTCCTTAAGCTCCCCTTCCACTGATACGACTCCAACTATCATGCAGCCTTATTTGATGCCTATTGAAGGAGAAGTGCTCCATGACGTTGACCCACCTGCTGAGCCCGTGTCTCCACTCAGGTTTAATGCACCTAATGTGTCTAATACTGACGGCAGGGGGGGACTTGACACAACCCATGATACACCACAAACAAGTGAGGAAGCATCTGACTCCCAAATTCAAGAAAATGACAGAGACCCCACTTCCCCACAAACAAGCATGACTGACGAGCCGCTTGGAAGAGGCCACCGCTTGAAGAAGCCGCCTGTCAAACTTCGAGACTATGTCACTCATGCCACGATTCAACTCAGCCCATCGACCTGTTCTTTGCTTTCATCAGATAACTCATTGTATCCTCTCAAAAATTATGTGACTTGTGATAAATTTTCATCTCTCCATCGAGCGTTCCTTGCAGGACTACAGGCCGAAACAGAGCCCACTCTATTCTCCGAAGCTGTCAAGGATGCACGCTGGAGGGATGCCATGGCTCAAGAAATTATTGCGCTCCAAAACAACGACACTTGGGATATTACCCCACTGCCTCCTAGAAAGAAAGCCCTTGGGAGTAAATGGATTTATCGGATCAAGTATCACTCTGACGGCAGTATTGAACGGTTTAAGGCACGCTTGGTCATCTTAGGCAATCATCAATGTAACACCCCATTACCCTAGAGTACGTACCGGAACGCCCGTAGGTCATTCCGACATATAACCTAAGATAACGGAGCGTTACGTGCAATTAATATAGAATTCCACATGGCATCACATACATTAAAAGAATAAGAACCAGTAAATGTAATTCACAAAAGTTTTAAAACCAAAATCCTC
>JANIIA010000002.1:42392542-42432081 GCA_027478495.1 Erythroxylum alaternifolium | reverse complement strand
CATATATGAATGCATGCATATGTCACTATACACTTATACACTCCTTTTCATGGCAATAGGTGAGGGGATGTTACAATCAAATTGAAGGGATCGATTATAATGAGACCTTTGCTCCTGTGGCCAAGATGGTCACTATCCGCACTGTCCTTGCTGTTGCCGCTGCAAAAGACTGGGAACTCCACCAAATGGATGTTCACAATGCTTTCCTTCATGGTGATCTTTCGGAAGATGTGTACATGAAACTCCCTCCTGGCTTCAAGGTGTCGCAACCAAACCTGGTGTGTAGACTCCGAAAATCCCTATACGGTCTCCGCCAAGCTCCCCGCTGTTGGTTTGCCAAACTCTCCGCTGCTCTTCTCTAGTATGGGTTTCGTTACTGTCCATCGGATCACTCTTTGTTCTGCTTTAAAAAGGCCAGCGTGCAGTTAGTAGTTCTGGTATACGTTGATGATCTTGTTATTTCAGGTAATGATTCTCAGGCTATTTGACAATTTAAAGATTATCTTCACCGCTGCTTCCACATGAAGGACCTAGGAAAGTTAAAATATTTCTTAGGGGTGGAGGTTGCGAGGTCCCATACGGGAATCTTTTTGTGCCAACGGAAGTACGCATTGGACATTGTTCAAGAAGCTGGTTTACTTGGAGCAAAACCGGTAGCCACTCCAATTGAAGAAAACCATCATTTGGCCTTGGCTACTGGGCCCTTACTTTCTGACCCTGGACCATATCGACACTTGATTGGGCGCCTTATTTACCTATGTTTCACCCGCCCAGAGCTCTCCTACAGTGTCCACATCTTGTCTCAATTCATGCACCAACCGAGAGAAGAACACTGGCAGGCTGCTTTGCGCGTGGTACGCTACCTTAAGGGCCAACCCGGTCAAGGTATCTTATTGCACCGAAACAATGATCTACGTCTATATGGGTGGTGTGACTCAGATTGGGCTGGTTGCCCTATCACCCGGCGATCACTGACAGACTGGTTCATTTTCCTTGGCACCTCCCCCGTTTCTTGGAAGACCAAGAAACAACACACGGTCTCAAAATCATCCGCCGAAGCAGAATATCGCTCCATGGCCACCACCACCTGTGAATTAAAATAGTTGAAGGACATTCTATCTACTCTTGGCATCTCTCATACGGAACCTATGCATCTCAACTGCGATAGCCAAGCTACGCTCCATATCGCCAAGAATCCCGTTTTTCATGAACGCACAAAGCATATCGAAGTCGATTGTCACTTTGTTCGGGATGAAATTCTTCGCAACACGATCCGACCTTCATATGTCTCCACTCATGCTCAACTTGCCGATCTCTTTACCAAGGCACTTGGAGCCAAACAATTCAGTTCATTATTACGCAAGTTGGGCATCCACAATCTCCATGCTCCAACTTGAGGGGGGGTGATACGCATATATCTACTCCAAATCTCTCATTATTGCCGAAATATTTGACAGCATTATAGTCTAGGACAATATCTGTGTAATTCGAGAAAGAATATGTGTGTATATTTGACCCAGTAATATAGGAACTGATATAGGAAAGCCACCGGTTTATTTTAGGAATAATGAGCTGTTGTAATATGGCATCATTTGTATATTTATATGGGTACGTTCTGATGAATAAACGGAGGGAAAAACATTTCAGCATTTATATATAATTGTATATTAATTTATATATATATATATTTGTTATTAAGGAAAAAATAATTTAAATTTTATCCAAATTATCATAATTAACCCAAGATTTATTTTTTGACATTTTAATAGTTGAACTCTAATTTTATATTAAATATAATATGACATTAGCTCCAGCTACAAACCATTATTGAATCAATTAATATAACTACCAAGTGGACTTTATTTTTACTTCTTGGGACATACTCAATTAATAAAAAATTGAAAAGGAACTTTTATAACTAACTAAAAGAAAGAAAAATTAATAATTGAGAAAACATTAAATTTGAGTTGGGAATTTTTTGAAATATGAATGTTTAAGGTCATTAGCATTCGAATGCTCTATATAATGATAGGTTGAATTGCTTAAGCGAGGTCTACATCAGGTGTAATCTTTGGTTACCCATTAGCTTGATTATATAATATTAAGAATAGTAATAGAATTAACTCACTATGTGATTTACATAGCTACATAAACCACAGGTATATGAATTGTACTAAGAGTAAAATGAGGAAGGGAAGCAAAATATAAGTTTATTATGTTTAATATTGTCACAAAGTTATTTTGCATTAGCAATGATAAAGGAAGTAGTGGTGGTGGCAGCGACAAAGATGCTAGCTTGGAGGAGTAATAGTATGGTGGTAAAGGTGTTGGATTGTGGTAGTAAGTGTTATATCTACATTTATTATTTATTAGTATTACTAATCCATGAAATTCCTATTTCTAAAAGGTTATGCTATGTTTGGTTGAGGTTTATTAATGAAATAGAATGTAATATTATTTCATCGTGTGAGAAGAGAGTTTATAATGAAATAAAATAGAATGAGATGAAATATGAGAGTTTCATATTACACCTCATTCTATCCTAAACAGAACAAGAAAAAACCTCTAATTTCAAGTATTAAGATATTAAAAAGGAGAGTTTCGATAATTTATTTAAAATTATGAATCAAATTTTTTTCTCGTTATTAAATATTTGATTTGTAATTATTGATACCAAATGAGGGAAAAGTGGAATAAGAGAAACTACAATCTATGTCATAATAAATTTAATAAAAGATTGGTAAACAAATATGATTAAGCGGTCTAATCATAAGTCAAGTCCATTCTTAAAGTTTTAACAAAAAGTCAAAACAAACTCGTGTGTCAAAAAATCACAATCTAAAAGTTACAAAAATATAATATCTCTAAAAACTTTGGTCCCCATTTCATCATTTTTTATCAAAATAAAAGCTTATTTTTATAATCAATAGTTATCTTTTAAAACCAAAATCAAAAGCAAAGTAAAACTCATTTCATAAAAAATACATACGTAGTTTAGGTTCACTAGAATTGGATTCAAGTCAATTTTATTTTAAGTTTTGGCTAAAGGCGTAATATTCAATATTTTACAAAAAGTGTTAAGTCCCTACTTTTCCCGGTAGGAGTTTCCCTCGTACTCAAAAAAGAAAAAAGTTAAGTCCCTACACTATATTTGTAAGATCATTTTGCATCCTAATATTATTAAAAGAATACTCATTGCATCATCTATATGATATAAAAGCAATACTCTTGGTACTATTTTATAGATTAATTCTACTCATTGCATCTTAAATAAGGTATAAAAATAGTAACAGAGAAAATTTTTAAAATTACATCAACATCTAAGAAATCCAAATTATCCAACTCAAATGTTACATTGGCTAAGATGATAGTTCAACTACTTCCATTAGAATTTAGATTACTATTAATATTATTTTGAAAACATTGAAATACAATGAAAAACTATTTACATTTACATAACCAAACGCAAATATTAGCTTTCAGGACTACAAGGAAACAACATACACACCATTTTCAGGTGAATTATTAGCTGGTTACTTAAAGATCATTAGAAGTTGAACTAAACGGCCTGTAGCTTGTAAGCTGACGGCATCATTTCATTATTCACAACTGTAAGAACTAATCCCTTAATCTCAAATTCTAGTAATACATAGATTATTATCCCCATGCTAAGCTCACAATTAGGTCAACGCCTGGACTTTAACCATGATGCCCGGTATTATATAGTGCTTTAGTAAAACACCTTGCTGGAATTGGCACTGCATCTTTACCTGCACCTTCATGTTTAAACAGCAACGAGTAGAGATATGGAGTAGAGATATGCAATGAGTATTCTTTTAATAATATTATGATGCAAAACGATTAGATGAGATTTTTTATTGTATTAAATTTCTTAAGAAAACAGATTTTCTGTAGAAGCTCCTCAGGTCCACATGTTACAGGCCCTCAAAATTTCGAATGCTTATGTAGTAAATTGGTTAAATGGCAATTAATTAGGGGTGGAAGTGGAAGCGTGTTACCATCAAAGCCAGCTGAGTGTGCCGCCGTTGGCTCACCGATCAAGACTACGACTACGAGTCATCTAATTCAACAAGCTGTGCGCGCCTCTCCGCAGCCTTCTTCCTAACAAAAATGCCCCACCTCAGGGCTGCTTTGAGCTTGAGCCATCCAATGACAGCTTTGCCTGATGAACGAGATGGATCATCGCCAAAGCTATAATTTGGAGACTGGGCGGCCATGTAATTTGAGCAGTAAGGGTACCCTTCTTCAGCGACATTCGGGGTAAGACCTTGACCCCCCACGTTAAAGATGCGCAGAAGATGTTGCATATCTTCATTTTCAAGCATCTCATTACTTCTCATACCAATGTCCGCCTCCGGGAGTAGGTCCTCATGTGCCTCATACGAAGTAAGATTTGATGTTCCAATATTCTGGAAGCCTGAAGTACATAATTGTGGTTGACCAAGAGCTAGCAAATTGTCACTCCTTGTATATTGTGCCTGCCGCAAGGTACTGACTAATGGGTTTTGTGGAGGTATTGAAGAAGCATCATACTGAAATGGCATGTTGAGGTTTTCCTTCTGTGACTGCCTTGGGAATCCCAAACTATGATTATACCCTGATACGAAGGAAAGAGCAATGGGGCAATCAGCAACCAAAACATATGGAGAGGCTCTACCAACAAGAATGTGAAAAGCTTTAGAGCAGACATTGAAGCACTAGGGAGACAATCTTCCTAAAGGTAGAAGATTGAAGAACATTAAGCATCTTCTACTTCCTATAGTTGGCATCATAATATCAAGATCGTGTAAATGGAAAACATACCTCCAACTGCTGAACTGGGGTCCATAGTAGGGTGCTCTAAATTGACTTCAACAGAATCAGTTGGTACGGCAATTTGATGACCACATGAATTTGAAAAATTTTGTTGACCAATTGGAACATCAACATTGGAAACGATATTGCTCCCGTTCTGCTTGAAGTCTGTGAATGAGTTGCCATCATACTCTACAACATGAGCCCAGTTTTCATATGCCTGTTTTACCAAGCTGTCCACATAGACCTGAAAGAGATGAAGCATTTGCAATTTCTGAACCTCCATCCTAGTATATTTTTTAAAGTCGCATGGTAACGAGCGATAAGGTAAGATTTTGGAATGTATTATTTTTCTCTGAAGAGTATAGATATCTTCAACTGGAATTTTGTTGGGTTTCCTTAAAATTCCTTTTTTATGCATTTAATATTGTCGACCTTGATTTTAAGACGGGGTGTAAACCAAAAATTCTTTCAAAGAAATATGGAATGCAACAAGAATTTCAGAGAGAGGAGCTGGTGAACACAATAACTTTAACAAATACTGGAATGGAGGATTAGCTACCTTTTGACTGTCAGAAAGGGAGTCAGCTAAGTGGTACTGCCCGTTAACAATTAAGCCACTCAACTCATAGATAGTGTTGAAAACAACAGCCACATTTCTTTCATCACCGGGGTAATAGACATAAAGTTTTCCACTCAGAGCGCAAGTCTTTGCATGATCTATAAGAACATCCCACATCTTATTTGACATGCCACTTCCCAGAATCTGTACAAAACGATGGAAAATGAATTTCGAAACAATAACAGAAGTATTGAAGAGTCTGATTGACAAGAACGTTGAATTCTTACATGCCGCAATCTTTGTGCATCTCTAACTTCAAATTGCAGAAAGTCTTCAACAGTGTATATTCCAGCCTTATTTAGCCTCTTATGAAATGAACCATCTTTACCAATCTTCTCTAATCTCCAAACTTCATCATTTAGAGCAGGTGGATAATGTTTCTTGTACACTGCAAGGTCAAAACACATCATCTTTAGCATCTTCCAAAAAACATGACAAAGCCGAAAAAGAAACATGATATTTCTTAAAATCAGTTCTATCTAATGCTTACATTCTCCTCTATGATCCTTAACAGTGAAAGCATCTGTTTTTGCCTCTCTAATACGAACGGTTTCGGAATAGCCTGATGCAACCTTCAATCCCAGTCTGAACTTCCTGCTTCTTATCCAGCTGGAATTGTCAGTAAACGTCAGTTCGCCTAGAGTTCCTATGCCTCCTTTCAGTGTCACTTGAAGATCCCCAGTAAGAAGGGGCCTCTTTCCTTCACGTTCTTTCACTATATGAGAATCAAATTCTTCTCGAGTCCAATTATCATTATCTTCATTGTTGAAATCACCTTCAAGTACAACAACATCTAGTTTCACTGAGGATTCTGGACCAGATGTGATAATATTGCCTGTGTTTGCATCAACCAACACAATATGGATAACAGCACCCTGTTCCCCTTCTACTTTACCACCAGTGAAGAGAGGCAGGGACAACCTGGACCTGAAATGCAACTGCAAATTTCTTCCATCTGTTCCTTCTATCCGTTTGGGAGACAATCTGCATCTTTTAAACCATCAGCATAACAACTTATCACGCAAAACGCAAGCAATGAGCTTGATCAACAAAATGTTGCAAAGGGATGCACAATTGACATGCAAAGCCTTTGTTAATAAACAGGGAACAGTGAAATTTCCCCATCTCCCACGTAAAGGCTGCATAACATGAGTGAAACAGACTAATTGAGAAACAGAAATAAATTTGACCTTAGGCCAACTAAGAGAACTGTGTATATTATTGAACAAAAATGATGCAAAAGAGCTTAGAGCTCATAAACGAAAGACAAATTAGTCTAAGTGCAAGCTTTAATTAGGTAAAATGAAGAATAGGACTTGAAGTGACAGCAAGGGCAACAAGAGCTTAAAATTACTTTATGCTAAAGTTTTTCCTCGTTATATAAGATATAATAATAAGTTAGATATTTTTCTAATTTATTTAAGACTCAGGCTTATTCAAGAATAAAGAATCCTTAATAGAATAAGATTTAAGTTTGCTCTGAAAATTTTATTTAGAATCCTTTCCTATTAGAATAAGGATTCTAAGAACTTTTATAAATATACATGTACTCAACCCTTTAAGAAGAAGATATCCTAAATTTTTTCTATAAATTTGAATTTTCAATTAGACCCTAGAAGTGATTCCTAGTTTCTTACCCTCAATTACTTGTTTAACATACTATAATAACAACAATATTCCAGTAAAAATCTCACTGACCGCAAAGTCTGAAAAGGTCCAAAACTATGCTGCCTTTTTCCTAACAATTAGAGAGGTTATTTACTTAGACTAGATTTCAGCAAATTTCACCTAAAAGTTCAGCAATTAAACCCTAAATTCTAACCAGATCAAACCCTAAAATACTAGCCTAAATTTTCAACAATCAAACCTTGAAAACCCAGCTATACCAGATATGAAATTCCCAAGCTGAAATTCAGAACAGAAATCTAATATTTCAGCAGCCAAACCTGAAATCTGATATTTCAAGAGCCTAACAGCATTCAACAGTTAGTTTTTATGTTTTAGCTACTAGTTGGAATTTTTTCTATTTGTCTTACATCAAGAAATCAGATCTATCATCACGACATAAATTGTATAAAAAATTGAGAAGCAAGAAAACCCATGATCATGCATGGACACAATCATCTTAGCAAGGAGTAGGGTCAATTGCTTGGTAACACGAGGTATCCTGAAAAGTGAACTCAGCTTCAAGTAGAACAAAAAGGGCAATGGTACCAACAATATATCAAGCCTCTAACATATCCCAAAAAAGAGTGAATACCAACATATTAAATATAAAAGTTCCTTTCAAACTGAGTCGCTACTCGCTAGAACCATACCCTCCACTTAGTAAGGCAGGGGCTAATTTTGCAAAGGCACGCTCCACTTCCTCGCTAACCTGCCCAGCATTTAAAAACCCAAGTCAACAGTTGAACGCACATTATACATGAATATTTTTAAAAAGGGATTACGTATGCTAGAAATAACCATCTTTTAAAACTATGAGAAAACAAACACTGGATTTGGCAATCCAATAGAAAATAAGGGAAAAATTTTACAAGAAACTTGTAGGCTAGTTAAAAGTATGAATGACATGCTGGTACAGAATCGTAGCATAAGCATCAAATACGGTATTCCTAACCCTTTAATAGGAATAATAAGACACATGTGGAAGCATTCTAACTTACAACTCTCCTCATAATAGGCTCAAATGAAGAGCAAAGCTTCTGAAGAGCGTCAACTCTGAGAGCTTCAAACATCACGCTGCAGGAAAATTTAAAAGAAAAAAGAAAATAGATAGCATCAAATGTTTCATTTGAAGTGAATAACAAGTAAGGACTAGATGTGGGCAACCCTTAAATTCAACAAAGAACTGATATAGGTGCAATGTTGAATTAAAATTTAAGGAAAGTTTGGTTTCACTTTTTTTTTTTTCTGTTTTAGTTTATATTTTTCAAAAAAAGTAAAATTTTTTGGTGATGATAATAAAATTTAAAGATAAATTATTTTAATTAAATAAATTTATCATAGTTTATTAAAACATATATTTTTAAAAGTAAAATTTTATTTGTTATAAATATATTTAATTATTAAATCAAATTTAAATATTTTAAAAATATTTTAAACATTAAAAATATATTAAATTTTCTCTTTTTGTCTGTAAAATTTTTAATTCTCGTAATTACGCACTAAATTTCAAAAAATGCCTACGACGCCCACCACAACAAACAAAGGGGGAAAGCTTGAATCAAATAGGCGGCGCGGCATAATTTCACATTTTTTATTATATTTAATTTAATTACAAAAATTAAATAAAGTTATTAAGTAATGCATAATTTTTGTTAATAATTAATATATTAAATAATTAAATATTATATATCTAGTTGACAATAAAGTAAATTATGAAAAACAAAAACAAACTAATAAAAATTTCTATTTATAACTTTTATAATTTTAAAAAATTAGAAAAATCTAAAACCAAAAATTTAAACACAAATTTTTATTAAAGTTAAAAATTAAAAATTAAAAACAGCTGCTTTCGACTTATTCAGAATAATATTAGAGTCAATTTTGATGGGAATTTTTCATGTATGAAAAAATAAATAACACCTCAGGTAGCAATTCTAAGTTCAGTTACAATTGGCACCTTTGTACGTTCTAGTACAAACCAAATGAAGTAACAGGACCCAGTACACAAGCTGTTTGTGTTTGTTCGAAAAAGCTTGTATCTGAAAGTGGTTAAACAAAGATGAACAAAGCTTCTACTTCTCTTAAACACAAAAATAGGTTAAAGCCTCAGCTCAGAAAAGTTACCAATTTACTTCATCTTAACAGAGAGCCGGAGAAAGTTAAAGTTGCAAGTGTACCTAGACAAAGCAGGGCGTTTCCTAGTAGGCTGTCCTTCTTCACCGGAGGTGGAGTCGAAACCTCTCTTCTCCGACGGCGACATGTTATTCGATCCCTCAATGTACTTGGTTTGCATCTTCACTCTGTGTTAGGTTACCCAGAAAATGTATTACAAAACAAATAAAGACACAAAAGGTAAGGAACAAATCATTACTTGGTCATTTACCAAAGGGAGAGAGATAGACTCTGTTCATAAGGGAAGAACAGGAAGGAGAAGAAGCAAAAGCAGAGAATAATACACGTCCTAGGGAAAAGAGGGGACAAAGAAGAAAAGACGAGAGAAAACTGGGTTCCATTTGAGAATCTAAGAAGTTTCCGCGAAGTGTCTGGGAATTTTCGGTGGTTGAGACTTTGTATGTTAACCGCACTAAAGTCAGGCACAGTCACAGTAACTCTTTATTCCCTACTTGATGCTGATGAAGATGGCATTTTGTGACGGGGGGACCTGTGCCGTTGGATTAGGTGAAATCTTTTTTTTTTCAACGATTCATTTTAATAATTTTGTTGTTAAAAAATAATTAGATTTATTTTTAAAAATTAATTAATTAATTAATTAAATTATAAACTATAAACTAATATGGAATAAGTGAGTGATGGAATCAAATCCTCAAAATTAAGTTACAATTGAATTAAAATTTTATAGTTTCCGAAATCCATTTAGTACGGTATGACAAAGATAATTGCATTTAAACAAATCGTCGGCAGCCACAAATTTGTTTGCTAAAGGAAAGGAAGTAGTAAAGTGGGAATAGGCGGCTATCGGCCATAATAAGTGGATCACTGGATTGGTTTGATGTATATAAGTCATAGCTGGACTGTATTGGTTTGTCATGGAATCTTCAAATTCGGTATTCAGATTTCAGCATCCCGTGTAAGGCAAAATATTGAGAAAAGGAAGTGTTTGTTCTATTGTCATGTCGGTTAATATGTGTATCTGTTTGCGAGCTTAGAAAGTATACCCCAAAACAATCACTAATTTTAAGGTATAATTTGAGAAGAATTCGGACCATAAAGAAAAAAGGTGAAACTTCAAAGATTTGGCATGTTGTCAATAAAGGCGGAGTGAAGGAAGTGACCATTGGTAGGGATCATGGGGCATCGTCGCGGACACACACTTCCATAGTTGAAAGTGAACCGTATACATATTAAATAAACTACCTTGTACGGTAAGAATGGTTTCCGTTTTCCGTCATCAATGCTCTGGTCTCTAAAATTAAGTACAAGTGGACCAGTTAACCATCAAACACATGTGTGGAGGCTCCCGGAATTTTGAGAACGTGCAACTATGCGAGGACAATATCATAACACCCACGAAGGGCCCTCCCTACGATTGCTTGAATTCACGCGCCTAATTACAAAACTTTCAACAACTTACGGTGTCCCTGGTCAAGATGATCTTATTCTTGCTTCTAAGGATACAATGGCAGACCCGAATGAACTCCGTGAACTTTATTTTTTAAAATTTTAAAAATTAAAAATAATATTATTTTATTCTAAATGATGTCATTTTATGTAAAAACTTTGGGCTTAATGTCAAGTAGTCCAAGTCTAAGTCCAGTTCAAAACAAAAAAAAAAATTACCCAAAGTTAGCCTAAAGCCTAGTCAACTTAGGTTGGACTGAGCCATTTTTGCCATTCGATAAAATATGATTTGACTATGTTAATTAGACTTGTCTCCTTTGTTTTGGATTAATTTTGGTATTTTTAATGGTAAAATTAATATTTATTTTATTTTAAGAGATAACAAGTAAAGATTTGATCAAATTAGAGCATTATTTATTAAAACCACAAAAAATTGACAGATTATTATAGTGGAAAAGGTGAGATCACGCTTAATGTCAAATTCATCGTAAAAGTTTCAATTTAGATAGGAGATTTATTTTCATCTCTATTATGTAGGGATTTGGATTTGTTTAGAGAGGAATCTCTGCAATATTGAAAGAAATTAATTTTTTTAGAGAAAAGAGGAAAAAAAAAGTCACACATCTTCACCATAATTCTCTTTTCATTTTTCGGTGTGTTTTCTCTTCATCTTCCATCTTCCATCTTTTTATCTATTTTTTTGTATTGAAACAATAATTACGAGTGGCTACATCTAAATATTTTGATTTAAAGAGATTCAAATTCTAGTTGTAACCTTGTGAGATTTTTTTCTGAACCTAATTTTATTTTAATCCAAGTATTTATTGTTTTGTTTTCTTTTATTTCATGAATAATCAACATTGATTAATCTAACAAATTAATTTGATGTTAATTATTCTATAGTTATCTATGAATTCAGTGATATGTAATTGTTAAGAAAGATTGGTAGAAGCAGTAAGTAGATTATTTATGAAATTGCATAATTAACTTATGAAAAAAAGAAAACTAAATTGAATTGTTGCAGCTATCTCAATTATTTAATTTAAGGTTTAGGTTTTTTTACTAAATTTATTGCCATCATTTAGTTGATATGAAATGATATCATAATTAATCAATTGATGGTAAGTTTTGGTTTAAATATTCAGTTTAAACCAATTAATTTATAAAAATTGAGACTTATTATTAATATTTAGTTGAATTATAAAAATTATTCTTTTTAAATCAATGATTAAAGTTATAATTGGAAGAGATCTTTCCCTTGGATTAGAATTAAGTACCATCAAATTTCTTACTTTAATACTTAGTTGATTTATTTTGATTCGTTGTTAAATTTGGTTTATTAGTGAATTGATTATAACCCCCCACCTAACCCTAAATTTATTTTATCAACTGAAATTAAGAAATTAGCTTTCAATTCTCTTAAGATTCGACTTGATTTCACGATTATAGTGGATCATAACTAATTTTGAGGGTTTCAGTATCCCATTCACCATTACTACTTACTTCTTCTCTTATATGGATTATTTTAATTCCTATTCCTTTCTCTCAAATCTCTTTTTTGCCTTTGTTGTTGATAACATTTCTTCTTTTGTATTCCATATTTTATAAGTTTTCCTTAACTTTTTTAGTTCTACAATATTTTTTATTTTATGTTACTTAAACCTTTGGTCAATCTCTGAATTTGTTTTTCTCTTTTAGTGAATCTTATATGCACATATATAATATTCATATTTAGATTGGTATTACCCTTAACTAATTCTTGTCTTTCCATCAAGATTTTTGTTTGAATTTTACAACTTTCAAAGTAGTTACTTATATTATCTACTCTTTTTCATTATTTCTTTTATTCTTAAGGAAGCTATTTATTTTATTCATTTTTGGATTGCCCAAAATAAATCGTAAACTTTAGAAAACTCAAATGAGATAAAAGTAGGGGATTAACAAAGTGAACTTTAAAATTAGGTTTACACTTTATATGGGGAATGAACAAAGAATTGATGTTGTTAGACTTCATATGGATTGGGAAGGCATAAACTAAAGTCATTTTTCTTGACATATTTATTGTTCATAGTTTATTTTTCTTTGTTTATAAATTTAGACTTAGGACACACCTCAACCTTATAACTATAATAATAAAGAAAGGTTAGACATTAAAAGCAACATCTTAAAACATCACTGATGAACATATTAGAGTATGATATTGGAAATGATAAAGCTAATTAAAGTCTGAATTGATCTATCTTCATGTTGACCCATTACAAATAGGTGCATCAATTTGTAACCACCTTTGAGGGTAGTGAACCATTAAATAAGGTTATTCATTTCTAAAACAAAATGTAGAAGGTGACTTGACTGACCAATTCATATTAACAGAAGATATCCATCCTTAGTTTCACTAGGTTTACTTGCTCCCACTATGGAAATAAATAACAAAGACGTCGTATAGATGATGAAATATTATGTTTGATTTCATTAATGGTTAAAGAAATTAAAAAGTGAAATTGAATAAACAACTACCTTTTCTAAATATAGTCAGAAGAATACTAAGATAAATCTTTAAAAAATTTAATAACGAGTATAGTGATTGCCAATTAAAGAATATTGAAACAAGATATGAATTAAGGCTTAGATTGAAGAATTTTAAGAATTTACTCAAAGAGACTAGCATCTATTCTAGCTTGTAGACTAGTAAAAAGTTAATGTTATAGATGAATTTTTGGATAATCTATTTAAGGTAGAACATTGTTTTTCTTATTGATATATACACCTTTATAATTTCTTCTACTATACACTTTTCATCATTACATATATATCTATATACACACGCATATAAACTTTAAAAAAATGATGCAACGAATTTGTAGAATTATGCTACATTTTTTGAGATGTGACTGTATTTGGCTTACATGTACATCCATCAAGTAAATAAAATCAAATAACAAAGATGATGGACATAGAATTGATGCTAATAAATTTTCTTCTTCAATAATAGAAAAAATTAAGTTGCAAGTCCTCTTTTTAAAAAAAGGAAATTCCATAGAAAGAATAAGTTAAAGACTACATACTCTAACATTCTTAAAAATGTCTTGGTTATAATTGATGAGTAGTTGAAAATAAGGATAAATCAGATACAAGGAAGATCTTTCTCTTTTGTCATATATTAGGCCAAGTGATGTTATAACCTATAGCTTTGAAGATAGCAACATATACTACTAATACATCTATTCTTAAAGATATTAGTAAGTTAATAAAAATGTAAATTGAGCAAAAGTGATCAAAGGGTGGAAAAAGAAAAGTGAAACACATATAAAATTTAAATAAATAACCAAGAATAAAAAAGAAAGAAGGAATCAATTATATTAAGTTTAAGTAAATCATTGTAATCCTTCTTGTAATCTTATTTTAAATATTTCAATGAATTACAAACTCAACTATTTCATGATTATTTTTACATAGGGAAATAATGCTTAAATCATTTCATAATTAAGAGAAAATTTATTTCAATCTTTAAAGAAAATCATTTGATCTTCAAACAAACTTTTGAGAAACTTTTAAAATTATTTTATATCTAGTTTTTGTCAAAATTGTTTTTTTTTTGTTAATGGTTAACCTATGTTAGATTTTTGGGTATATTAATCGAACAAAGTCTCTTAGAAGAAAGTGAAAATATATATAGTAAGTTCGTAACTATAATGATTAATATATTGGTTGACTAGTATAGTATATCAGTTGACCAATATGCTTATATAGTCAACTAATATAGTTTGAAACATAACATGTCATGTACCATAAGTTTGTAAAGTTACATTAGTTGATCTATTGATTGATATATTGGTCACCAATACTACATATTAGTCGATCAATGTGTTTATATGACCGAACAATATGGTTTAAAAGGAAACAAAATTATGTATTGTGAGTTTGTGTTAATGTTGGTCGATATACTAATTTACCAATATGGCATATTGGTCGTCTAATAACATCTAATTTTATTTGTAACTACTATTTTATATTTTTTTTAAGTATATGTAGACTACATATGAGTTGTGAGAGATAGTTAGGTACACTAGAGAGTTATTAAAAGCCTTAAGAGATTAAACAGTCCATATATATCTTACATAAGACATATTGAACATTTGTTCATTGATATAAGCAAAAGAAGGAGTTTTTGAGTTATATAATTATTAAAATAAAAAATTTTCTTAGGATTTACTTTGTTAGGGTTCCTTTTGACCTTGAACAATATTTGTAAAAGATTACTCTTCACCTATAGCAAAGCAAGATGATTGTAAGGATTCCTCCTTATACAGTAAAAGAAATGTTGTATAGAAGGTTACTATTCACTTATTAAAGAAAGAAGGTAGTAAATTTTTAAGTAAAACTTGAGAATTTGATGTAAGTTGAGGATTATTTAGTTGAATCACTATAAATCAAATTTATCTCTCTTTTTTCTGCTTTCTTTTTAATTTATTGTTGTGATTATTTTGTGTAATATTTGAATGTATTGTAATCATTAATTAGTTTAGCAATAGGACAAAAAAATCAACATACACTATTTATCCCCTCTCATGTGTCATCGTGGGATCAATGTTATAGTTTCATATTATTGAGTATTGATCTATTATTGGTTTAGGACATTTTGTGTTAAGAACTATTTTATATATCTTAATTGTATGTTTCGTATAAACCTCTTGAATCAATGTTTGGTAATAACTTTTTAAAATCAAGCTATATGAATAAGTGCTTAAAAATAATTTTAGCATTTATACTTTAGTATCTTCTTAATAATTAAATGGTGGTATAGATACATAACATCTTCATTAAATTTTGAATCAAATTTAGATGTTGAAACAATTAAGACAATTTTGATTTCTCTAGCTATAGAAGAGTACAAATATTTATTATTTACATAGGTAGCTAAGTACAATTATTCTATCAAGTCATAATTGGATATTGAAACTTTTGAATGAGAAAATAATTTAAGAATTTTTGAGAACTTAAGAATGGGTAAGCAGATTTTTTTAAGATTATATGATGAGTTGAAAAGTTTCAAAGACTTAAAATGATTAGTCATTTAATTATGGACGAGTAAACAAAAATTTTAAAGACAACAGAGCATATTGAGACAATTAGAATCAATATAGAGCACTTTCAACATTTGACTTGGGGAATTTTAATCATATAAGAGCAAAAGAATTGATATAACCTAAAATATTATATGTTATTGGTAATGTGACATTTGTCTCACATACACCATGGTTTGAGAAAAAGGAATTGCAAATGATTCTTAAGGTTTTAAAGACAGCAACAAATTTAGTGGACTAATTTCCCAAACCTGAGGAAGGTATGCAATTATTTATTATAAATATAATAATTGAAATTGATTAAGTTATTTTTTAATATTATGCTCATTATATATTTAAGTAAGTTTTATAAAGAAAGAAAATATTATTATTACTTCTTGTATAATATATGATTTTATTATAATGCATAGATAAAATGATGAATTGATTGAAAATCATGATGAAAATTAAGAATTTATTAAGTGAAACAATTTTCCAAAAATAGAAAATTAGGTGAAGGATAAGATTACTCTAACACAATTTTGAGGTGCATCTTGAAATGAGATGAAATTATTGAACAAATATGAAACGATTATAACAATCAAAATTTAAATTGATTGATTTTTTGTTAAATGATACAACTATTTTTAAAATATATAAATATAATAAATATATTTAATTATTTAATTAAAGTTTGTTAATTAATATTTCATTTTTATTTTAGAATCTTATTATATAGAATCGTCACACAAATTTCTTTACTTATGTAAATAATATTGATTCAATTTAAAAGTAATATTTTTAAATTGAATCAATATTACAATTTTATGTGTGAATGAAGACTGTACTACCGTGCATACGGTTTAAAAAGAATACGAAACAAACATAATCCATAAAATAAATTTCAAACGCAAGCATTCCATCCAATCCGCGACCGACCAAGGCGCGTGCACTTATCCAACTACCCCGTGAATGGCAGACCAACTAACCTCGACTGGCTTACAACTCCAAGAAACATCAAAGTTAACTGTCTTCTGTCTACGTCAAGGAACCGGGTTCAGGCTTTCCATATATAAATGAATCAAACCGGTCCTCGTCACTAAGCAGCTCCTTTACGTTATTCACCAACAAAGAGCAGAGAGGCCAAGCGACAAACGCAAACAGAGAAAGTTGTGACTGCCTGCTTTGACAAATATGAGTGAACCTGAGAGCTTAACGGAACCCCTGTTTTCGGACCGGGTCCTTGTAAACGGCGCTGTTACGCCTTTGACTTTGACATCGGACGGAAAGCTCCGGTGGACAGAGAATGGCCAGAGGCTTTTCAGCTTAGAAAAACAGGTCCTTGGCTATGTAATTGAGGGAGATGAGATAAGGGTCAAGGCTTTGGTTGATAAAGAGCACGGTATCTGCTGTTTTCCTGGCGGCGGAGCTCTGGTGAGGAAGGATTTCGTGTTCCAACCTCTTCACAACGACTCTAAGAAGCTTTGGTGTCAACATCTCCGGAATTATCTCGATTCTCTTGGTAATTGTTTGGTATTTATTGTTTTCATGGTGCTGTTTGGTTAGTCCGCAAATTGAAAGAAGAATGAAATAAAATGTACAAACACAAACACTGTCTTCTACCTGCACCGCAGTGGTCCAGGAGTTTAGAAATTTATGTTGTTGAACTTGCACTTTCCAACAGGCCGGCCAAAGAGGTTGTTTGTATTTGTCAACCCGTACGGAGGGAATAAGACTGCTTCGAAGATTTTTCTTGATGTTGTTAAACCTCTATTTGAGGATGCCGAGGTCCAAATTACATTGCAAGGTTTGGATTCCTGTAGACACATGTTTATTGATGTTCTCGAGTCATTGGATTTGATAAATCATTCATTGCCAGAAACTAGGCGCCAACTTCATGCCAAGGATGTTGTTAGCACTTTGGATTTGACAAAATATGATGGAATTGTTTGTGTCAGTGGAGACGGCATCCTTGTTGAGGTCAGTAGTTTATGGTTAATTCTTGCAGGTGTGGTCACTATCTGGTTTAGCTGTGTAAATCAAGAAAAGTGATACAATGAGTTTATAGCCTGGTTCTTATGGTCTGTTAAAATTATTTTAGGGAAAGTTTAAAAAAATTTAAACAGACAAGCAAATCCAGTTAAGCTATTTCTATTTGAAATTTGGGACTATGAGTTCTTAAACATTTTGGTTGTTGACTTTTGTTAAGTCACCAATTTACATGTGTATCAGTATTTCTGCTTTTGACTTGTTAAGTCTTAGAAAAGGCGCAATGTACAAACCACTGTTATACTGTTACTGTGTCTAACAATCAAGTTACGACATTGCACTGCTAGCATAACTAGTATCAAGTTGTGATGGTATACAACATTTCTATATGCTGAGCCTTCTGATTGTTGTTATTTGCTTCTTACTGTTATCGTGCTTCTTAGTAGGTGGTAAATGGGCTTTTAGAAAGAGAGGACTGGAGTACTGCAATAAAGATTCCTATTGGAATGATTCCTGGAGGTTTGTTTATTTTTCTCTTTTTTCTCCCTGGCATGAACTGCTCCCTAAGCATAATAGTGTAGGAAGTTTTCAGGGGCATTGTTTTGATATAGTTTCGTTGACAATTTAATAACTAGTTTTCTGCATGATATATTGGTTATTCAATCCAGCCAAATTGTGGACCGATCATTTTAATGAATTATTATTTGTGGTCTCCCTCGTGTTTGTAGCATGATTTGAGAGCTTGCGGATTGCAAAGTGTGGCAAATTGCTTGGAAAGCTTGAGGATTAGCGACAGCATTTCCAGACGTTTGACACATAGTGGTTTTGATGCAGGTACAGGAAATGGAATGGTGAAATCCACTTTGGCTTCAGTTGGAGAGCCATGTACAGCAGCTAATGCCGTTCTTGCAATCATACGAGGTTAAACACGCCTCAGAATATTTGAAGCTTAAGTAAGAATTTGCCTTAACAATTCAATTGCATCATTCTAATCAAAGGATTTACACATACTGTCAGGCCATAAATGTTCCCTGGATGTAGCCACTATCGCACAAGGAGGGACCAAATTCTTTAGTGTCTTGATGCTTGCATGGGGTATAGATTTACATATGCTTTAGTTGTAGCATGCATTCAACCAATTTATACTATTGGCTTTTATGATGTTGTCTTTGGATTTCCTAAAGCTTACTTGAATTGAGTGATATTGCATTATTTTGTTTAAGGTCTGGTGGCAGATATTGATATTGAATCTGAAAGATATAGATGGATGGGGAGTGCACGCATTGAGTTTTATGTATGTTAACTATCTCTTCGAACATTCAACTTCTTGTCTGTTATGATACCCTTTTGTTTTTATTTTTAACACCTTCTCTGTTTATCCCCACCTCTTTCCCCTCTTCTCTCTTTGAAATTTGTAATTACTATAAGCTTGGTCAAATTAGTTAATTCTTGGATCTATCATCACCTTGTCGTAATTTTGAAAATGGATTGACATTCCATCGATCAAGGTAGCTGGTGCACATTTTAGCTAAAACCATATTAGCCTTTTGTGCTTGGCTTCATGGTATGATATTAGTTAAAAATAGTCTGTGTTAAGTTTTATTAATTTAGAAACAGTGCTTTTCTATTATGAAACGAATTTTTGGCAGATGCTAGGCTCAATTAACTGAGTCACTAAGATGAAACTTCAATTGTTTGCAGACAATACATTCTTCAATCTTTTTAAATCTTTATTCTCTCCTTGATATCGCAAGAATCATGCTCAAAATTTACCCTTTCTCTTGTAAGTTTAGATCATTATATGTTTATAACAAAATGATGACTTCTCTGCCAATTCAAAATTGGAAGATGCATGCAGTGAGTGGTTTAATGCATAAAATTGACACTTCTTATAGTTTGTTATCTATTTTTGGTTTCTTACATGCTAAACAAAACCATGAGATAGCTTGCCAGGATCCTCTGTTTTCTAACTTGGCTTACTGTTAAACCTTATGTTCCTTGCTCTCTCATATAGGCCCTTCAGCGAATAATCCATATGAGGAAATATAATGGGCATATTTGCTTTGTGCCTGCGGCTGGTTTTGAGTCTTATGGTGAGCCAACCAGCTATACTGGTCAATCTGCTGCGGTTACAAGCGATCCTAGTAGCCTAGAGCAGCCTGTTCAAATTCAACAGGGTTACCAAGGAGCTGATATTGACCTTTTGAATCTGGACTGGAGGATTATTAATGGACCATTTGTTTCAATTTGGCTTCACAATGTGCCTTGGGGGAGTGAGTCTACCTTGGCGGCACCTGATGCACAGGTTGGTTTCACTTGTTTTCATCTCTTCCGCCCTTATTTCCATATTTGTAAAGACGGTTTATATGCAAGCCTATGTTACTCATACATACTTTCCTATTCCTGTTCAAACAATTATTAATGTAAGCTTCTCCTTTGTAACTTCAATTTACCTTGCATTTTGTTTTTCTTCTCCTTAACTTGTTTTCCTTTTCTGTCTTTATGTTTCCCACAAAAAAGAGAAGAACATGTTGAAGTTTACACTTATATTAATCAATTTTTACGGTTGATTCAGTTCTCAGATGGTTGTTTGGACTTGGTCCTCATCAAGCCGTGCACGAAGTTATCGTTGCTGTCATTGATGACAAAACTGACCAGTGGAGAACATATCAAATCACCAGATGTCATGTATCTAAAGGTCAGTTCATCAACGAAAACACCCTTTCTAATCAATAGCACTTAACTCATTTATTGTTTTTGTTTTATGACTAAGAACAGGTGAAAGCATTCATCTTGGAGCCTGGTCAACTCGTTGGGGAACCAGCTAAAGGAGGTATCATAGATGTAGATGGTGAAGTCTTAGCCAGAGGAATAGGGACATACATGTGTGATAGGAAAGCTCTAATGACCTATGATAAGCTTCAAATAACAGTGCATCAGGGCTTAGCTACGCTGTTTTGCCCTATGAAGCAAAGTTCCAAATGACAATATTTCGAAATTTTCAAATAGATATAGTTCGAGTCATTGTTTTTATTAATGTATAGTTTCACGCAATTGTGTTCTCGACAATGATTATAAATCAACTGTACAATAACACAAGGGAATAATATGAAAAAGATGCATCGTCTTAATTAGTGTTATTATTATTACTTGCATCAAAGAAACTTGAACCTGAGATATTGAAATGATGGGAAAATGCACATTGTAATAATTGTATGACTTATTTGGAGTAGAAGTATGTTGTCATGAAAAAAGGTTGCTTGAAAGGAAAGTGAAAAAGAACGTAGCGAGTCATTGAGAAAAAGAATATTGCACGATTTGGGCATAGTTTGATCTTTGATGCAGCATGAAATGGCATATGAATTGGGTGCCGGATAGAATTGCTCTTTCCAGCTCCCTCACCAGTCTAGGTGCACATAGTTCCAACCGCCATCACCTGTTCCAACACATTTTTTAGGCTCTTTCTCCCATTAGCAAAAATTGTAGCATCAATCTCCAATGTCTTATGAGGATGGTCTCCATGAGATTTAGTCTTGCGGTGCTTGCAACTTGTCAACTTCACTTGCATACTCTTGCGGTAACTTTTTTCTTTTTGGAAAAAGCAACGATTTTTAGTCAAGTTTTTTTCTTCTTTCTTTTATAGTGTATAAACATGCGATTTTCAACCAGGTTTTGTTGTAGATTCACTGCCCATCTATTTCTCTAAGCTCTTTTATCTTACCTCTTCCATTAGTGTTAAGTCATATTATAAATAATATAAACATACTCTCTTATCATTTATATATAAGGTTATGAAATGGTAAGAGAGACCAATTAGTTAGTTGTAGTTTTTGACCTCATTAGCATGATAGTGTCCTAATAACTCTATATGCTAACTCTTGAATCAAAGGAGGCTCTAATTGATATTTTAATGACAACAAAATATAATTACTACTAATGAGTTTATTATTTTAATGAAAGTAATATAGGAACAAAATAAAGTCATAAACTCAAGAGGATAACCTATAAAGTTGATAAAGAGAAGTTGACGTTTATAATCATTGAAATGAAAATCAAACCAAGAACAAAAGAAGATCAAGGTTTATCAAAATCATTATTTAGTTTGTAATGAAAATTGTAATATCAATTAATCATTTTGATATTCTAAAAGGCTCACCATATATAAACATCTTATTTCACTTCATTGTATGAGCCATTCTATTCATCAAAGAATATTGAAGCTTTTTGTTTTAATATAAAAACCTCTTAACCTTTTGAATAAACTTTAAGGAATATTTTGGGAAATGTTTAAATCATAATTGTACTGTAAAAATTGAGTTTGAGCATTTGAAATTGTTAAAAGCATATTTTTAGGATGATTGATCTACTTATATGGGTTAGTGGTTGATTAATATAGGTTAAAGTAATTAAATTTAATGTACCGTGGGTTTGTTATATTATTGGTTGATGTATTGGTCGACAAATGTACCATATTAATTAATCAATATGCCTACTGGCTGACTAATTGTCACGCTCCTAACCTTAACAACGTCCATGTGCACTACGTAATGTTAACTCAATATAACTCAATGCCACATGAGTTAACCTGTTCATACATTTTATCCATCTAATCACCATTTAATAAACAAGATATTTTAAGTCTAAATAGCCATAATTCATTCATTCATTTATCATAATAGTCTGAGGGTAATCCCATTATTATTCAATATATAAGTTCAAATTCTACTTGGTAACAACATAATAGTAATAATAATAATTTCAGTCTATAAGTTCACAAACACATTACTGCCCCTAATGTTTAGATTGACGCTCCAAAGAGCAAAGACACAATGTTCCCAAAACATGTGAAAAATAAAAATAATTAGACAACTTTGGTCAACCTTGTCTAGACCTTACTCATGCTCACGATTCCTACTTCTGGCTAGTCGACTCAATAACCTTTTTCACTTAAAACATAACTATTACACTTAATAAGAGAAAACATTTTTACCTGAGAATGGTCATACATCCGAAATTTATTTTCATTTTGAAACCATTTAAGTTTATAAAGAGAAGTAGTAAGTTCACTACCTATGTTCACACACAACCATGCCTAATGGGGTATCGATAACACTCCAATACAAGCATGACCCACCCACAACAAGGCATAAGGTTGATTGTCACATTTCACATTAAAGTTTAAGCAAGACATCTATTCTTGACTGAAGTATTATAACAGTCAATAAGGTACAAATTCATCAAACACCACAATCATTAATCATTTAACAATATATTATTAATTTGAAGAAGCAATATCATATCAAGCATGAAGCACACATGTAGCTCAATTTCATTACATATTCCCTTCATCAAGTTTTTATTCATTTCCATTAACTCTTTACCTAGGGATCCCTATTTCGTTACCTAAATCACCTTACTTCAGTCTTTTGCCTAAGCCAAAGTCAACTCACTTTGGTCTTTTTTTTATGTCACCTCATTTAGTTCTTTGTTTAAGGAAAATTTCCTAATTCACCTTACTCAGGTCTTTTCCTAAGCCACCTTAGGTTTTTGTTTAAGAAAATTTTCCTAAGTTACTTTGTTTAGGTCTTTTATCCATTTTTATTTAATTAATCCATTCATTTGCATATTTTCATAGAGGGCACTTAATTTCTTACTTTATTACACATTTTCAAACAATGAACCAATTTATACTTTAACAATAAATTCAAGGAACATGTCATAAAATTTCAACGCAACCTTTTTATGGGACATTCATAGTGACTAACCACAATCATAAAATTTTCTTATAGAGCAACAAATTCTCAACAACATAAGTTGAAACCCATTTAAATCTAAACTCAAAAATATCACACACACACACACCACACACACACACACACACCACACACACACACACAAACACACAGATATACATATAATTTTTATGTTGAACACTTTCCCAAATCTAATTCATATAGTCCTTGAAATTAGTTTCCAACAACATAATATATATGATGTCATAACACCTTCAATAGCCTATGATAAATTAACTATATCTCTCAGACCATTATGAATGCATCCAAACCATTGGACAAAAACTTACAAAACATATAAATCTATAACTTTTATGTTTTAACCAACTTCTAAATTAGCTCTCTAGGCCCTCAAATTATGAGTACAATCTCATATTCAACTTCAGTCCTACTAGATAACCTAGTTTCAGAAATTTGACTGTATCTACTAAACTGTAGACTTTCCCTTTTATGAGAATAAACTAGACATATATATCTACAACTTTTATGTTTTATACTTGGTCAAATTCTCAACTCTTGACCCCAAAATAATTAGAGTAAAATAGCTCAATCATTTACGTCCAAAACATAACAACCACATTTATTAACCTATATCTAACAAACTAAACCATATTTCCTTGAACATTTTTGCAACCATATAGAACACATATAAACAACCATGAAAGATTAGTATTTTCATTAAAATTTTATTCAAAATTATCACACAAAAATTCATTTGAAGAGGGGTTTAGGAAGGGATGTAATCTTGCTAATCTATTGTTGGAAAGCAAGTCTTCTTCTTCCTCCAAGCCTCTTCCTTTTTTCTTCCTTCACCCTCTCTTCCTCTTCTCTTGTAGGAGTGTTGTCCCCTTATCTCATGGATCTCCCTCTTATCTCTTCAACAACTAATTCTAGAAAAAAAAACCTTTTTCTAAGCATCAAAATGTAAAATACTTAAAAATTTAAGTTCAAGAATAAAAAATAAGAAAAAAGCACACTATATGGGAAAAATATAAATTAATGGGACTAAATAGTAATTGAGAAAACTAAATAAAAATTTGGGGCATGACAACTCTTCCCCTCTTAATAAAATTTTGAGAACAAAATTTTGAAGTGTTACTGCTGAAAAGGATGAGTGTAATACTTTGTAAGGTAATTAAAAAATTATCATCCCAAAAATATGCATGTACAAATAAAACTATAATTTAGAAAATCTTGGAAAATCCTTTTAATGGTATCGTATGAAATAATAGAAATTTTACTATGACTATTAAACACAACATTTTGCCTTACTTAAATACCCAAACATTTATTTCATTCTTAACATAATTGAAAATAAAATCTAATCAACATCTATCTATTTCAGAGTATTACAATTCTCTTTCTTATTAAAAAATTCCCAAAATATCCTCAACCTTGAAAACAATTTCTTATGATAAAATCAGTTAAAAAATGCAAGTCAATTTATCAAATTCATCTCTCAAATTTGTTGTTCATAAAATCAAATAAAAATACCATAAATTTACCTCATTGCATTTAAAATGTATCATTAATTAGCAATAAAAAAGATTTCAAATCATTTTCCCCATTTGCCATCTAATACATTTCTCAAATCTTAGATCATTTCTACTTCCCTTTTGACAAGTTATAGCGATAAGAAAGCATAAATTCAAATCTAAATCCATGGGACAATTTTGACTAATTGTAATTTCATTTAAATCATACATTCCTTAAACTATAACTCACATAAAAATTCCATATACCACCATTTATCCTGTGAATTGTTTCATACTTAAATCCACATCCTTTATATTGAACCTTTTTCATATTTGGTTCCTACAACCCTCTAATTAACACTCTTATGACTTAATCATGTTTGAACAATCTACAACACAATGGTCTTATCCCAAATCATTACAAATTTGTCCAAACCCTTATTTATAAGCATTTAAGCCAGATATAATCCTTTTACTTCCAGGTTTTAAACCTTTCCTCAGTCAACTTTTATTCTCCTCCCAAGACCAATTACCATCCACTCCTGTGTTAACCCTACAAAATATCCTCCCATTTATATGTATCATCCCTCTACTTCGAACATATTTCTAACCATTCTTATGCATTTACTCTTTGCAGAACCATTATTAAAATTTGAACATCTATCATTTGCTCGTCCCTTCAAACAATCCTATCGTCTATTACTTACCAAACCTCTAAATAATATTTTTTATTTGACCTTACTCTCTATCTCAATTCACTTTCCCTTTTGAACATTAATTAGTTGTTTTAAATATGTTCACTATCTCTCATCTTAATTTTTTCTACTCAATCTAACTTAAACTTATCATCAATTATCATTCTATAAATATCTTTATCTAGTATCTCTAACATATCCAAACATCTAGCCCTTTTTCCTATAACCATCTATAATTTCATTCTTTTCATGATAATTAACACACTTAAATACTTCCCATATATCAAATATTAGTCACACAAAATGGTAGTTAAATCTCACTTTGATTCTAATCATCAACTTAAAGTCTTATCCAATATTTCGTATCTTTGCTTTTGCATATACTGCCTAACCAATTAATCTATCATATATCCTTACTCATTATTAATATATTATTTATCTATAACATAATCACCCTTCGAGTCCATTTGTTATTTATTTGATTTAACCTAAAAATTTTATCTTTCAATTCCATATCACGTTGTATCCCTCATATTAATTAAAGTTTGTTTTCATTTGAGGATATCATTATTTCTCATATAAATAAATAATTCCTCACACCTCTAACTTCCTACATTATCATCTAATCATACTTCGATTATACCTCATCATTTTCTCTAGCCACACTTAGATTTTATTTACTAACTGCAATCTACATTGAATTCTTCCTTTAACTATGCCATAAAATTTACCACTAAATTTTATAATTTTTCTCAAAATTTTACCTTCCTTATAGCAAATCATCTTCTTTTCTTACTTATTACCTTATGTTTTTTATATTAATATTTTCCCTATAGATCACTTTCACAAACCATCACACTATCACTTCATGTCAATTGATCATCCCTATCTTCTCCTTATTCCAGTTAGCCTTTATTAACCATTTGCATTTTCCTCAATTACCTTAACTCGTCCCTATCCTTAATATCTTCCCAACATATCCTAATATCCTTCATCAACATCACTAATTAACATTAATAACATAACTAGGGAATTTTGATTAATATAACCTACTAATATTTAAACTAATCCATACCTTGACTACTCTTCACAATTTTGATGCAAATATCCTATCTGAAATGTAATGTCACACCATACATCCTTATTACACATCACTATGACCTTAATCATTTATAAGAAAAATAATCATCAAAATCAATTAATTAAACTCCAACTTATTCCTAATAGATCCACCACCATATTACCCAGTAACTTACTTTTTGATCATCCTTTCTTAAGGGCATCTTCTTTAATTGCACATTAATAATCATTCATATATAAAATTCAACAGTTGCCCTAACATTTATCATGCTAAATTCGTATACTTAAGAGTATATGCAAAATAGCTTAATATAAGAATAGAAATAACTTCCTATATCCTCAACACTCCTATTCTTTCCTATCCAAATATTTTAATTAGATTGGTGTCCCTCATTTTATAAGATCAACTGACACCTTGGAGGCATTCTACAAACACATCATTCTAACTTAAGCTCTAATACCAACTTTGTACAACCCTAGCTTAATAAGGCTCAGGGTGGACTACATAGTGTTAAGTTGACATTGGGGTGCCAAACTAACCTTACCACTGCAGATGACTTAACCTATTTATACATTCTATCCATTTAATCACCATTCAATTAACAAGATATTTTAATTCCAAATAGGCATAGTTCATTCTTTCATTCATCATAATAGTCTAAGTGTAATACCAACATCATTCACTACATAAGTTTAAATTTTACTTAGTAAAAACATAATATTAATAATAATAATTTTAATCTATAAGTCTATAACCCCACTATTGTATCTAATGTTTGCATTGACTTCTAAAGACACAATGTTCCAAATTCATGAGAAAAATGAAAACAATTAGACAACTTTGGTCAACCTTGTATATACCTTACTCACATTCACTATTGCTATTGTTGGCTAGTAAGCATGGTAATGGGCTGGGCTGGGCCAGGGGTGGTCTATGGCCCCACGGGTGTCACGACCAGGAACCATATCGGGCACTTGACAACCGCCGCATACCCGAGCTAAAGATATATCACGGTACCTCTTAACTCGACTATGCAAGGAAAATTGTACATTCTTTTAAACAAAAATAAATACATAAATAAAAAAATCGGGCAACACAACGGCTGTATTTTGAAAATCTCAAAACTTAATTGCAACACCTGTAGATCAATTTGAAACGCACTTCGATATTCGCATTAAAACTCAACCACAACTTCTGGACTTTTAAGTCCACTCAAGAGCAATCTCAGCAATAGTACAAAAGTTTCATACGTAAGATCATATACAAACCACAAGACAGTCAAGCGTTAATGTACACAATCATCAAACATGTCTACATACTCATGAGCCACTAAACAACAAAAGAACAAAACAGAGACTACCCACGTGTGGTAATGCCCCAAAAAATGTCAAAAGATGCCACAAGACCACTCAGAGCTTCAAGTTCACCAAATTAACCTGCGTGGATGGAAAGCGGAGGGGGTGAGTACAGTATGTACTCAGTGAGTAGGAAAACATATATCGCAAACAAAACCCGACACACACCAAGACATACAAGATAACCTGAGGATGGGTTTTTCACACATCTAACATACACACAACCATTCATGAAATGAAGATACATGACATAGAAACAAATAGGCCTAACCTGTGACTTAATACATACCGGTTAGGAACCACATAGGCCTAGCTTATTAATTACTTGTTTGGTGGACATAGGTTCCAATTCTAGTACACAAGAGTTGAAAAACAATTACATGTATAAATTAAATCTCATCAGGAAGCCAAATCTCAGAATAGGCCAAATAGTTATATGTGTCACTACTAATCAGCCAAATTAATGTGCACACCCACTGATTTTTGGTGTTGGCTCGACTTTCATCTGTGGTGAGTCCAGATTATAGTCTACAAGAGCATCATGACCCTAGTTAATGACCTCGTAGGTAACCAGACCTCTAGGTGTGCAATCACCCGCAAATATCGTAGAATGGTATCGATATGAGGACTTGACTTTTATGTACCAACGTCAAGGGTACAGGGGTCACTTAATCTATTATGGCTAGCACATGATTGGCCAATCGTTATCTCACTAATCATAAAAAATCATATACAAATATTAAGTACTAAAATCCAGTAAGGCACCATGTCTTTATTTATTGGTCTAACCTATAAAATGGAACCTTGCCATGACTCTAAGACAAAAGAGAACACTTACACATAGCATACATGATTCAGATATACATATGTAAGTTCTAACACATTATTTCATGCAATAAAAGTCATCAGTTGCATTTCAAGTGCAAAATATGTTCATTAGAGGTTCAATTCTAGTACACATTACCTAAGTTCAAAATTCACATACAAGTCATCATACATGTCTTAGGTTGTTCCTAATCCCATTTGAGAGATATGGTTTCCCCAACTCACCTCAAAAAATATTCTCCCTTGACTTCAACGATCCACCTTATGCATTCCTTGATTAATAGCTCCCGAACCTTTATTACATACAATATATCATGTATTACTACTCAAACATGTATCTCATACATAGCAACCACTACATAAGTGTAAACTTTTACATTTTCCAAGGCATTGAATGCCTTTGATCCAATACTTACACATTTCAAAGTATAATTATGCACATTTGAATCCAAACACATTAGGTCACTACTCATTAATCTAAGTAAAAATTCAAGTTTACTATAAATATACATGAAAGCTTCTTTCCAATGCACACCATTAAAATCCTTAAATCCTAAGCCAAGTCCACTTAGGCATTTTATCAAACACCTAATGTGCATTATTTTCAAGTTATATTTTCAAGACTTTATCAAAGTAATTCATGCTCCAATCTTGTTATATAACAAGCACTTCCAAATACCAATATATTTCACCACTTCATTAACTCCAATTTGCCTCATTTAATCCATATTCATCATAATTATACCACTCATCATATTAATCCATTCTTCCCCCATAATTTTGGCCAAGCCTTATTCCATATACATTCTTCTTCATTTTTTTTCATCAATTCACATGATACATACAAAACTAACACCATAGGATTCATTTAAACCATCAATTTCGAAAGTTATTCAAATTTTCACAAACTTTTACCAAAGAAAAGGTCATTTCGATTTTGGCTTAAGGAAACTTTTCCATGACTCATTTTATTCATCTAAACCATGTTTCTTACATATTCAAGCATGGAGAACAACACATCTTAACACCAAACTCAAAATCATAATGTAGAGAGAGATGAGACAAAATTTACCTAAACTTTCCTTTAGTGATATCTTCAAATCCTTTAAGAATTTCTCAGGGTTCCTTGACTCCAAATTACCTTAGAAAACCTTGGTTTGGGTTAAAGAATAAAAAAAAAGATGAAAGGTAGGTGATGGTCAAAACTCTCTTCTCCTTTCTTCTCCTTTCTTAACAAGGTGTTTCTAATGTTTAGTGAAGAGGTGCATGGCCACACATGAAGAAAGACTTAAATTGTTGACTCATCTTTGACTATACATGTTAAAATTACCTTTTTGCCCTTAACTTTTGCGAAATTACCATTATACCCTCCAATTTTTCATATATTTACAATTAAGCCCAAAATTTGAGAATGACCAAAATTTTTATTTTCATTTTGGTTTCTGGACTTTTGAACATTATAATTAAGCACCTTAAATTTATAAAATTACCCTTTAGTCTTCCAAGAATTGAAAATTATATTTAAAACCCTTAACTTTTAACAATTTACACATAAGCCCTTATGTACATCAACTTTTCAAAGTAAGCTTTCTAAGTGTCCAATAAGGCTATAAATAATGTCTAATCACCTCTAAGGTATTAGAACACATTTAACTTGGCCACCATTGCCATATCCATCCAATTGACTCGGTTTTACACATTTAGAAGTACATGTCAGAAATCTTTAAAATTTCACATATCGATGAACTCTAAGTTCATGTAAGGGAATGTAACATTATATATCACTGGCATATATATCGAAAGGGTTCAAATACATTTTTGAACTCATATACAACCACGTATATATCAATATACATTAGTATCTCCAAGTACAGACCAATACAAAGAGGGCTCAAAGAGTTCGGTGTTACAAATCATCCCCCCAAAAGAGTTTCGTCCTCGAAACTCCTAAGTCGAGGATACAAATAAATGGGGGTACTAACGACTCGTAGCATTCTCAGGTTCCCATGTCATCTCCTCAACCCTATCGCTTTTCCAAAAAACTTTGATAATGGAAACTTCCTTACTGTGCAACCTCTTTATTTGTCAATCTAGAATCTGAACTGGTTTCACCTCAAAACATGAGACCGGTCCAGTAGGTACTTCTAAAGCATCGAGATGTGGAACACATTATGAATCATATCCAAGTTTGGTGGCAATTCCAACTAATACGCTACAGTCTTGACGCGCTCCAGGATACAGAAAGGTCCAATATATCGAGGGTTCAACTTCCCTCGACTCTAAAATCAGATGATACCTTTCCATGGTGATATTCAAAGAAAAACCATGTCCCCAACTGCAAACTCCAATGGTCTTCGCCTCTTATCTGCATAACTCTTTTGACGATCCTGAGCGAATTTCATTTTCTCCCGAATGACTTTTACTTTTCGAGTAGTAATTTCTATCAATTTTGCTCCTTCGACTTTAGTTGTACCAACCTCATCCCAACATAAAGGTGTCCTGCACTTTCTCCCACAAAGTGCTTCATATGGTGGCATACTGATACTTGTCTGATAACTATTGTTATAAGCAAATTCTATCAAAGGCAAGTGCCGGTCCCAGCTCCCTTGGAACTCCATCACACATGCTCTCAGCATGTCCTCCAATGTTTGAGTAGTCCTCTTTGACTGACCATCAGTGTGGGGATGAAATGCAGTACTAAACTTTAGTTTAGTCCTCAAAGATTCTCGAAATTTTGGCTAAAATTGGGAGGTGAATCTGGGATCCTTATCTGATGTTATAGAAACTGGTACCCATGCAGTTTCACAATCTCATCGATATACAACTTTGCCAACCTCTCCAACGTGTAGGTTGTGTGGATCGGCGGAAAATGAGCAGACTTCGTCAATCTATCCACTATAACCCAAATAGCATCATGGCCTTTTGATGTACAAGGTAGACCAACTACAAAATCCATTGTCATATGCTCCCACTTCCAGTCTAGAATAGGCAAAGACTGTAACATACCTGCTGGCTTCTGATGCTCTGCCTTTATTTGTTGATAGGAAAGACATCTGGATACAAAGTTTGCTATCTCTCTCTTCATCCCTGGCCACCAATAGCTCTCTTTAAGAGTTCGATACATCTTGGTGCTACTAGGATGCATAAAATAAGTTGAACTGTGAGCTTCTTCCAAGATAGCTCGCCTAAGATCCTAGTCATTCGGTACACAAACTCTGTCTCTGAAGACTAACAACTCGTCCTCTCTCAATCGAAACCCCTCATTCTCTTCTGATGGCAATTTCTCTTGAATAACCTTTAACTCCGAATCATCAGCGTGTACTTTTCTAATCTCATCAAATAGTGTTGTTCGAATTGGAAACCGTGCTAGTAATGTTCCATCATCCTCAGCCACTGAGAGTCCAACTCCAAGGCTCCGTATACTTATCAACTGGGTCATATAGGGATTTTGCCTAATAGTTACTACCAAATAGGACTTACGACTCAGTGCATCGACTACCATATTTGCTTTTTCCGGATGATAGTCAATCACTAAATCATAATCCTTAATCAATTCCAACCATCTCCTTTGTCTGAGGTTTAGTTCCTTCTGTGTCATTAGGTACTTCAGACTCTTGTGGTCAGTGTACATACAGTAAGTCTCGCCATAAAGATAGTGTCTCTAAATCTTGAGTACAAACTCCACCGCTGTGAGCTCCAAATCATGAGTAGGATAATTTAGCTCGTGCTTCTTCAACTATTTAGAAGCATATGCTATCACTCATCTAGCTTGCATAAGTACACATCCAAGTCCCTGGTGACTGGCATCACTATATACCTCATACCTAACCCCCTGGGTAGGTAGAGCAAGCACTGGTACAGAAGTCAGTCGCTTCTTCAATTCCTAAAAAATCGCCTCGCATTTATCATCCCATTGAAATTTTACCCTCTTTTGAGTAAGCCTCGATAAATGGGCTGCAAATACTGAGAAACCCTCAACAAATCTCTGATAGTAACTAGCTAATCCTAGAAAGCTATGAACTTCTGTCACATTTTTAGGCTGCTCCCACTCAAGTATAGCTTCCACCTTCTTTGAGTCCACAAAAATACCTTCTCCAGATAGCACATGCCCAAGGAATCCTATTTCCTTAAGCCAAAATTCACACTTTGAAAACTTCGCATACAATTATCTTTTGCGAAGTATTTGTAACACAATTCAGAGATGTCTAGCATGTTCCTCCCCATCCTTAGAATAAATCAAAAGATCATCAATGAACACCCTGTTCATGAGGTCCATAAATGTTGCAGGTGCATTAATCCGAATGGCATCACCAAAAATTCATAATGTCCATAACTCGTTCGGACAGCAGTCTTGTGCACATCAATTTCAGCAATCTTCAACTAATGATACTCGAATCTCAAATCTATTTTTGATAATATTGTAGCTCCTCTCAATTGATCAAACATGTCATCGATCCTGGGGAGTGGATATTTATTTTTTATGGTAACCTTGTTTAACTACCGATAATCAACACATAAACGGAGAGTCCCATCCTTCTCCTTGACAAACAATACTATTGATCCCAACGGTGAACGACTTGGTCTGATGAAGCCTTTGTCACATAACTCTTGCAATTGAACCTTCAACTCCTTCAATTCTTCTGGTGCGATACAGTGCTATAGATATTAGTTTTGTCCCTAGGACCAAGTCAATAGTTAAATCAAACTCTTGATTAGGTGGCAATCTAGGTAACTCCTCCGAAAAGACATTGGGGAGCTCACACATAATGGGGACATTTTTAAGTTCGACCCTCTGTGTCGAAGTGTCAATCACATGTGCGAGATATGCCTGGCATCCCCGACGAATCAACTTCTTAGCCTTAACCATCGATATCAAACAACTCGAGAACATTCGTCGGTCATCAATAAATTTAATCGAGACTCTCCCTGAGTGTCAAACTCCACCTCTTTCTTGTAACAATCAACCCTAGTGCAATGCCTCTCTAACCAGTCCATCCCCAATATCACCTCAAAGTCTAGGAGATCGAGGGGAATAAGATTTGCCTCTAACACAACATCACTGATCTTTATATTACAGGCTGTATATGCTTCATCACAAGCCACTTGCTCTCCAAGAGGAGTGACTATAATGATAAAGGGACCTAACGGCTCCAGGGGATGACTAATACCCTCAGCGAAGGTCACACTAACAAAGGACCTTTGCGTGCTAATGTCGATCAAAACTTTAGTGTCTCTACCGAGAACACACATAACACCTAATAACACTACACATTAGTAATCCATACTATTTAAGAGTTTACCGATACTACACAAAATATGCATCACAATATGGCAATACAACAATATAAAAAAATTAATCCTTAAAATACTTGTAATCGTGTCCGGATTGACTCGAACATCCTCCTCCGTCATTGTATAAACTCGGACTTGAGCTCGTGAAGTAGAACGTTGCTAACCTACTGGAGATGTAATACTGCCCACACCAGTCCTCTGTGCAGATCCAGAAGATTGAGCACCTGTCCTGGTAGTCTCCCCTCGGTGTCTCACTGGTTGCATCGACCTATCTCCCTCTCGAGTTGAAGTCTGAGTCAACTGTGGGCAATCTCTCCTCAAGTGCCCTGTCTCTCCACACTGAAAACACCTTCTAGACTCCATACAATTGCTTGAATGTACCTTTCTGCAGTTTCTACATTGTTTAGACCGAGATGGTTGAGCTCAAGAAGTGGAGCTGATAGTAAGGACAAAGCTCTGACCTCCTAGTCATGGTGACAGAAAACTGACAGCTGGTGATACAGCGCTTCCAGTACTACTCGGAGCTGAATATCGTGGCTCCTTATAGGTTGTTCACTGGAGATACTTCCTCCCTTCTTTTTCTGGCTCTTTATCTCCCACTGTCTTCCACGCTCTTTCACCAACCTCTCGACTTTCTTGGCCGACTGTACCATCTCCTTGAACGTGGCAGTGGGGGTAACTATCATTCTCTCCTTGATCGCCAAATGCAATCCAGTTTCAAATCGAACCCATGGATTTTCTTCATCTGCCATATATTCTGGGACATAGGTGGCAAGCTCTCTCAACTCTGTCTTAAACTCGTGCACCTACCTAGTCCCCTGTGTAAGTTCAAAAAAGGCAACCTTCTTCTGATCTCTATCAAATATGGTATAATATTGTCCGTTGAATTCATTAATAAAATCCACCTAGGTAATCTGATTACGGTAGCATCCCTGGACATTTTCCCACCAAACTCTAGCATCACCCTCTAGCAATTGAACAACTACCTTCAGCTTCATCTCGTCAGATAACCCCATATCGTGAAATGTCTCTGCGGTTTGTCTCATCCAAGTTTTGGCCTCAGTAATATCACCACGTCCATCAAAAATACCACATCCAAGGTTCCTTGCCTCCTTCATATACCCCAAGATTTCAAGCATCAGACATTGCTCTAAGGCAAGACTAGGTACCACTACTGACTGCTGTGATAGCGATACTTATGGTGGCATCTATGGCCCTCCAATCCTAGGCTGCTGTTGCACAATGTATTATGCCCACCATGTCATCACCTACTGTAGAGCCTCCATTGGCAACAGTGGCAAAGCTGGCTGAGCTACCGCTGCGGGTGCTTCAATATAAGGCTGCCTATGAGCTGAAGAGCTAGCGACCGCTGGTTCGACGATAGCTTCAATGTTGTGTTCCTCTGGCTCGGGTCGCAAAGGTCTAGCCTTGCGAAGACTTCCCCTTCCTCTTTCAATTATGCTATCACTATAAAATCAAAAAAATTGTTATGTCATAACATAGAGCAGACTAAGCCTAGCTTATCCGATGTCCGACCATTAAGGACGTCAACTTAATGATCCAAGACTCAACTTCTTGACCAAAGACTTGTGACACCTAGACTTGACTCCTAAGGCTCATGATTCTTTTGAAAACAATAATAACACTTTTGAAAAAAAACTAGCTCTGATACTAATTTAATTGTCACGACCCTGAACCATATCAGGCATATGACAACTGTCGCATAACGATACAACATGGTACCACTCAACCCGACTATGCAAGGCTAATCGTACATTCTTTTAAACAAAAATAATTAAATAAAAAATCAGGCAGCACAACCGCTGTATTTTGAAAATCCCAAAACATAATTGCAACACCTGTAGATCAATTTGAAACACACTTCTATACTAGCATTAAAACTCAACCACAACTTCTAGACTTTTAAGTCCACTCAAGAGCAATCTTAGCAATAGTACAAATTTTTCATACGTAAGATCATATACAAACCACAAGACAGTCAAGCGTTAATGTACACCATCATCAAACATGTCTACATACTCATGGGCCACTAAACAACAAAAGAACAAAACAGAGACAACCCACGTGCGGTAATGCCCCAAAAAATGTCAAAAGACCCCACAAGCCACTCAAAGCTTCAACTTCACCAAATTAACCTGCATGGTTGGAAAGCGGAGGGGGTGAATACACTATGCACTCAGTGAGCAGGAAAAACATATATCGCAAATAGAACCCGGTACACACTAAGATAGTCAAGATAACCTGAGGATGAGTTTTTCACACATCTAGCATACACGCAACCACTCATGAAATGAAGATACATGACATAGAAACATATTGGCCTAACCTATGACTCAATACATACCGGTTAGGAATCACATAGGCCTAGCCTATTAATTACTCATCTGGTGGACATAGATTCCAGTTCCAGTACATAAGACCCAAAAAACAATTACATGCATAAATTAAATCTCATCAGGAAGCCAAATCTCATAATAGGCCAAATAGTTATGTGTGTCACCACTAATCGGCCAAACTAGTGTGCACACCCACCGATTTTTAGTGTTAGCTCGACTTTCATCTATGGTGAGTCCAGATTATAGTCGACAAGAGCATCATGACCTTAGGTAACAACCTCGTTAGTGACCAAACCTCTAGGTGTACAATCACCCGCAAATCTCGTAGAATGGTATCGATACAAGGACTTGACTTTTATGTACTAGCATCAAGAGTACAGGGGTCACTTAATCTATTGTGCCTAGCACATGATTGGCCAATAGTTATCTCACCAATCACAAAAAAAATCATATGGAAATATTAAATACTAAAATCAAGTAAGGCACCATGCCTTTATTTATCAGTCTAACCTATAAAATAGAACCTTGCCAATGACTCTAAGCCAAAAGAGAGCACCTACATGTAGCATACATGACTCAGATATACATATGTAAGTTTTAACACATTATTTCATGCAATAAAAGTCATCAGTTTCATTTCAAGTACAACATATATATTCATTGGAGGTTTAATTCTACTACACATTACCTAAGTTCAAATTTCACATACAAGTCATCATACATGTCTTAGGTTGTTCCTAATCCCATTTGAGAGATATGGTTTCCCCAACTCACCTAAAAAAAAAAACTCCCTTGACTTCTACAATCCACGTTATACGTTCCTTGATCAATAGCTTTCGAACCTTTATACATACAATATATCATGTATTACTACTCAAACATGTATCTCATATATAGCAAGCACCACATAAGTGTAAACTTTTGCATTTTCCAAAGCATTTAATGCCTTTGATATAATACTTACACATTTCAAATCATAATTATGCACATTTGAATCCAAATACATTAGGCCACTACTCATTAATCTAAGTAAAAATTCAAGTTTACTCTAAGTATACATGAAAGCTTCTTTCCAATGCACACCATTAAAATCCTTAAATTCTAAGCCAAGTCCACTTAGGCATTTTATTAAACACCTAATGTGCATTACTTTCAAGTTATATTTTCAAGACTTTATCAAAGTAATTCATGCTCCAATCTTGTTATATAATAAGCACTTCCAAATACCAATACATTTCACCACTTCATTAACTCCAATTCACCTCATTTAATCCATATTCATCATAATTATACCACTCATCACATTAATCCATTTCTTCCCCTATAGTTTCGGCCAAGCCTTAGTCCATATATATTCTTCTTCATTTTTTTCTTCAATTCACATGATATATACACAATTAACACCATAGAATTTATTTAAACCATCAATTTCAAAAGTTATTCAAAATTTCACAAACTTTCACCAAAGAAAAGGTCATTTCAATTTTGGCTTAAGGAAGCTTCTTCGTGACTCATTTTACTCATCTAAACCATGTTTCATGCATATTCAAGCATGGAGAACAACACATCTTAACACCAAACTCAAAATCTTATAATGTAGAGAGAGATGAGACAAAATTTACCTAAACTTTCCTTTAGTGATATCTTCAAATTTTTTGAGAATTTCTCAAATATAATGTTATATTTGAGTTCCTTAACCCCAAATTACCTTAAAACACCTTGGTTTGGGTTAAAGAATCAAAACAAATGGTGAAAGGTAGGTGATGGCTGAAACTCTCTTCTCCTCCTCTCTTCTCCTTTCTTCTCATTTCTTAACAAGGTATTTCTAATGTTTAGTGAAGAGCTGCACGGCCACACATGAAGAAAGACTTAAATTATTGACTCATCTTTGACTATACATGTTAAAATTACCTTTTTGCCCTTAACTTATGTGAAATTACCATTATACCCTCCAATTTTTACTATATTTACAATTAAGCCCAAAATTTGAAAATGACCAAAATTTTTATTTTCATTTTTGTTTTTAGACTTTTGAACATTATTGTTAAGCCCCTTAAATTTATAAAATTACCTTTTAGTCTTCCAAGAATTGAAAAATTATATTAACTTTTAACAATTTGCACATAAGCCCTTATGTACATCAACTTTTCAAAGTAAGCTTTCTAAGTGTCCAATAAGGCTATAAATCATGTCTAATCACCTCTAAGGTATTAGAACACATTTAACTTGGCCACCATGGCCATATCCATCCAATGGACTCGGATTTACACATTTAGAAGTATATGTCAGAAATCTCCAAATTTTCACATACCGATGAACTCTAATTTCATGTAAATGCATATAACATTATATATCACTGGCATATATATTGAAATGGTTCAAATACATTTTTGAACTCATATACAACCATATATGTCAATAGATATTAGTATCTCCAAGTACAAACCAATACAAAGAGGGCTCAAAGAGTCCGGTGTTACATATAGTGCTAAAATCTTTGACAAATCTCCTATAAAAATTAGCCATCCCATGGAAAGATCTTACCTCAGTAATGGAAGTAGGTTTCGGCCAATCTCTAATAGCCTTGACTTTGTCCTCATCAACCTCTATACCTTTTGTACTAACAACATAACCAAGAAACACAACCTTGTCCATGCAAAAAGTACACTTATCAAAGTTAGCAAATAACTTTTCTTTCCTCAAAATAGCAAGTGCACATCTTAAATGTTCAACATGGTCATCCAAACACTTGCTATAAATTAGAATGTCATCAAAGTATACCACAATAAACTTACCAATGAAGGTTCTCAAAACATGGTTCATCAACCTCATAAAAGTGCTAGGTGCATTAGTTAACCCAAAAGGCATAACTAACCACTCATACAAACCATATTTTGTTTTAAAAGTTGTTTTCCATTCATCACCTTCTTT
>JANIIA010000002.1:42363336-42378794 GCA_027478495.1 Erythroxylum alaternifolium | reverse complement strand
AACAAAACCGTGAGGTTGCGAGGTCGAGTCGCAGCCAAAGCTGACAATTCTGATTAAGGTTGGATGCCGCGGTATCACCCGCAAACACACGCCGCATTATCACCTGCAAACACCTACGGGTGGGGTGTGGGGTCCAACATTAAAAGGCGCTAGCTCAATGGTAAGAGGCGTCCGCGAAAGCGGAACAAAACCGTGAGGTTGCGAGGTCGAGTCGCAGCCAAAACGGACAATTCTGATTAAGGTTGGATGTCGCGGTATTACCCGCAAACACACGCCGCAGTATCACCTGCAAACACCTACGAGTGGGGTGTGGGGTCCAACAAGTTGAGAGGTCCTTCATGTAGAAGAAGCTTGATAGATGACTATTTAACTCTTATCTCAATAGTTTTCCACTCAACTATATTGATTTTTACACCTAAATTGCCTTAATTCGTACTCCCATTGTAACCCACACAATTATAATTGATAATAAAAGGAAATCTATATTCATATTTTTTTATGATCTATTAAAACATCATGGATTCAAAAGGTAGTTTATAGAGGATTGAATAAGGTTGTGTAAGACTCTAAAGCCTATAAATGCCAATAAAGATTGAATGCCATCAAATCAAAACTAATTTCACTTAGTAAAAAAGACTCCAATTCAATACTGATAATAAAATTTGAGGTTTTAAAAGTTTTGATTAATCATTAATACCTCCTAGTTTCAAACCTTACTAATCCTTCCCTGAGGACTCTTAAAGAAATAAATTTGAAGAATACATGATGGTACTTTATTCTTTTCATTCCTAAATTAAGTGGATGTCAAGAGTCCTTTAACTTAAGATGGGGAGCAGAATACCAAACTTTTCTATCAATCCATCCAAACAAAAAGGAATAGGAATACCATTGTTTCACTTTTACATACTAAGGAAGGGAGATTAATGCTTAAGAGGACTTGAAGGAACTATCTTACAGACACATTAAGGAGATTATAGGTAATGATCTAAAAACTCAACCCTTTCCTAAAGCTATCAAGGATTACTTGGTTAATTCCTTTCCTTATTAGTTTAAAGTTGATCTAATTAGTAAGGTTACCTTTATGGAAATTAAAGAAACTTTGTTTAACATCCACCCTGATAAGGTGTTAGGTCTTGATAGATTTAATGCAAGGATTTCCCAAGGTACTTGGGACTTAATAGGGGATATGGTGATTAACTCAATCATTCTTTAATAATGGCTTTATTCTAATATAACTAAATAAGACTTACATCTCCTTGACTACTAAGGTACCTAATCCCTCATCTTTGCATGGGTATATCCCATTACATGTTGCAATACAATCTATAAGGTGATTTTAAAAAAGTTTTCTAATAGACTTAAGAAAGTTATGTATTCGATCATTAGCCTTTGTAAGAATTCATATATTTAAAGGAGTATTGACAATAATATCATGATTAAGAAAGAGCTATTTAAAAGTTACCATTCCAAGAAATCTATTAAGACGTATATGCTCAAGATAGACTTCATAAAGGCATTTAATTCTCTTAATTGGAATGTTTTTATTAGCTTCATACATGCAATGGGTTTTCCTATCAAGTTTATTGATTGTATTTATAAATGTATCACATTTCCCTTTTTTTTATTTTGATCAATGGTGAAATAATAACAATTTTCAAAGTTAACATGGGTCTTAGATAATGTGATCCTTTATCACATTACATATTTTCTTTAAGCATAGAAGTGTTCTTTAGGTTAACTAGTTTGAGCATAACTAAAGAATTGAGGTTTAGGTTTCATAACAAAAGTGGTAAACTAGGCATCTTTAATCTCTCCTTTGTTAATGATTTATTGCTTTTTCATGGTGCAACACCTAAATTCGTTAACCTAATGATTAACTCATTATAATTATTCAAATCAATATCAAGCTTGGCTTTCATTCTAAACAAAAGTTCTTTATTTCTATCTATTGGTGTTAGTCAAAATATAACTTCTCTAGCTTCTTTAACTAGACTAAAAATTTAGTAGCTCCTATTCAAATACATGGGTGTTCAAATCTATAGTATGAAACTCTCATTCTTGGAATGCTCCCATCTTTTGGATTTCATTATAAAAGGCTTAATAATTGTGTAATAAATCTTTTTCATATTAAGGAAGATTGTAGCTTGTCATTTCAATGTTGAGCTATCTTTATACCTATTGGTGTTCTCATTTAGCACTCTCGAAGGAAAACCTAAAAGGCATAGATAGACTCCTTAGAAATTTCCATTGGAGTGGAAAAAAACAACACATCTAGAATACCAAAAGTGAAATTGTCAAATGTTTACTTACCTAAAGATAATGGAGGCTTAGGTGTTTAGTCTATCAAACTACTAAATAAATTCTAACTTATGAAAAGAATGTGGTAGTTATGTTCAAATAAGAAATCTCCTTAGTGAAATGGAAAAATCACTACTTCTTAAAGAAGCAAATAATTTGGTCTATGTAAAAACAACTCTAATATTTCTAGGACGAGGAAAATTCTCCTCATGAGAGACTCAATTTAGCACTTTATAAAACTATAAAGTAAGGATGGTAAAAAACCCTTTTTATTTTGATAATTGGTTGTATATTGGTCCTCTGTAAAAGATTAGAGCATTTCAAAACGTCAGACCTATTATACTTAAAGATATGAAGATGTAAGCATATATAAAAGATAACATATAGATATGGCTTGCATACTCCACTGTAGGTTCCTGGGAGATTATAGGAAATAAGCCCCTTTACTCCCCCAATATTTCATGCTAGGATTCTATATTGCGGTTACCTGATAAGTAGATTAAGTTCTCTACTAAATCATGTAAAGAGCTTCTTTTAGGGTTTCATCCCAAATATCAATAGGGCAAACTAGTCAGGGATACTTCTCTTTTATTAAATGCTTTTATCTTATGGCTTACCGCTGTTAAGAAGCTAAGAATCAAAGACACCTTAAATTTTCCTATAACTGAAGTTAAGATTAGTGAAACATTAATCCTGTAGGGATCATAAATAGTGACTAATCATCCATTATGATGAATTGAAGAATGGTGAGAGTTATCCATTGATTATCCAAAAACTTTAGCTTCTTACACTTGTCTATCTTAAGTTTAGTTTCGAAAACACCTATTAGTATAATTTTTATTTTTAAAAGAAAGTCTTTGAGCAATTGTTGCTTTTTACAGTAGTTTATTCCCTTTTTTTCCTAAGATAAAATAGACATTTAAAAGGTATTTTGGCTCTTTGAGATTTTAATATGATGCTTTCTAATAAATTTTCTTCTATTATGCACTTTAAATTTCTCCATAGTTGGGATCAAGCCCTCTTGAGAAATAAAAAGAATCATTATGGATATTCATATCTGGATTAGATGATACAACTAAGTTGATTGAAGAAGTTAAATCATTATTAATGGGGATAATTAAGATTTGATGAACAATTATAAAATCTTGTTTTGGATGTTTAACTGTTACAAAGGTGATCATCTTAATTACCACTTCACTACTATTGTCCCTAAAATTACAGCTTTGCAAATCCATTTCCCTACTAAGGATAGAAGGAGTAAGGAAAGGGGTTTGATCCTTTACAACTTCACTAAGGAGAGGAGAGACAATGCTCTATTTAATAGTCACACCTTCTCGCTCTGCAATAAGGTCCATTCCTATTAGCTCAAAGAAGTAACCTCTTTTAAACATCCTACCTGTGGCCTTCCATTTCTTCCCTTGCTGAATTAAGGAAGGTATCCATTGGTAACAGACTTTTATTAGGTCTTTAATCAACATATCATTCATTCCACGCCTTAATAAATGTATCATCTTAGGTAAATCTTGCTTTAAATCCACTAAAATATAATTTCTAGCATAACTAATCCTCTTCCTATAAGTAATAGTCTCATCTATACATATTTTCTACCTATATAGTTGGCCAAATAACTTAATCCTTTTATAGATTAATTTTCTAATAGCATATTATAAATGTTAATCTGAATGAGAACCTAATTGTGCTTCAAACTTTCTAAATTAAGTTCTAATTTCTAAGGTTGGAAGAAGATAGGAATGTTGTTATGATATTAAGAACTTGCCCTAATGAACCTATAAGTTAAGGCATCAAATTGGAAAGTGAATAGAAATAAATTATCCTCATTCAAAAGAACCTCCATCAGGCATAAACATCTCCAGTTATGAGCTTTTTTAAGCGAAAAGAATTTATTAAATATCCTAATCAAGAGCATTAACAAAGTATTAGTACAAGATTGTTAAAAGTCATGTTGATGCAAATTTCATCTAATTTGACATCCAATGATCAATCAAATCAGCTAGTAGAAGTAATGACATCGGTCACTCTAAGTTCCATCCTTTTTTGAGTGAGAATCTCATTCCTTCAATTGCTTTGTGAGCTAGTAGTATTTCTCTAGTCTAGCAGCAAATTTTTTGAGCAACAACATATTTCTCTATTTTACACTCTTTGAACAATCTATGGTTCCTTTCACATGAAATAGAATACACAGAATAGTTCAAGTTAGGGCTTAGACAATTATGATCTTTCCCTATTCTTCTATACTGATTCTTAGCCTAAACAAGCATATTATCCTAGTCTGCAAGTGGATAAAACATGTTGATATTGTAATGCATGCTTGTATAAATAGTACTAATGTGGCTGCATTAAAAAAAAGATGATTGATAGTTTCAGGTTCAAGATAGCATAGAGTGTATAGCTGATCAGTGGAGCCTTGAATTATGTCCTTGGTTTTGAATCTCTTCTTAATAGTTAACTAAGTTACAAAAGATGCTTTGGGGAATCAATGAGCCTTTCTATAAAATGTTATACCACTGGATATATAGAATCTATGGTCTAAGAGATTTTAAGTAGGAAGAGTTTGTAAATTCTCCACTGATATTGGCTGTTCAAATAGTGTTATCCTTCCTTGTGGTGCTAGCGGGATAATCAAGGAAGTGGTTATATAGTCTTTCAAGACCTTTAAAGCTTGTAAACTATGCATCATATTGAATAAATTTCATTACTCAAGTTTAGAGTGAAATTATGGTTATCAGTGGACCAAGATCCTAATTAAGCATTAGAGGGCTTTGCTTTGCCCAATTATCAAACCAGAATCAGGAGTCCTGACCATTTCCCTCAAGTATTTTGATAAAGGGGTAGATAGTTTGCCTTTTATTAGCATTTGTATGAAAGGCCAGGAATGTTGCTTTATTTCCTTAATCTATTAGAAGCTGGAGTCTTGAAGGTAGTATTCATTTGTTCATTTGGTCCATAGTGCCTATTTATGAGTAATTAGTGTCCAGATTCTCTTATGCACCAGGATTAATTGAGTCATTTGCATTAAGACCAAACCTACTCTTCCCTCTTACTTTCTCCAGCATAGTTGCTCTTTTCTAGTTTTTTTCTCCTTTAGAGATCTTCTTAGGTAGAAAGAGATGTGTGCTCTAGTGAGTGTGAAGATTCCTTAACACTAAAGTGATAAGTTGAACTCTTCTAGCTTGTTATAAGGCTTTGTTCTCCTATGCATTTATTTTCCTTTTATAAGTCTCTAGGAGAACCTGGAAATTTTGGTATCTTAGCTTCTTAAAAGAAATTGGAACTCCTAAGTATTTGAAAGGCAAGCACTGAGTATCCAATCCAATAATGTTCCTTAATTTGGTACTGTTTTTCACATCAGAAGAGAAATAAATTTTACTTTTTTGCTGGTTAACACTTAATCTTGAAATCCTGCAAAATAAATCAAGAGAGTTATGTAGTGTAAAGAGAGTGGTCAGCTCCATAAAACATCATAAAATCATCTATAAAGCTTAGACGAGTGAGGCTTAACTCCTTACATGTATGGTGGAACTTAAATTTGGGGCAACTTTGAGAGTTTTTTTTAATCAACCTAGTTAGAATTTCCATAGAAAGAGAAAATAAATAGGGGGAAAGAGGTTCCCCTACCTTATCCCAATAGACCCTTTGACACTAAAAGGGTTGTTAATAAGCATGAATTGATCCAATTGATGAAATTTCTAAGAAATCCAAACCATTCAAAGTTTTAGAGAATGAAGCTCTATTGTAAAGTGTCAAAAGCTTTTGAGAAATCCATTTTGGTTGCACAACTTTTAATGGATCTAGAAATACCTTGTGATGGAGTCAACTTCTTTTAACCAAGTTGTTTTGGCCTTTTGCATTAGCAGGGAGTTGTGTTAAAAAAAGAACTATTAAACAGTTATAGTTTCCTAATTTACTCTCGTTTTAACTTATGATGTTAGGATCCTGATAGCAAGCCTTATGTGCCTTCTTTAGCTCTTTCTCAATATTTAGTAATTTTTATGCAGTTAGGGGACCTCTTATTTTGAGAAACTACTTTAGTTTGTCTTTTAAAAGCTTAAGCTTTCTTATAAGTTGAAAGGATTTACACCCTCAGATTTATATAGCCCAGACTTCTTTCACCAAGTCCATAAAACCTTCCTTATTAGTCTAAAAGTTAAAGAATGCGAAACGTTTATTGAAGGATAATGGAGTGGAAAAATTATGTAGCTTCATTATGGAGTGATCTGAGCCTAATGGGGGACCAAAGTGGATAAAAGAGTTAGGGAATTTTCTCAACCAGGTCTATTTAGCTAGAATTTTGTCAAGTTTTTTCCTAGTGAAACACTACCTTATTGTTTATTGCTCTATGTAAAGACATTTCTTGTAAACTTTTGGTCAAGGACTTTAGGCTTGCTTACTGCACTCTCTAATTCCTTCCCTATATTTGTGAATCTAACTCTTTTGCCTTGGGCTTCAAAAGGATGTAAAACACATTTAAAGTCACCAACTAGTAACTAAGGTCTGGACATTGAGCTTTGTATGATGGAAAGATCCTCCCATAGTTTATCTCTTTAGAATCCAAAATTCAAAGCATAAATTATAGAAACTCATTCTATTTCATAACGAGAAGTTCATCAAGGAATGCATCCTTAGCTTTAACTTCCACACAAATTCTGGTAAAAAATATTCGTTTAATTCTAGCTGTTGGTAAGTTAAAGGCTAGTGGTCTGCCCATTGAACTTGTAAGAAAACTTAGACCATCTAGAGTCCAATACTCTAATGGGATGTTATAGAAATTGATCTACAGAGGTATAGTCTTAATTCTAGCTCTGCCAACCTCTATTCCAGGGGTCTATTTTTGGACAAACATTGGCTAACCTCTAATATGTCGAGGACCAGATTCAATAACCATATTCAAGTTATCTACATTTGTAAATTTGAAGAGAAATGACTCCTCCTCAGTTAGTAAAACTTTTGTCTAGAGCCTTGTTTCCCCATCTACTTTATGCCTAGATCTGAACCAGTGGGAAAGAAGGCCTCTTGTTGAGAAAAAAACCTATCAAATTTGTTAAACCAAGTTTTGGCTCTTTCCTATGACAACTCCAATAGGGTAGTGATTATCCCATTAACCACTATTGAGTTAAAATGTTTTGGTTTCTCAATTGAAGTAGTTGCAGCCACTACACTCCTCTATAACTTACTTATTTCCTTTTAAATAGGAGTATTTCTTCTCATTAAAAGGTCATTATTGGTTCTTTAGTTGGTGTGTTCCATGGACTCCAAAAGAGTTGGAAAGGGATTATCCTTGTTCTTATGTTCAAGCATACTCCCCTCAAGATCTTGCTTCTCTTGTGGTGAAGATGACTTCAGGCTGCCTCCGTTGAAGGCTTCCATATAGACTTCCCATAATAGAAACTAACTAATAATAACACCAGTGACTTACAAAAAGTGGTAAGAAAACTAGTAGAGAATTGCCTGAAGAATTATATAGAGAGAGAAGGTTAGTATATTTTCCAGTTATGAGTTTCCAGGCATAAACCTTTCCAATTATCAGTTGTCTAGGATTTAATAAGAGGAAATACATGTTGTTTCCCTAAAAAGAAAAACCTACCAGAGTAGAAAATCAAGAGCTTACACCTACTTTTAAAACTTCCAAAGGAGGAGCAACTATAGGGGAACCTTTAGAGGTAGAAGGACGGCAATAATAGAGATCAAAATGAGATAGATCTCTAACAATTTTTTTCTAGTTAAGCTTGGAATTAAACCCAAAAGAACATAAAATTAGCTGAGGAAAAGAAAAATAAGAAGGAATCTACATAGAGTGAAAAGTCCCCAAAGGTATAGATCCATCAGAGACCGAATTAAGAGTATGCAAAGCAGAAAGAGAAAAGCTTGATGAAGGCTAAAAAAGGGAGAAAGGAATGGGAGGATAGGGAAAGGTATATTGAAGAAGGGATAAGAACTAAATAAAGTGCGAGAACTAAGGGAGTTAGAAGCAACAGGAGGGAAGAGGGCTAAATCAAATCAATTAATCTGATTAGGATCAAATAGGGTAGATAAGGAAATGATGCTATAAAAAGAAAAGACTTAAAAGGAAGCAAAAAAGTTTTTAAAAATTGTTATAAAGAAGTTAACTAAAATAGACATGAACAAGAAAGACAAAAAAAAGCCTTTAATTAAACAAAAAGCAAATAAGAGATACCCTTGTTGAGAAGGAAGGAGACTATAGAGTAAGGGAAAAACCAAAAGTGCAAAGGAAAGAGAGCTCAGCGGAAGCCATATAAGAGACAGAGCAAGAGGTGAAAAAAAAGGCAAGAGAGAAAAGGGTACTAGGAAAAAAACACTAAATAAAGAAAGAAGGAAATGAAAGCACCAGAAATAGCTACAAGGACAAAAAGAACAAAGAACCAAAAGCAGCTAAAGTAAAAGAGAAAATAGGAAACATAGGAAAAAAGAGGCAAAGAGCCATGGAAGACTAGTTGAGAAACAACCATAGTGATAGATATTAGAAGGAGCCTCTCACTTATGTATATCTCAACCTATTAAGGTGCAACATTGTTAACTATAAGATTGTTATGAAAGGAGAAATGGGTGCTTTCTTAATCTTCCACATCTTATATAATGTTGTTACCGATAGAAAGAATTAAAACTAGTTATTAGGTTAAGTGTTAGATCATGACATAGAGTACAATTAAATACATCATTGTACTAGTCAAATGTGAATTAAACCTTCTCTCTTGGCTTCTATTATATTCTCCTTTTTTCTTTTTTGTTTTGTACCAAAATTTATGTATTAATTGGTATCAAAGTTTTGATTCTTTTAATTATATCTCATCCACCTCTTTTTTTACACCTATTATTAGTTTCCATTTTTGGAAAACCTTCTTACCGACAAAATTCCTAAATTGTATTATATCTAAATGATCTCATCCACCTCTTATTTTACACCTATTATTAGTTTCAATTTTTGGAAAACCTTCTTACTGACAAAATTCCTAAATTGTATTGTATATAGACGATCTCATCCACCTCTTATTTTACATCTATTATTAGTTTCTATTTTTGGAAAACCTTCTTACTGACAAAATTCCTAAATTGTATTGTATAGAGACGATTTTTATCTAACCCATTTCATGTTTGATATTTCATTTATTGATTGGAATTTTAATAATTTGATCAATAATGACACACTATTGAAAGTTATAAACCTCTTATGAAATAAAAAACAATTCAAGCTCAAACTTAACTAAAAATAGATATAGCTATAATGAATATCAAAGCTAATCACAAAATGTGTTTGTCTCATCTCCTTCTTTTTCAATAATGTCCTTATTTCTAACTGAAGATATCAATCAGAATGGATGAGTTATTGATAATGGTAGTGAGGTGAGTAATTATTTTGAGGTTAAAGATTTCAATTTATTTGGTGGGAATAACTGGGGAAAATGGGAAGGAAGTGAGCAATATGAGTGATTATTCAAGGGTTTCGGAGGTTACTAATACTCCCAAATATTAATGATAATCATATTCAGTTTGATATAAAACTTAAATAAGGTCCTTTTTCGTTATGATTACTGAAGGTGAAAAGGACCTTAATGATAATCCCATTAATACCAAAATTCATAGTGTTAACTTTGATTTGCTTTTTGTTAGGCATCTTATCAGAGAGGTGACTATAATTCAAGTTGCCATGAGCATCTTCAACATTGTCTTTGATGTTAAGTTGTAAAAGAATTTGATAACAAAAATTAAAAGCATGGTTTTGATGATAATATTATGGGTATTGATAAGAAAATGATTGAACCTCTTCTAATTTTAGGTTATGACTTAATATAAGTTTTTACGAAAATTTTATCTCGATATTAGAGATGAGTAAGCTATAAGTTGTGGTTTATATGAAGAGTTGGGCAATTTGCTTATCAAATTTTGATGTTCCTTAGCTAATAAATGCATTTGAAGCTTATAAGTTTTCAACTTAATTAATGAATGATACTTTGTGCCAAGGTCATGAGAGACTTATGTCAAGCTTGACCACTTATGTATCAAAGAATATGAATCTATATTATTCATAGTCGAATGGGTAAGGTTGAGCATTTCAATAAACTCATAGCAGGTTATGACAATGTAGTTATTACTCTTTAGAGATTAATTGACTTATTAAAAATGAAAGACTTAAAATATTGAGGGAAGCTTACTTGATACTTTATAATGGCAAGGATGAAACTTATCAAATAGAGTTTTTATAAAAAATTTTAAGTATGGTACATATCATGTTCTTATAGTGATTGATTTTTTTGGTTTTAGCCTTAACATTGGGTCAATTAAGTCAATTATAAGCTTTGATATTATAGAATGTATGGACATTCATATTAGTTGTGCTAGTGGGATTAGTTTTAATAGATCACACAATGTATCATAAATGGAAGTAATATAGGAAAAATAAACAAAGTAAAAAGACAAAAATTTATGTAATTCAGCCAATTATATGACCTATGTCTATAAGCAAAAATGTAGACTTCTTTTATTAATGTGAGAAAGATGATATAAAGAGAATAGATGATAACAACGTTATTAATCTTATAAAGATTCTATCTCACAAGACCCTTATAAATATATTTATAACCTAGAGCTATATGTAAAAAGTTAAGTATATTGAAACTTTACTTACATAGAAGTTTAAGGTTATTAAAACTTTATTTTCACATATGTCTAACAACATTGAAACGTTATTTTTTTGCATCATTAGAAATCTTGCCATAAGTTTGGTGTCTATCCATAATTGACACCAATACTAATTTACTTTTGAATTGGAAATCTCTCTGATCAATACAAGATTGACGTTAGTCTTATATCCTTATTTAACGTCGGTTAGCTTTTGTAATTTTATTCACAAAGAATTTAACACATATCTTATAATTATCCACTTTGACTTGAGTACTCCAACGTTTAGCTAAGAATCACTCCCTAGTATATGTGTCCCTAAAGGCTTTAAGCTATATAAGCATTCTCTAAGTCTAAGCAATGTTTGAACATTTCTGGGGTCAACGACTTTATCAATATGTCAACTTCGTCCTCTAAAGTATCAACATTTTTTAATAAGATTTGGTCAGATGTAATCAACTTTTTGATCTTATGAAATCTCAAATCATTCACTATAACCTCTATCTGTCTATCTTTCTATTGTCTCCTGAAAGAAAGTTGTATCCTCATTACTAATGGTAAAAGCATATATGACTAAGTCTTCCTAACCATATTTTTATAGTTACTAATGGTCCATCTTGCTTTATATTTGGCTATACTGTATTGATGTTTTCTTCTTAAACATTGCTTTATCTCCTGAACTAGAATTTCCAACCCTCTTAACATTTGTTTCAAGCTTTTCTATTACCACTTATATCAGTTTTGAAATAGTATTATCCATTATTAAACAAGACACGTCCTTTTTATATGCTTGCCTTAACAAGTGTCACTCCTTAAACACTATATCCTTAAAAGTTACATTAGATTTTTTAGTAAGTGCATAAAATTTACAAACTTTACCTTTATGTTTTTTCATCCTTCAATAAGCTCCCTTTATGAATATATATCATCTTTTTTTCACCAAAATGACTTACCTGTATATACCACGCGAGAGTAATGCCATCCTTCTATTGTAAAGATTGAGAAATAAACACTGATCCCATTACTTTCTTTCCCATTATAAGATATAAATTCCATATTGTAATTTTTCCCTTTATCACAATCAATACATACTTTATTACCTTAATTTGCTCATCATCACTAGAAAGCTTATACCCTTGACTATCAAAATTTATTATAGAAATCAGACTTTTCTAAAGCTCAAGAAAGTGTTGGGCATCCAATATTCTAATAATTCTATTATGCAATTTGATTTGTGTTAAACCACTACCTTTGACAACATGCTCACCATCATTACCTAATCTGATAATACCTCTCTATTCTTTAAAAGCATAGAACTAGTCGTCATTGAAATTCATATGATAAGATGCTAGTTTCCATCATTCACCAATTTGTAAAATCAAAATTACTCACAATCAAAATATCATTGCCTCTTTCTCCTGTACATTGGAACTCACCTATACTACATTAACACTTGTTTTTCCCTCTATTTTCTTTTTTTATTATTTTGATGTGGATAATCCCAATGACAGTGCTCTCTTTTTTATAGTTAAAGCAATGAATAACTTTAGCCTTTGATTTAGATCATGACATACTCCTATTTCTAGTATCATTTTCCTTATTTCTTTCTCTGCTAACATTCAGACCCACATTTGATTCACCTTCATATGTACTAGAGACCTTTTTCTTCAATCATTTAGGTTACATAACATCCTTTACAATACTAATAGAAATATTCTCTCTACCATACAACATGGTATTAAAATATTCTCATGTGAATTAGGCAAGGAACACAAAATGGTTATGGATTGATCCTTATCCTCAATTTCAACCTACATCACATTGGAAATGTTGTTTTTGATATAAACAATTGATTTGATTAAATTATTGATGAATTCTTTCACCTGCCTATTTATCGTCTGCAAGGTATGCAAATGTTCTTTTTGATATAAACAATTCATAAGTGATTTCTTTTATACTTACTTTCAAACCATTTTCATAACAAAGCAATGATTATTTCGTCAACAACCTCTCTCAGGAACTCAACACTTGTACTCGATAGCATTGCATTATGCCCTTTAACAAAATCTCTCCTTTCTCCACTGCTCCTAAATTCTGTGGTAGTTTCATTTTTCCTGCTTTTAACATTATTTTGCATCCATGCTAAACAAGAATCACCCTCATCTTTACCTTCTATAAAGTGAAATCATTTGATGTATTAAATTTCTCAATATTAAACTTTTGAAAAGACATCTTAGTAGTAAAATCGATCCTCTAATACCAATTACTGAGATGTCAATTGATCTTATACTAATTGTCAAGAAAATGGAAGGGATATAGGAAGAAAATAATTGAAATAAAAAATGAAAGAATTTATATGGATCGACTAATTATATGACTTACATCCTCGAGTAAGAAGACATGCATTTTTGTTACTGTGAGAAAGACGATACAAGGAGAATAGAAGAAAACAACCTTTTCAATCTCCTAAAGGCCACTTAAACTATTTTTTACAAATGGCTAATGACTTTGAAAATCTATTTCTGTATATTCTTGAAAATTTTGTCGTGAATGTTGAACTTGTCTCACACTCGACAATGATATTAGATCTCTTTGATTAGTACAAGATCGATGTTAGCCTCGTATCTGTGTTTGGCCTTGATTAACTTCCAAGTTTTTTTTATTCACTAAGAACTAAGACATGCCTCAAACATAAATTCTTACAACTCATAAGAGGGGTACCATTTGATGATGAATTGGTCAACAGTTCAATTTCCGCTTCAGTTACATTTGACTTTCCTTTTAACCATTGGTCTTTCCATCACCTCTTGAATTATCAGTAATGGATAATGAAAATTCTGACGTGACGATTGAAAGGATTGAAAGTAATGAAGAACTATTTACTCCATTTGCGGGATATGTTAAAAGTGCATGCATGGGCAAGTTAGACACAAGAAGGGTGAGAGGAGACAATTAGAAGACTTCCTACAAAAATAAGTCAAGGATAAAGTGGAAGGCAATGAGCCTAAATCTTTGATGTCTGTCCTATTCAAAGACTCATTGCTGTAGAACACGATCCTAACTTGATTTGATGAATTATGTATTGCCCTCTCAATCCATGCCTAATGCTTAATTCTTAAATTAAGTTTTCAAGTGATCTTGCATCAATAATCTCCTAAATTGTTTCTATATTCCAATTATTCTCTCTCCTTTGATTTTTTAATTATTAAGAATTGATTTAATACTTAAAATTTTAAAAAGAGGGTTAATAATGGCCCTCTAATTTAACTAATATTTAGCCATAATTAAGTAGTATATACATATACTTATTTCATTTCAACTTAGCAGACCTTGGAATTTTGCTTTTTTACAAGTCAAAAAGACGAGAGCGACAAACTCGCAATTTAAGTCTACAAATTCACACCAATACCTAAGTGTGGTTTAAAATAAAAAATAATTAATAATTCTATCAAGTGTTACCAATTAAGAATGTTATATATATTATGCGTTAATTTGTAATACTCTTGCAATCCGTTTGCATGTGAAACAACCCAAATGCCTTTCTTGTATATTAGTTATGTATGAAATATACTTATTTGTACGGTGTTGAGTAGGGTAGACAGACATGCAAATAACATTGCATTTTCCATCTTGTCGTTTAGGAAAGTCTGCATGTGGCAGTCCGTCAATAGCTTCCCCCCTAGGAGTGGAGGGAGCAACAAGGAAGAGAACAATACATTGTTAGATATATCCAAAGCCCTAATTAATTACTTTCCTAGTCAGAGCTCCACCTTTGGCATCTTATAGTTTTGCTTCGATCATCACATAGCCATTAAGCCTTAGCCAACCTAATTTCAACATAACATCATTTCCAAACTTGGAGTGGGGGACACGAGAAGAAGAAGGAAGAAAAGAAACAAAAAGTCTTCAACGCGCACGAATCAAGCAAACCAAAGTATGTGTTACGTGAATGCATGACTAGCGGACCATGCTGCATGAATTCAGTCATCATAATAAAATAATAATATCCTTTTCTAGTTTGTTACCATCGTTAGATTTTAAGCACGAAACCGGTGGCCATGCCACATGGTATACTTAGAACATTCTTTCTTTCCTTCTGTTGCCGTTGAGTGCCAATTCACAAGACAAAAGTACGCAGGCAAACCCAGAAGCCGATGTGTTTTTTAACTACACACGCGCGGGTCCAAGCGCGTGTGCCTTCTTTCACTTGTACGTATATAATATTTTACATGTTTGAAGTGTGTATAATTATAAACGGACACATTTATTGTTTCTCACTTCAATGTCCGTTTTCTTTGCCCTCCGTCTCGCTTTCTATGTCTATATGCCCTATAATTCAAGACTTCCGTTCGGAGTTTGAGAGCTCAAAGACATGTACTTTTTCTACTTCGCGTATTCAAGTTTCTTCTGTTTTTACGATTTTTTGTTTTGATTTTTGGCGGTTAAACAGTTCATTCTTTCTTGGATGTCTGCCGCTCCTGCTCCCCCGTTGCAAGTCCTTGCTCCGG
>JANIIA010000002.1:42348282-42363116 GCA_027478495.1 Erythroxylum alaternifolium | reverse complement strand
GAGAAATCCATTTGGCTTCGGTGTTGGATTGGACGTATTAAAGCTTGATACTCGGCATATAGGAACTTTTAGCTGTTTAACTGTTAGGGATATGGTTTTCCTTTTCTATTTGTTTAATTTTTGCTTTTGGGTATTAATTATTGGTTGGAGATGGAAATCAGGGCTTTGTGGGCGAGAGTAACTTTACAGTTAGAGAAGAAGATATATAATGCGTGTCGAGTTCCTCTTTTGTCTTTATTTTGGTCTCCTTTAAGATAGTAGCGGTGGAAAATTGGAAATTTTTGTCTGAAGAGTTGAATTTCGGAGGGCTGTGTTTCAGTTGAAATGGGTCATTTGGGAAGTTCCCAAAGTGTATTTCTGGGATGTAGTTAGGCGGAACAAATTTACGTAAGAAAACAGCTTTTAGCTGTTACTGCAGTTTTCCCCTTTCTGGTTACTTACTCCTATGGTAATGTATTACGTGGCCTAGTATTAGGTGGGCCTGATCAAAATCTGTTAAAATCCAATTGTAATTAATAAGTTTTTTGGTATTTAGCCGCTGATTGTGGCTAGACTTTCTGACTGATTGGTTGTAAGTGAGGACTTACTTGAACTCAACGTACTTACACTTGTAGTGGGACAATAATCGTGAAAGTAGGTGGAAGACATGGGTTTGTCTATGTTGATGCTTTTGGTTGAGCTAGAGAAGTAGGCATTGATTTATGTCATCTGATGCTAAGAAAAGGGGAAGCTGTCAATACTCTGCGAGAAACTGTGAGGAGATTGGTTGAATTTTTACCTTGATATAAATGATTTTCTAGCTAAAAGGAGTTGATACATTCCTTCATGATATTTGTAAATTTTCAGAAATTTTTTTTACAAAAAATGGTTTTCCTTTTATTTTTTTTCCCTTCAGGTATGATTTTTAAGAGATCCTTTTGATGATCCCCTTCTCCATTTCTAGTCGGGGCATGGTAGATTCTCCAATTTCTCTGCAGCATAGGGAAGACTAGCTTTAACTTTGATTTGTTCTCTCCGAGGAAATATGGAACTAGCTTTAGTTCTTAACTTGTTATTGGGATTAGGGAGTATTTCTCAGTTACATATTTCATTATTGTTATTTTATTACGTTTTTTCTTAGTTGGGGGTGGGATGGGTGGATAGACGGATGAGAGCTTTAGCTTGTCTTTATGGACTTGATTCTACTTGTCGAGTTCTGTCATCTCTCTCTTTTTTTTTTTCCCATTTCAATTTTATTTTCACTTACACTACACTTTATCTGTATGTGTCTTAGCTCTGCTTATGAGGAGGGCAGATTTTGTGAGACCTTTCATTTGAACACTGCAGGTTGGAGGTGTTGTGAGTCTTGCGGGAAGGTGAGTGGAGATTTTTCTGGTTGATTTGTGTGTTTTTTGTGCCTGAAAAATGAGTTGTCATAATTTAGATTCAATTTGATTTTGACATTTCCTTGCAGCGGGTACATTGTGGATGTATCGTTTCATATAACGCAATTACCTTGTTGGATGCTGGAGGAATAGAATGCATAGCATGTGCAAGGAAAAATGCTCTTTTGGTAAGCACACATATTAATCACATTAATACAACGAATGATCATTGTTTGTTATAATTGTTGATGACTTTTTTATTCAATGGCTTTGTTAACATTTGATGGCTGGATGCAGGACATCCATTTTACTTTGTTTTTGCCTTTAGATGAATCAGTAAGTTCATGATGAATGCTCTTGTTTATAATATTTCAGAGTATAGCAAGCTGTTCCACTGTTCCCTGTTTCTGCCTTTGCTGTTGTTATAGAGGATTTAAAATTGTACTAGTAAAAAGTGGAAGGAGGATAGTAGAATATTTTTGCGATGGACGTATGTACCTGCAGAGTCATCATTGGCAACAATTTGAAAAATTATAACTTAATTAGTGACAAGGCTATATGCTGAATATAGGCTTCTTCGGAACAGTGTGATACTGGATCCTCACCGCTTGCACAAAAAAAAAAAAGGAAAAAGAAAAAGAACAGAGCTGATTTGAAGATTGGTTGGGAGGAAAGATTAGAAGAATTTGGCGTATGCTAATTGAGACAAGAATTCACAATTAGGACTTTACATCTGGCTTTCTTCTAAGCTTTGATATTACTAAAACTTTGGTTAACAACCTGCATTTCAGACAATGAATCCAGCATGGCAAACATCATTATTTTATTGCGGACAGTCACCTGACAGACTTAAAGAGCTGGCAGTCAAGAATTGGAGTCAGTTAGCTGGATCAGGTCCTGTTCCATGGCGGCAAGCGCCCAGCTTGTTCAACTCATCTATTTCTCAGTCTGAATTTCATCCAAGGATGCTTTACGAAGTAGACAGGCTTAGTGTTAGTGAAAGATTATCTGCTCCTTCCTTGGAAAAAGCAAAACTTGAAGACTCCTCTGATAGATTAGCAAATGGGAGCCTAAAGCTTGGTGCACGAGATATTACTGAGAATGGCAATGCTGGTAAGATCCTCTGCCATTTTTAATGCCCCTTCCTTAAATGCTTTATATGATAGATTGAAAATCTAGGTTTGAAATAAAAGATGTGTTGGACCTAAACCTGATTCAATAGTCTGTGCAGGACACACTACAGATGAGCAACCGGGTTCCAGTTTAAGTTTCTCACAACGGGCTTTCATAAGGGAGGATCCAGTGACGCCACAGCTTGCTGCACCTTATGCATCTTTAAATGAAACACATGGTCAAATTGGCTCTGGAGCTAGCCTACGACCAACCCCTCCAACTACACTTACAAAACAGTATCCTGGTAATAACACACAGAGTAGAGCTGACTCATTAGGAGATGCTCAAATTCGCAATGGAAGGCCTCGAACAGATGGCCGTGGAAGAAGCCAGTTACTTCCCCGGTACTGGCCTAGGTTTACCGATGAAGAGCTGCAGCAAATCTCTGGAAAGTATCCTTTGAGACAAACTGGATTTGTTGGTTGTATGAGCTAATTTAGTTCATTTGTTATTTCAAATATGCTTGAAAATTATTTTGAAGCATATGGGGGCAAAAAAAGAAACATTATAGAGAAACAAGAATTTAACTACATTAGCTGTGTTCAGACTATGATGTACATATAAAACTTAGTTTAGGAGATAGATTATCAGCTATACTGTTTTGGTGTTGTATTTATTTCAAATCCTAAAGCCTTAACCATGTTCAAGCTCGAATTCTATAATAACCCCTTTATTTGAAAAAATGTTAAGTGCTAGCGATGCTGGGCGAATTGGGCGTTTGGTGCTTCCTAAAAAGTGCGCTGAGGTGTGTATGATGAATCCAAAGTTGAACTTTAATTTTGTTAATGTTTTTCTTCAACTCCCATTTATATTTGCAAATATACTTGGACATTGGAGATATAAAGTTGTCTTACTTTTGTGGAAGGTAATGGATATTATAGTCAATTGCACAAGTGAATGCTATTTTACAATAGCTGAATCCCATGAATTGATTACCACTTGCTTAATATGTTTTAAACAAATTTGAATTTCTGTAAACTATACTCATTTAAGAGTGGACTATGAAAGAACATATTATGTCAGGTGTGTCCTGATTTGTTTGTTAATTGACAAACGTTTGCTCCAAAATGTCTGTCCAAATTTCTAGAATGTATGTCTTCCTTTCTTCACCCATCAAGTGTGATACAAAGATCTGTAAACTCAGCTTTTCATAGTTTAATTTCTATTGAAATGATAGATTGTTTACATATTTAATATGTAAAATTGAAAAACTGGTACTTGAATTCTATAAATCCAAATGGTGGTTGTGGTTGTGAGAAATATTCTTTTGTTTAATTCAAATTCAAATGCAAATTGACTTGTAAAATCTCCTACATTGGAAAATTATTGTTTCCATGTTAGTCAGATTTCTCTTCTATCAATAAGACAATAGAATATGATAATCTTTAAATTTGGCGACTCTATCCCTCTCTTGGTGGTTTTTTCATAATTTATTATTCTAATTGTTCTCTTATATATTATTCTCTATACTATAATGTGGCAGGCTTATTTCCCACCAATTTCACAGCCTGAAGGCTTACCACTTAAGGTCCAGGATTCTAAAGGCAAGGAATGGATTTTTCAATTCCGCTTCTGGCCAAATAATAACAGCAGAATGTATGTTCTGGAGGGAGTTACTCCTTGCATACAGAACATGAGATTGCAAGCAGGTGATATAGGTAAGATACAGATTGACAGGAAAGAATTCTTAAGGACTTTTGAATTTCTCAAGTTAAAAGTTATGTTATTTTAATGTTTATTTTGGCTCATGGCTCATCACCTATTTACGGTATTGTCAATAATATGGCTTTTGTACTTGATAAAATATCTTACTGTGTTGATCAGTTTAGCCTTTGCCATTTTCTTCCTTTGATCTCACTCTTTGGATTTTATGTTTCTTTGGTTGCATTACTGATATTTGGTCTTGATCACCCAGTAACTTTTAGTAGATTGGAACCAGAAGGAAAATTGGTTATGGGATTCAGAAAGGCTTCAACCGCTCCATCATCTGACCAGGTTTACCTTAAGTATTCTTTTGGCTTCCCTGGATTTCTTACTGTATATGCAACAGTAGAGTACAGTAACCAACAGGCTGAAATCTGTTGTTCTTTCATTCTAAATATCATTTTGGTGCATCCTAATTCGTCCCCCAAGTTCTGCAGTATATTAATCTGCCATTAGTGTAAAAATGTGGGATGTTCATTTGCAGCATAAAGACTTGCCATGATATTATTTGGACTTGAATAATCTTCAGTTAACAGTGCATAGTCACAGAAAACTACCTTCATGTGGAGCATTTGTAATTTGGCACCAGGATAGTGTTGGAAAAGTAATCCAGTATGTCCACACCAATGTGATATTCAATGTTAATGCATGTTTTAATTACTTCTGCCACATTCTATGTCTTGTTTAACTCTGTATCTGGTTGTCTTAGTCGTGCTGGTTAAATCAACAAATTGACTGTTAATATTTTGCTCTTTTCCAGGACAACGAAGCAAATAAGGCTGCTAATGGAGCTTCTGCTAATGGAGAAGTCAGTATATCGCAAAAATCAATAATCATGAAATCTCTTCATCAGTTTATCTATGTGTCATTCAAAAGAACTTAGTTTCATCAATTTCCCAGGCTGAATTAGTAGAACAAAATCATTGGTCCAAAGTTGACAAGTCTGGGTACATTGCAAAAGAAGTTCTTGAAGCTAAATCATGTATCAAAAAGAGGAAGAGCAGCACATTGGGTTCAAAGAGTAAGCGTTTTAGAATTGAGAATGAAGACATGATAGAGCTGAAGCTAACATGGGAAGAAGCACAGGGACTACTCCGCCCCCCTCTTGACCATGCTCCTAGTGTTGTGATGATAGAAGGTTTTGAGTTTGAGGAATACGAGGTTTGGTTATCTCCTATTGAAGTAACCTCTAATCCATGTTTACTCCTTAAGTCACCTAATATTGTTCTCATTAGTGTTACAAACTCATCTTTGGTTGTGTTAATTTCTGGCAATATTTGTTATATTTTGTTGGATGGGCTAGCTTTAGAGTTTAGATATTGCTTCATTTCCTATTTGATCCTCCATGATCAACTTCCTTTCGTAATACCCTACCCCCAGAAGAAGTCGAATCCGCGCTGCCTCCTTGATTATTTGGTTAGATCTTGCTATGGCAGTTACAGTAGGCATTTATTGCACCCAATTGATGTAATGATATAGATCAACCAGAAGAAGTATGTATGGAAGTATTTGTTCCAAGGAAGAACGCTAGAATTCTGCGGATAAAACGTATCTTAATGCCGAACTGTTGGATAGGGTGGCCCTTGGCCAGTAACTGGCCTTGATGGACCTAATGAACTACTCATACTGGGTGCCTGTTTTGTACAGGTTTTCCGACGCTAAACTTGTGCCACAAAGAAAGATATAAAAATCCACCTGATTTAACTCGTGCAATATTATTGGTTAGGACCTTGCTTTAGGATTGCAAAAGGGTTCCTCATATGACAATGAGATTAATGATTATGTCTACTTTGAGGGCTCCAAACTACCCTAGTTTTAATTGAGGAATTCTTGTCTTCATATGAAAATTTTTTGTCATCATTTAAGTTTTTGACAAAATTCTGGCTGAGAAAATTTGCTGGACATTTGAAAAAACTAATGTAATTGCTTTCTGTGTATGAGGAATTTGTTAGGACTGAAGAAAATTATGTAGTTGCTTTTTGTGTATGAGGAATTTGTTAGGATTGAAGAAAATTTATGTTCACATGAATCTTGGTTATTGTCATCTCGTTCAATTCTTTCCTGAATTTTATTATGTCTTAGCTTAATTGTCCTTTCTAAAAGTTCCCTTTTCCTCATGGCTACTTCCCCTCTCAAGGAACAATTTTGACTGTGCTTACATGTGGTATAACAGGATGCACCAATATTTGGGAAGCCAACAGTTTTTGCCACTGATAATACGGGGTAAATTGCTAATTTTGAGAGCCTCCAGTTTGAGTTTAATAATTTTGCTAGTTATAGTTATAGTTCACGAAGATTAGTCGTGCATTTATATTGCAAAACCTGATAGAGTTCACATCGCAGATCTTATGGACTTTAATGTAGTAGTTTTATCATTGCATTCTGTTCCTTAAAATGTTCAACAAAACTGTCTGCATTCAATTGCTTGACATTAAACTATAGATAAGTAGAGCAGTGACATATTTAAGAACAGTGTTCTTAATGCTGTCATTTTTCTCCTTTTCTGGATTAGGATATCTGGTCCTTCTGGTGTCACATTCTTTGCAATAACTGTTCAGAGGTCCATGGATATGTTTGTGCATTTGAAGTCAATTACACGTTTTAACTTCTGAGTTAGGAGTTTAAATTTTTCCATTCTTGGATCTTGTCTTGTATGTTTTGCCTATTGTAACAAGTTTTCAATTACATAATATGTTATAGGCAAGAAATCTTAATGTTGTGTGTTCTCTTGTCAGTCAAAAGGTTCAATGGGTTCAATGTGAAGATTGCTTAAAATGGCGTAAATTGCCTGTAAATGCTCTGCTTCCCTGCAAATGGACATGTGCCAGTAACTTCTGGGATTCAGAAAGGTAAAAGATTATCCGTTCTTGGTCAAGGTTAATTTCCCCTGTCTACATATACGTTAGGTTTGAGGTCTGATTGGTAGCCTTTGGACCTGCAATGCCCAGCACTAGATGGTATGCAAGTCTGCTTTGCTTATTAAGACAGAAACTTATACATTTGAAGGTTAGGCTTTTAGTGGTGGAGCTTTCACCTCCAATGGTGCCATCCATACTTCTACCCTGTAGTGATAATCTTTAGATAGAGATCTGTTAGGAAATTTGGACCTTGTTATCCTTTCAGTTAGCAAAGGAGTTAAAGGATGGTGCACTTGGACTGACTATTTCTTGTTAGCCTGTTAAGTATGGTTTATGTCTTAAATGTAAGTTCTAAAATGAGCCTATATTCATCCTTTTCCTTTGTAAAGCTGCAGCCAAATAGATAGATACTTTTCACATTTCCGTTCTTAACTTGAGTTGTGATCTCTGGGCATTATATAACATCTTAAGTTACCTTCTACCAGATCATCTTGTTCGGCAGCTCAAGAATTGACGACAGAACAACTTGAAGATCTTCGACCATCGTGTAATCAAGGTATAAATTGCTTGAGACAAATATTGATCATCATATTGCCATATCCAGAGTTTAATAGAAAATACTCATGGGAAGTGGATAAGCATGTCCTTGAGCGTGGTACTAACTAGTATACTATTCGCCTTCTGCTCTTTTACTATTCTTGCTGCATATACTGATGACTCTGAAATGACGTCTCTTGTTCAAATGATGATTCTTACGCGCATCCCGCAAACTGCTGAATTCACTATTCGTTTTGTTGGTCCAAATCACTAGCTTCTTCCAAGAAAATGAAAGCTGCTAAGCAGGAGACAGATAACATTGAAGCTTTGGAGGGCCTTGATACCCTTGCCAACCTAGCAATTTTAGGAGAGGGTGAGGCAGTCCCACCTTCGTCTCAGGCCACCACAAAGCACCCTAGGCATAGGCCTGGCTGCTCCTGCATTGTGTGTATTCAGCCTCCTAGTGGAAAAGGCCCCAAGCATAAGCAGACATGTACTTGTAATGTCTGCTTAACAGTGAAGCGTCGTTTTAAAACTCTAATGATGAAACGTGAGAAGAAGCAATCAGAGAAAGACGTGGAAACTACAAGGAAACAACAGCAGCAATCACCTTTGTCCGAGAAATTGCTTGATGATGACCCCTCACCCTCTTGTGGCACTCAAAATAGCAGCCCAAACCAGAAAAAGTTGGTCAGTGAAGGCTCTGATGATGATCCTAACAGAATTAAAACCTCCACAACACCTTTCAAAGGTCAAATTGACCTAAACATCCAGCCAGAGAGAGAGGAAGAGTTATCACCCGGTTCAGATTCTGGAAACATCGTGTTGCGGATGCTTCAAGATGCGACTGACAGGTACTCGAGGCAGCAGAGGCTGTCCAGCACTGATGATAGTAACTCAGCTGGGAATCAGATGCTGGTGGATGGAAGCATAGACGAAAACATCTGTGACAATGGTACACCTCACAAGAATCACCAAGGTGCTGACAAGGATCATCATGCAGCTTCTTCCATGAAAGCATCTACATCTGCTCCGGCTACTGGGTAGGGGTGTGCTCTATCATCCAATGCACTTTGGACAATTATCCAGCAAAGTTAAGTATTCAAGTGATATGAGTACACTTTCTTTGTTCCTTTTTGGTATCTGTATATAGAAAGTAGAGTGGAAGGAGGTGGACAACATGGTCAATAGACCAGCAGTGTTGTTGGATTGTATCCTCTAATATGATTCTCTTTAGGTAAAGATAATGGAAGCATATGCGATTTAGATGAAAATAGTATAATGATCATTGAATCATATAGGATGGTTGGTTGAAGCTATGCACTTTCTATTAAGGAGCTCATTGCTGCCATATGAAGTAAATTGGAAAATGTAGTTTTGTGCCCGTATTTCAGGGAAATTGCTTAGTCTAGTTTTTGGATTTTCTAGATGTCACTGCTTCCATGATCTCTTGTTTTAGATTTCAAATTGATGTAGGTGAATTTCTTGTAGAAGCAGTAAAACTCTGTTTTGAGTTAATACTAAGGTAGTTCATATTTTCCACACTCTGCGACTCAGTGGGAATTTCAATGAGTATTGATGATGACGATGACTAAGGTAGTTTATATTATATCAGATTAAAAAGCAATGAATATCAATATTAATTTCGGATTTACTCTTGACATGAAAATTTGCAAGCATACGTGGTTTCATTTGGTATGGACACTTTAAAATAAAACAACATTTTGATTGATTGTAACTTTTGAGATTATAAGGCAACATAAACTGATTATAATGGTTAAACGGAAAAAAAAGAATACAAAGATTCCTTCCTAAGGATTGATTTTGAAAGATACTGAATGTAATAAAATCGCTTATATGACATTTATACGCAAGACAATTGAAGATTTAGTTTCAATTCTTTCCAAGGATAAGTTAGGAGGCAATGTAGTGGTTACTGGGAGAAAATGCAAGAAAGACAGTTAACCAAACAAATTTGTTATTGGCAGGCAACCAAAAAAGGATAAACTGCTTGCTAATTATATCTTCTTCAATCAATGTCTTTAAGCGGTCATTGTTTTTAGTATAGTTTGGTTGGCGCTAATGCCTACAATCTCAAGCCTCGAATGTCAAGTCCAAGAATAAGAACATTTTGTTGGTTAGGTGTTTTGCCTTTGTGACCTCTTCTCTCTTCCTCTTTATGTGCTTACAGGTGATGACGAGGAAGATGATCAACCAAACTCATCAAAAACTTTGGACATACTAATTAATAAACAAAAAGATTTTACTTTGCGTTTGTACATTTAATATTCGATCATCACCAAGTTCATCAATTTATCAATTACTGATATATCAATACTTCTATACACGTTCTAGGCAAGATGAATGATTTACTCTCCAACTCGTTCAAAAGGCACAGTGACCTCCGACAACAGGCACAGTTTGATGATGTGGAGGTCGGAAGGGAGACTATGAATCTGGATAAATTCTTTGAAGATGTTGAGAACGTTAAGGAAGATATGAAAACAGTTGAGAGGTTGTACCAGAGTTTACAAGAAGCCAATGAAGAGAGCAAAACTGTCCATAATGACAAGACCATTAAGGATCTCCAAGCTCAAATGGATTCAGATGTTCAACAAGTCCTGAAACGTGTCAAACTCATCAAGGGAAAGCTTGAAGCATTAGAAAAATCGAATGCAATGTGCCGGAACGTACCAGGTTGTGGTCTAGGCTCGTCTGCTGATCGAACCAGGACCTCTGTGGTTGGTGGGTTGGGAAAGAAGCTTAAGGATCTCATGGATGACTTTCAGAACTTGAGAGCTAAAATGAATGCAGAATACAAGGAAACTATGGAGCGCAGGTTTTTTACAATCACAGGTGAGAAGGCAAGTGAGGATACTATTGAAGCATTGATATCAAGCGGTGAAAGTGAAAGTTTCTTGCAAAAGGCCATTCAGCAACAGGGGAGAGGTCAGATCCTGGACACAATATCAGAAATTTAAGAAAGGCATGATGCTGTGAAGGAGATAGAGAAGAGCTTACTTGAGCTTCACCAAGTGTTCTTGGATATGGCTACTTTTGTCGAAGCTCAGGAACATCAACTAAATGACATTGAGAGTCACGTCGCACATGCTAGCTCTTTCGTGCGGCGAGGAACTGAGAATCTTCAAGAAGCCAGGGAATATCAGAAGAGTTCTAGGAAATGGACATGCATTGCCATTATTGCTAGTTGTGCCCTTGTTGTCCTGCTCATTCTACCTTTCTTACCAACAATTTTGGCTTACTTGTAGGAAGGAAGGATTTGAACATTTCTTTTTAACCCTAGAAACATGTATCTGTTTCTTCTTCCGAAGAATCAAAAGTAAAAAAATATAGTTGATAGATTGTAAATTAACTTTATAAAATCAGCATCTTTTAAAATAATGTCTATGGCTGGAGAAAGGCCCACTAAAAATGAAATTTTAGAAAGGTTTTTCTCTTTCAGCACCCAAATTGGTGTAACCTGACAAACTAAATACCCTGTAAAGCAAGTTGGAATACAACCATCGAGTAACAATGAAAAAGACTCATACATTGGTTGAACTGAAAAATTCAGATTCTACATCCAATCAGTGTCACCAGAATAAGGCAAATTAGTGCTAAATAAGGTTGTCAATAGAGCAAGGCAAATGCTGAAAATCATTGTCTATTGCAGCCTAATACAATTTTAATGCTTGCTAATCTTGAAATGTAATGTCCACAATATCTAGCCTAAAATCACATTTAGGCGTACTGAGAAACTCTTTATAAGGCACTTGCTAAAAGTTAATTCCAGCTCTGGATTTACACATCCATACATACAATCAACTTATAGAAAGAACTAAAATTTAGAACAAGAAGATCGTTTAACAAGCCTTTTACTCGTAATACGGGTAGATGATAATCATTTAACGATCAGCACAATATGCCATGCCATTCTCCAGCTTGAAAAGCTGCCACTACAAAATCAGAATTCATACCCATCCATGAGAAAACTAGGCCAGCAAGCACTGCTTATTTTACAAATTTATACATGGATCAATCAAACACCAGCAGCATTAGGCAAGGCAGCCATAAAAGAATTGTATGATGTCTCCAGATCAAAGCCAAGTTTTTGAACCTGCTGAGCTGTCAACTCATCCGCAGCTGCCATCTTAGATAGCTTTGAGATCCACTCTTTCATCCTTGTCTTCCCCTCAAACTCTGGGGGCAAAATGCTCAACTTACCGAGTGAAGCTGAAACATCCAAGAGCAAAGGGTGCACTTCATCCACTGCCTTCATATTCAATTTCAAGGAATCCATTGCTGTAATAAAGTTCTGAACATATTCTGCCACTGTGGCAGCTGAGGTTGAGGCTGCTGCCGCAGCCCGGTGCTCTGTAGTTGCAGACACCCGAGAGGTCACAAGTCGGTATATGGCAGTTGGACATTCCATTTTGTAGGTGTCTGCAAAATGCTCGATACTAGGGCCGGTTTCTTTCAAAGTTGAACCTAAAGTTTTAAAATGGGCAATGAGCTTCTGACATTCTATATCATACTCAGATGAGGATAAAATGTCACGAACATAGGCTTTTTCAAGCTTCTCAGTGGCTTTGATAATGGCATAGAGCTTAGCAAATTTTTCATACATTTCTCTCTCGCGCTTGCCGTTCCATAGCTTGACCTCTATTGGGATATACAGTATAAACAAGTAAAATATACACCTTGGGTGTTTAGATAAATGCAGGTATGTGCGGAGGATTGGAGAAGAGAACGGGTCACGTGCAAAGAGCATTAACCTTCTTCCACTGAACCACTGAACGTACAACAAATACAAGCAAAGGAAAAACGTATAGATACAAGAACAAATAATAGAGAACTAAAAGAGTAATAAATCACAAAGGCCATTGTTTTTAAAACACAAGAAAAAAATAAAGAAAAAAACCCAAGAAAAAAAAGAAGAAGAAAAGGGCATGGCATGTCCTTCAGTTGTTAAGATATCAAAATGCATTGTTTGAAAATATGGAGTATCCAAAGACCAAATAGCTTGCTTGGAAATCAGTAAGAAACACAACCCAGAGAAAAACAGAGGAAGAAGTAAACAAAAGTAAATTCAACGACTAAACTCAAGCCCGAGAATCAAGCCATTCGGTTTCATAGACCCAGATAGAAATTAACTAAAAAGGAACAAACCTTTTACCTTTCCCGGATTCAACGGGATATAAAAATAGCGAGCAAAAGCAACAAGCAACAAGCAGTAAAATAAAGATTAGAACTTTACCTCAGATCATGTTAGAAACTGAGAATCCCCAATGTAAAAAAACAAAAGCCTGTATTGGAAACAACGTAAACTATAGCCATATAACAAATATATTAGAGATAGAGAATTACATGTTACAAAAAACTAGGGCTTTGTAAACCGTGAAGGCTCTTATTTGCTTTCTTCAGTTCCAGAGTTGATATGAATAATTCGTTGAAACGTTGGAGAGAGAGAGCGGGTTGCGTGTGGCCTCACCTGCTCTGTATTAGTATAACATTGCTTACGGCATCTACGTGTAGTAGTTGGGCTCAGCTCAACACATAACTCACTCTCTCTCTCTCTCTCTAGTAATAAGTAGTGACACTACATTGCGTTTCATGGGCTCTCATGCTTCTTTTCCCTCAATTATTCCTCCCCATTTTCCACCGACACCATCATTCTCACTAATTCTTGTTTTTCCCAAAAGAAAATTTATTCTTAACTTGATCGATCAATGACAAAGTATGTAGTAACTATCTCAAAATGCTAAAGGTAGTAGTTCTTCTTCTTCTTCTTCTTCTTCTTCGTCTTCTTCTTCTTCTCTTGATCTGTGCAAATTTATATGACGTGTATTATAGGAGTAGTTATTTGAACTTATTTCACTTTACAAGACATAATTCTTTATCTAGATTATAACACGAAGCTTGTTTAGACTTGACGAGTTCAATGTAAGTTAAGCCTCAAATTGTATGATAAAACTTTAAAGTTAAGTTTTGCATAATTGTATACATGCACACTCAACAGTGTACAGAATAATTTGGTCCAATAGATTCTTACAGCATCAAATAAAGTTGCAATAGTGTTTCCGCCAACTTAACCACTATTACTTTTGTAGAAGATCTCAAATCTTATTACATACCTATGATATGATTTCAGATCTTCACAAAAGTAACAGTGGTTGAGTTGGTCATATTTAGTCATATCAAACATTTAAGTTTATATAAATTTTGCGAACACATTAAAGTTATGTTGAGAAAATGGGACATGATCCTGTTTTGACCGTACAGAATGACTATAACATTATTGTTGGTTTATGCCCTATAGTAAAGCAGTTTGGTTGTAATTTAGTGACAATTATTTAAAGATATTATTTTTCTTGTACATATTTGGATGTACATGATAAAGTTTATGAGATAATCATACATTGCAAATAAAATTATGATGAATTATAATTATGAGATTCATATTCCATTTATTTATTATCCCTCAATTGTTTCTAATCATTACTTTATTAAGACTGAACATTAATAGAATGTAAAAAAGCTAGTGTATATTATTTTTTCCTTATGAATGAAATGATTGATCTCATAGGTTAAAGTATGGAGATACTTAAACAAGTGTGAGTGCTTGTTAGAAAACAAGTTCACTTAACTGACCCAAGATGAGAAATCTATTTGGAACATTACTTGTATATCTATGGAAATTCTCATTGTAATGATTGTATAAGTGATCCTTTAACTTGAAGTCTCCAAAATTATTTTATACTTGGATTGTTATGTTTTGATACTATTTATGATATATTCTAATCATAGGTCATTTAGTTGGTAGTCATCGAATGTAGCATTAACTATATGAAGATAGTTGAGTAATCAAGATAGTATTTATCACCCTAAAGTTAAGAGAACTCTGTAAATAATGTAAAGAAGAGTAAGTAACGAGTGCTAGAACCTTTAGAACTTACATTTATTTATAATAAGACTTTGATCTTTTAATAATTTAGTTAAATTTTAATTTAATTTCAATTAAACTTTAATTATAATAATAATTAACTCTTATTAAATAAAAGGAGAAGACGGGAGAACACTTTTGAGAGATCAAGACATTAAAGACAGGTGGGAAGCCTACTTCACTAGCCTGTTTAACGAGGTGCGACATGAAGGCACTGGTATAGAGAGTCGAGAAGAAGAGAGACCCTAGGATACG
>JANIIA010000002.1:42266469-42311737 GCA_027478495.1 Erythroxylum alaternifolium | reverse complement strand
ATATCTATAAGTCCTTTTTCAAACTATCTAAGAATGACCTTAATTCGACATCTCTAGAGGAAGTTATGTCAATTATATCGAAACAGGTTCAATATGATTGAGGACAAGAACTTGTTTGATTCCTTCGGCCATAACTTTGTTGTCCGACCTTCAAATGAGATGATTCTTATTTCTAAATAAACTAGAAACATAGAGCTACAACTTATCTAAAGGAATTGAATTTTAATTCAGTCCCTAAGACTTTCAATTTCTGGATGGAATTTAGGCGCAGTGTATTATTTCAGTTAATAACAGTCTGAAAATATTTGGGCCCTAACTTTCAGATTTCTGAACCAAATTGAATGATTTTGGTGTCATTAGAAACTTAAGACCAATGAGGAACAAAATGTTCTGAAGAGGTCAAATTGAAATTCCACCTTTAGTTTTCCCACAAATATGTCCGGAAATAGGTAAAGTGAGTTCTTTTGAGGATTAGCTCGTGTGGGCACGCCACCTTTGTGGGATGTGCGTCCAGATGTCACTTAGGACGTCAGGCACGTAACTTGCAAGGGCGGGGTCCCAACATGCATATACATATATTGTTATACTTACACAGTGATGTACTTGCATTGGTCTGATCTTTTTTTTTGTTTGTTGGGTTTGTTTTTGTTACTTGCGTATGTTTGTTTATGTTTGTTTGTTTGTTGTTATTTGTTTTTGCTCTTACCTTAGCTGGGGTCTATTAAGAAACAGTCTCTGTATCTCTATCGAAGATGCGGGCATAACTGCGTACATCTTACTCTCCCCATACCCTACTTAGGCAGAAATTTGGGTTGGTTTGGTTTGGTTTGGTTTGGGTAAAATCCAACATCTAATATTGATATTTATTTATTAAATATATTATGTTTGTTCCTAAGATTTTTCAAATTTTATAATCAAGTCTAACTTGATTAAATTATCTTTTCTCTCTTCAATTGTTCTTTGTGTGTAACTCATTAGATTTTCAAATATGTTGGTAATTGATATATTATAACCTGGATAATATTCATGATTAGATAAATTAAACTCCTTTAATTTATCTTTAATTCTCCAATTGAACAATTTATATCCATAAATCTTTATCGATGTTTAGCAATGCATCATAACTACCTAAATATTAGGAATGTCAAAATAGTTTTGATTTATCCTTTTTATATATAATTTTTTTGTATAATTTAATTCTTTTATTATATAATGTCCTAATTAGATATAGAGTATGAATGCAATAATATTAGTGTCTACTTTAGTTGAGTTTAATCATATTAATTCTCCACCATTAGTATTTGATTTTATTAATAATGTCTGAAAATTATTTTTAAAGTATCATTTTACCTTGACCAAGATTTTTCCAAATCAATATTATAAAAATAATAGCATATTTTTTTAATGATTTTAGGTAATTAATCCTAAATTAATCGTTCAACAACTTATATATAGTTTACGCTACATATAAAGGCTACCAATTGAGTTATCTTTAACAAGGATAAGTTGAGATACTTTGAAAATCTCAAGTTAAAAGTTCACATATATAATCATGATAGTAACAATTTTCATATACATACAAGTAGCGTTCCAAATGAGATTCTCATATCAAGTTAGTTTAGTGAAATTATTCTTTAAAGAGCATCTACACATTTGTTTAAGTATCTCTATATTTTAATATATGAGATTAACTACTTATTTCACAAGGAAGACACATAACATATGCTAGTCTTTATACTCGATTAATATCCAATCTTAATAGTATAATGACTAAGAATAATTTAAGGATAATACATAAGTAATTATGAAGTTTATATTACATTTATACAGTATCATCATAATTTTATTTGTAATGTACATTTAACTCATGAACTTTATCTTATACATCATTCAATTAAATAAATATGCATAAGAAAAAGAGTGTCTTTAAATAATTATGTCACAAAAATTTCAACCAACTAATTAACTGTAGGACATAAATCAATAGTCTCCCACTTGCACTAAGTCAATTATTTAAGTATCTTAATCATATCACTATATGATGATCATACTACTACTGAGGCAATGATTTATTGAGATAATTTTACAAGATTTCTCTAAAGTGAATGATTGTTTAAATCTTACTATTTTGGTCTTAATTATTATCATAATTAAGAAAAATTGTTTAAATACGTACTTGGATTTTATGATACCCTAACTTCTTTCACATGCCTAATGGATCTAATGCTCTATAATATATTTCTATTTCAACAATGCAAGGAACTATACTAAGTTCTTTAAAGAACTTCTTAATCCAAATAGTCATATCTAATAAATGAATAATATATTATGGATTAATTATCAATTAATGCTATATTAGAACCTGTCTGACTCAAAATAGTATTTTTAAAGTAAAATATATCTTTATAAGATTTACTTTTGTTAAACTAAAGTTAATATTCATACAATCTTAAACCCAAATATCAACTCATACATAAAATAATGGATATCTTTAATACTTCATAAATATCAGATATCTTAAATACTAAACACCTTTAGTACATTATATATGTACTTGGACTAAAATAGGAAAACACTTTTTATATTTATATCTATATTTATATAGTTAACTCTTATAATTAAGAGGTTATCTTTTATATCCAATAATATTTGTTTGTGGACTAACATATCTTCAAAAATTGAAAATATGAACTTTTATTCTCTATAAATAGTATGTCATCTATATATCTCCACTGAATAGTATAATTATACTCCCACTAACCTTGTTGTCTACATGATAAATTCACAACTATTTTGAAAATAAGCTCTTTGAACACATCATCAAAGTGAATCTTTTAACAAGCCATAACATTTTGACTATATTTCTAAAAAAATTATTTTGACCATACATCAAATAAATCAACAAAAGCACTAGTTTCATTTGGATATATTTTCATAAGATTTGAACCTTTTTAAACATTAAACTAGTTTCTGGAGAACTATTCTCTTATAAGTATGCATTGAAATGAATATTTTATTCAATGGAATTTATAAGATGATATCTAGCCTTTTAATAAATCATAACTTTCTATTATCCAATTTAGTTATAAACTTATTAGATTATATATGTTTTAACTAAGCATCACATCCTAAAATCATTAACTTTGATTCTTTCAAAGTCTTATTAGTTTATAATATGAAATCTCGCTTATTGATTAATTTTGAAACTAACAAAGGCAAATTGTTGTACTAGACATAGTTATAGAAGAAATAAATATTGTATCATACAATATCTCATATGACACACTCCTCTTTACGCAAACCATACTACTATGAAATTTAGTTATATAGATGTTTACTATAAAATCTTATTCCTTATATATAATTGAGAAAATTTAAATCCCACTACATCAATCTCATAGAAGTGTTTTAGCATTCACAATGCTTAAATTTTTCCTAGATTTAAATACTCTAAACTTTTAAAAATTTTAAATATATATTTCATCTAATATGTGTGATTATATCATATAGAGTAAATATAATAAAATACAAGTTTTCATCCTTTCTTATGAATTATCATTTCATTCAATACTTCATACACACATATATGTACATATATTTAACAATTCAATACCACAATTGTCTCTTTACTAAAAGTTGATTTTGTCATCCTTCACTCTAATGAGTTTCATAAGTTTCATATAACTTATACTTAAAAGATACCTATATTCTTATATGAAACCTTATGATTCTCATTATATTAACTTAACTAATATGAATAAAATGATATTTTTAATTATCTAACTTTATATTCTTGTTACTTATGCATAAGTCCTTTTGATCCAACATACTATTTATATAAATTTGAATCTATTACTTTTATTCAACGACATGTATAAATTAAAAATATACATGATGTCTATTATATTTCGTATAAGTAAAAAAATTTATAGAATCATTTTTTTCTAACAACAACTATTATCATAATTAAGTCAATGCATTCAATCATTTTTAATTAAATTTAATAAAAAAATGTTTAAGGCCCCTCTTGTGATAATAAAGCGCAACAGAACAGGCAAAGATTTCAGTTTGGGCCTAAGCCTGATTTAATTTCCTAATAACAAATAATCATCTTCAGTCGTCCATAAGCATCATTCAGTTGAAACTGCATTTTCTTCCACGCAAGTCAAAGAAATAAAGCAAAACGATCAAATTGAGAAGGTGCCACTCCATCTAGATGGGCTTCAAACAACCAGAGCACGAAACTAACGCAAGAACATAAGAGCCGAATACTTACCTCTTAAGGGGAGCTTCTCGTTACTAGTATACTTTCAGTACTATATTAATATTTTCCAAAATATATACAATACTATATAAGAAGTCTTTTCTATTTTTCTATATCAAACTTTTTCTATATTTTCCAATTTTATACCGTATCCAGAAAACAAAAGGAAACATATCGTCTTCTCCCAGCGTAGGCGTAGCTCCTTAATAAAGTAATTCATGCATTCAAACGTTTCAAGGACTCCTGCCTCTGAAGCCTCATCTCCTCGTTGAACTTCGTAATGAACGCTTCAACCCGCCGATTCAACTCGTCTTGACTCAGTGACGCCTCTTTCCTCAGCTGATACGTCTCTGATTTCATCACCACATCGTTTTCGTCATGGCCCTCAGCCTCGTACCTGTCAGATTTATTCAAGTGCCTCGTTAACGGCATTTGCGGTTCCCCCGTTATCATTTTCCACGTGTTATCTAACGTATCGTGCCGCTTACCTCTCCCTCTCCCTCCTAAATAAATAAATCAATAAATCAATTAATTAATCACTCGCCAAATGACTAATTTATCCTCTCTTTTTGCCCTTTATGCTGTATGCCACAGCACCCTGGCAATGAAATGACATTCGGAAAGGCAAAGAGCAGCTTATCTTTGGAAAAAGACAAATTTTAAGGATGTACCTCGGGGTCTGCGTTTAGACGGTTTCTCATTACACAAGCCAGCGGAAACAAGAGGTTTCTCAGCCGGAGAGACAATCGTCGGCACATTTTCAAACGATTCCGTACCCTCCGAAGGGATCCACGTGAACTTGGATGTCACATACTCCTCCTCCTCCTCCTCCTCATCAACTCTCGTGCCCTCAAAGGAGACACCACCTTTGTCCTCTCCCCGTTCATATAATGTGCAGTCCGCCACCTCATTGGCTGCTGGAACCTTCACTGGGTACTCCAGCTCGTTCAAATGGTGCATGGATTTCATTTTCGTCGTGGGCATTTCATGGGTACGGGCGTCGTGAGTTTGGTAAAGTCGCGAGGACGCAGCAATGGTGATGATGATGCAGTTGATGATGACGTATATGTAAGGAGGCTTAAGCCATGAAGACAGCGAACTCCATGTATTAGGGACTTGAGCAGCAGAGAAATCTAAAACTAGTGGAACAGAGACTTTCAAAAGCAAAGCTATGAACAAGATTCCAGCTGATATCAACAGAGCCTGGAATGACACGGAAAAAGATACCATTGTTTTAAAACTTTTCACTGTGTTTTGGAAGGATGTTAGTGTCTTTGGTCTGTGTGTGCGAGTGCGGGTGTCGACAGGATACAGAATGGGGCGTGAACTTGGGGTTATAAAGGGAAGGAATGTAGGGACGCGGTTTGCGGTGAGGTATCAGCCATCGATTTGATGCGGAAGTTATGTGGACGGTTGAGATATGTAGAGTCATTGTGCGTCGAGGTTTCAATGGGCAAAGGTGCTGGCGTTTATCCACCTTAAATGTAGAAGCTGACAGAAGTATATAGTAAATAAATTCACTCATTAAAATATTAACTCCATTTTAAGACAAATGATTTTGGAATATGAATTTTTAATAATAGTTCTTTTGAACAAGTGATTATATTTCTATTAGAGTTTAATTTTTCTTAATTTATAATTATTATGAAATCATTTAAATCACTCTATACATCATTTAGCATACTCAAATCTATGGTCTTTATATATATAGTATTTAATTTTTATATTAGGTTTATTTAAATGGAGTATATTATCCCAACGGTCGTACTAATATTGAACGTTAGTCACGCACAGCGCAGTGAGATGCTGAGACCCCGGGACAGGGCCACAGCCCACAGGGGACAGCGGCCCGGTGAGTACTCTTCTCTGCTTGCTTTTGTATACGGATGAATTTTATATTGTCTTCTTTTTATAATAACGGGTGATTTTATTTGAAGAAAAAGGATTTAACTTCGAAGAGAAAGAACCCAAAAGTTTGTAAAGTAAATGGTACAGCTCTCACAAAAAAAAGTAAATGACATAGTTTGTCTGTCCATCTGCGACTACAAGAGTAATGTTATTAATACTGTATTAAAATCAGTATTGAATTTAATTTTGATACTGTATTAAAATCAGTGTTACAAGACTTACATCGTCAATATACTGAATAGATGAGTAACATATTTTACAGTAACACCTTCTGAGCCGTACAGTTGGTGGACCTTAGGACCTACCCACGTTATCGCGGAGCAAGAAATCCGGTCAGAGCTTAGTTTCACGAAGAATAAAATAAGAAACAAAAATGGTCCATATTTGATTTCATTTTATTCCTACGTGGGTCAGGATTAATTGAGACTGGATCTTCTGCCTAATTTTATCGTATCTTATTTTGTCCATTAAATCTTAGCTATTTATTTATGTGAGTTTCGTATGGATCCTGCATAAATAAATGCGAGACCCGCATAAATAAATAGTTGAAATTTATAAAACAGAATAAGACACCATAAAAATTAGACAAAAGATTCTATCTTGAACTAATTTAGACTCTTTTTAATTTTGCCCAGCCTATAAAATGTCTGTTTTAGCCCAGCCTATAAAATGTCAAAAAACAGAGTCGATATCAAACCCCTTCACTCAAGTCAGGTTGCTACTTCCTTACCTTTAATAGAAGAAATTAGAATAAACATAAATTAACATTTGACAAGAGATTTTAGGGATTACTTGGAGAATAGTCGAGTTGGTAAGGTTAGAAGTATGAGGTTAAAATATCCCGTATTCGAATCTTCTTATTTATACTTTCTTGATCGAGTCTGTTATATAAGACTTGCTTAATGTGAAGTATTCAATTGACAAAATTTGTAGGTTATTATATCAATTCGAAGATTTATCCGATGTGCATTTAAAGGATAACAATTACGAGTTTCTCCGTTAAAAAAAAAGATTTATCGAGCATGTTATGTTTAAGTATTTGGCTCTTATTCACGAGAACCAAAAATATACGAATAAAGTGCACAAAAGCATATTACGTATTGCCTGTAGCATTATTTTCTTATTTATTGTATGTAATTTAAGTAATTCATTTCAATAATATTCGATTCTCGGATCACGCTTGCATCATATCTCTCTTCTCTGACTAATAGTAAAAGGAATGTGGAGGGTCCTTATTGGTAAAGTCTCCTTAAGTCAGCTAAGAAGACTTTGACTTAATATATAGTTAACTTGGAGCTCGCGCATGCATACACGTGAATTCTCGTTGGAGTTTAGACCCAGAAAAATCGTTTTAGTTGAAACATCAGTGTGAACGTGTATGCAATAGGTAACCAATCTAAGCCAGTCACAACGTACCAGCAAGACCCAAACCAGTCATAAATTAATAAATGTCATATCTTAAATTGGTGAATCCCTTTCGCGATGAAAGCAGATAAAACTGTTTAATAGGTCTACCGTTCCATAAGTTTGACTATTATTAGCATTTAGCAGCAAAATCACGGCAGGGACAGTAACTTTTGATTATGCGCAACGTCGCCTAGTTAACTACTTTTGGGTAAGGGACGGAATATACAGACCTCCTCAATGGATAAACTTGGTGTATTTCTTTGGATGACTTATAATTAAGGTGGAGTGGAGATAATCGGTCGGTTCGATGTGTTTGGAAGGGATTGGGTTACATGAAAGAATGAGAAAGTGCATGAATATGTACGGCATCATCAGCAAACCTGCAACAAAGTTTCGTTTGGAGAGTTATGAGATCATAGCCTACATTAGTACATTATGGAAAGATATGAGACTGCATTTAACAACAAAGTTTTGTTGTATTCGGATAACGATGGGATTATCGATTGAATTTAGCGTTTTTCACAACTAAATCCAGTCGAATATATATATTTTCATAAATAAAATAGGTTTGGAGAGAGGATGGTCCTATATCTAATAAAGACTGGCTATCACTTCATACTGTTTATCTCTATGCACTTACGGCCATGAATCCACATGATGAAGACCGTTCAATTCAACCCAGGTAGCGAAATAAAACAATTCCAAAAGCCATGGATGGGTGGCAAAAGTATCACATCCATATATACAGTACAGACAGGATAAGGATAATGGTTTAGGTCCCACTTAAAAAGTGTTAGTTAATTACATCTGAAATGCAAGTCATTTGGTAGTTGCTTAGAGTAATTGATGATTGCTTGACAGCAGGCGTTTTTACCTTTATCTAGATAATGCAAACAAGAAAAGGACTTTGCTTGGCCTATGAAAGTTCCCAAGCTTTGGAGAGAACAAACATGCAAGTTAAAAGTGTACGAACTTGATCTTTTCTTCGGAAACCACTCTAGTAGATTCTATGATTCAAAGTTGAAATTCATGCAAAACTTAAAATTGGACCTATCTGGAACCTGCATTAATATATTGGTGTCAATGTTAATGCAGCTTTGAGGCCAACGAGAGAACCAGTTTATTGAAACAAGTGATAAGAATTATCCTTGAAAGGAACATTTGTTGTATAAATTACCGTATTAAAATAGGCTAAATGAAAGTTAAATGATTGAGACAAAATTTCAAAAAGATGAATTGGTTCCACCAGGAAGAATATAATAGGATGCTTAGCTCATAAGAAATGGGGCCTGGACTGGAGAAGTCTACAATGGTGACTTTGACGCAATTGTCCCTGAAGGTACCCCTCAATAAATATCCTTACGCAGATTATCTTACTGTGTTATTATCATCATCAGATAACAAACATAGGCAAAGATCCAACCCTGCTACGTGTACGCTTTTTTATACGCAATAACAGAAAGAATTGTTAAGGGATCACTCGAAACATCGTCTGTAAGTGTAACGAGTAGATAAGGAAAAGTAGGTCCCACTTTGACGAGAGGATTGGCAGCAGTTAATGTTGATAGCTCAACTAAATAACTACCAGTGGACGGTTATGGTTACCTTTGTCTGAAAAGCCGGGAATTGTAAAGAAACTATTGGATCGTTCTTTCTCGTTAAGTAATTGCACCCTTTTCTACGCTTCAATTTTGGGCGGTGGATATGACCCAACAAGTCAAAGATGTCGGCATATGGTCAACTAACCTTCATACTTCATCTTTAAAATAGAAATACAAGGTATCTAAGGATTTGGTACGATGTCTGGCATAGATTAAACTGTATAAACGGTCAAAAAGAACTGGATAAAAGTGACGTAATAGGTGTAAGATAAGAGAAAGGAACGACTGAAGTGATATTGTTATCCATTCACTAAGCACCGCCCGTGCGTGATGAAAGTGCCAAATGTTAGTTATTTGTTAGTTCCTACTTATGGGGGAGAATATTCTTATTTTCTTTTAATGTTTAATCAAATATTCTACTATCCATAAAAAATTTGGCTATCTCATTTTCTTCATTTCTATTCTTTTATTTCTTTGATTTAGCTAATAAATCTTTACCAATAAATATTATTTAGACTAATAAGTAAATAATCTTTACCATGTTAAACAAACAATAAGTCTTTATCCCAAAAATATTTTGCAAGCTTTCTCAAATAACTACAATTAATTTGTTTGTTATGTTTATTTTCATAGTACAATGATATTATTTTAGCTATGAATTATCTTTCACGGGCAAATTAGCCATGGTTAATAAGCTATGTTTTTATTTTCGTCATGCAACAAAACAAGATCAAATATGGACCATTGAACCATTGATCTCTTTTTAATATTTTTATCTTTTTAAAAATATTTAAATTAAAATTTTAATACAACAAAGCACATTCCTCTCCTCCTCTCTTAGTAGTTTGCCTATTGAAAATTTACTTCCCTCGTTAACCTAATAATCTCATTTCTTCTTCTTCTTCTTTACCGCGTGATTCCTCTCCTCCTTTATTTGTATTTTTCTTATTGAAAATTTGCCTCCGTCATTAACTTAATAATTTCATTTCTTCTTCTCCTCTATTATGTGATTCCTCTCCTCCTTTGTTCGTATTTTGCCCCCTTCTTCACTGGCTACTTTATCGCCTATCCTAATTCCCTACTATATGCTTGATCCTTTCACTTCTTTCTACCGTAGATAAGGTCGGAATTGGAATCTCCAATCACCAAGGGCCACCCTCCTTACGTTGTTGTTGTGTGATCTTGTTTCCTTATTCCAGTATTGGTCACATCTTGTAAGTATCTTCTGTGTATTTGGAATTTGAACTACATTTGCTAAATTAGTAGTTCCCTGAGGCTCCTTTCCCTAAACCTATCAATTTCCCTTATTTGGTTGTTTATAGGTTCTTAAGTTTGTTTTTAATTTGATAACTACATTCGGTTGGTACGAAAGAAGGGAAAAATGAGAAAGGAAAACACATAATAGGGCTCCTCACATCTTGTTGGCAAGTGGATTAGGTAAATTCCATATGCTTTGTATGTTTTCCTGTTTTATTCCCTTTTGTTGTTAAGTTTCATGTGCATTGTTGTAGTAATCTCCATCAATTACATGAAAAAGGATGAGTAGCTTAGGAAAGCTTCAATTACTCTTTAAACACCATATTAATTAATATTTAAGCATTCTTCTTCCTTCTCATAGGTTTGCTTAATGACACCTTGAATAATGTTGGTTGCCTTACCTAAAAACTACAACTCTAACATTAATGTTAAGGGATGCCTCTTTCTAGTATATGCTCTTTAATAATAACATATCAAGATTCAAGACTTACACAAGTTTTGGAATCAATTTTAAGGCCCTTAGTTGTTCCTTTCCAATTACAACTCCACTTATGCCAGTATTGTTAGCCTGAGGAGGTTACATTAGACGTACTAATCATCCACTAACAATGCAATTTAATTGTTTAGGTTTATAATCTATTACCCATTTGTAGTAACTACAAGCTGGTGAGATGACAAAAAGGAAAAAAACAAAGATATTTCTAATCACTTGACAAAAAAAACTAAGTTTTAAGGAATCAATCAATTATAACAAAAAATGGATCTTGCAATCTATCTTATGTTGTTCATGATTTTCTCAATATATTTTTATCCTAAAATAAATTTATAGTATCCCCTAAAGTACATAATATAAATAAAGTCATAAGCAACAAAAAAACACTACCTTGGACATATTGGTTTAAAGAAACGACTCTTACCAGTATATCAAGCCTCCCAAACTTGTCATCAATGAAACTGGCTAAGGACTGAGAACTAATTGAGTTAAGAGCATTGAGTTAATGGAATATCACAACATAATATCAAAAATTTTTCTCCAGTACATAAAAACGACAATTATCAAAAGATAAAATCTTTTTGTGCTTTGCACTTAAAGGTTAACTTTTCGTGTTGAATATAACCACATATCTCTTTACATAAAATGGTTTCTTTTTGATTATGCTATGTTTCTAAAAAAATTTAATCATAATAAATAAATTTCTCAACATGATGTAAGACGTATCATGATCTGAAGGATTGTGAGCGTAAAAAAAAATAGAAGGGAGGACAACCTTTTACAACTTGTTTACATGAAAACTATATAATTAAAAAAAGTTAAGTAAAGAAGTGAATGATGAATAATGAAAATGAAAAAAATGAGGAAGGAAATTTTGTAACTAGATTATAATAAAAAAGTACAACATGAAGACAATGATAATAAGGGAGGCATGTTAGCAACATACATAACTATAAACAAAAAATAAAAAAAAGAAGTAAGGATATCAAAATTTGCATCTTACATATTTGAAAGAAAAACAACTTGAAGATGTTAAAAAAGGCACATTTATAGCTTACACATTCTGGTGATTCATAAATAAAATTTGAAATATTTGATTCTTTAATAAAACATCTGAAAAATTGATATTTTCCACTAGTAGTAAGTTTAATTGTACCCTTTGATCTATCAAAAAATAGTAGGAAACATACCATGATTTTGAAGTTGTTTTTGTTTGTATATTGTATAAAATCATATTTGAATAAGATGTGCATGCTTTATTACAAATGTACATGTTCTATTGGGAATAATTTTGTTTTGTTAGTGTTCTGCCATGTCCATCATTGGTGAATACAATTGCTTCCTCTGTCCATTGCTCAGTATTATAAAATGACCAATGGTTTTAAGCCTAAATCTAATCAACCCTCAATAATGTCCTCCATAATTATTGTCATTTATTTATTTCTTTTTGATGTTTTTCTACCGAATAAATATATTACCATCATTATTACCTATTTCTTTATTTATTTGTTAATTTTTGGCATTGCTTTGTCAATTTTGATTACCAATTATGTTATTTATAACTGAAATTACATTCACTAATTTAGTAAATGACTTAAAATATATAGCTACATGGACAACAGTTTGATAACTCATTGAAAATGGTTTATTTAGTACTTAAGAGTGAAGACTTCTATGAAATTTGTAAAAGATCAAATGGAATCAGAATGTAAAATTGGTTGTGCATGCATTGATTACTTAAATTTCAATAATCAAAATCAAGCTATGTTTATAATCACTTGCTAATTTGACACAGATGAATTCTATACATGATGGATTTATCATGGAAAATATTCTGAAGCTTGTAATGCTAGAAGTTTTGATCAGGGTGATGAAATAGGTAATGATCATAGTAATAATAATATCGATGTTGGTAAAGGAGTTCAAGAAATGTTGGAGGATATGGATGAGTAGAATTACACAAGCTAACTTTGAGAAGTTATTGAAAGGAGCTCAAGAATAATTATATTTGTGCTACAGTTTCTCACAACTATCTTTTGTTGTGAAGTTGTGGCACTTAAAGGTATATAATAGGTTGAGTAACAAATCTTTTGACATGTTACTTGACTTGTTGAAAGATGCATTATCTATTATCTACAACTTGTCTAAATCTTACCATGAAGCAAAAAAATTGTTGAGGGACCTAAGATTAAGATTTATATGAATACATATTTATAATTATAATTTGCTATCTTATGGAAGGAGTATAAAGATCTTAAAAAATGTCCAATTTATGGTACATCAAGGTGACTAATGGATGATAAAAAGGGGAAAAAGATAACTTAATAAAGTCTTGAAATACTTCCCTATTAAACCATGAATATAAAGGCTATTTATGTCAATAAAAATAACCATAAATATGAGGTGGCATAAAGAAAATGCATTGAGGATAATGTCCTGTGTCATCCAATAGATTTAAATGCATAAAACAACTTCAAAGAGACGTTTCCATAGTTTGTAGAGAATTGTTGTAATATTCAACTTGAATTGGCTTCTAATAAATTTAATCCATTTAGTAATATGAGTACTTCTTACAACATAAGGTTGGTAATTCTTATGCCATATAATTTAGCCCATGGAAGTATATGAATGAGCCTTTTTTCTTATTGTCTTTGCTTATTCCAAGGCCTACTTATCCTGGTAAAGTTATTGATGTACACATGCAACTAGTAATTGATGATTTAAAAGATCTTTAGGAAGTTGGGTTAGAAACTTAACTTAAAACTTTTAAAATCCAATGCGACTATTTTATGGACTATAAATGAATTTTCAACCAATGGCAGTTTGTTTGGATAAAGTGTTAAAGGGTATATAGGATGCCCTGTATGTAATCATCAAAGTCATTATATAAGTTTACAAAGTAAAATATGTTATATAGGACGCTATCGTTACTTGACATATGGGCATAGATGGTAGAGAAATAAATTATTTACTGGTAAAGTAAAACATAGAGAAGCTCCTTTGCACTTATCAAGGGATAACGTGATAGATCAGTTATAATATTTGCAAGAAATTATACCTAGCAATCAAGCAAGTAATATATAAGCAGCAATGAACTTCTATTGATCTTAATTGGAATAAAAAAAATATATTTCAATTTGTCTTATTGGAAGGATTTGCTATTAAGGCATAATTAGATGTCATGCATATTAAAAGAATATTTGTGAGAATGTGTTAGGCAATTTGATGGATATTGATGGCAAATCAAAGGACGTAATTAAATCTGGATTAGACTTGGAAGACATGAATATAAGAAAAGATTTGTAATTGAAAAGGAGAGATGATAGGTTATACATGATTCCACTTGCTTGTTACACTATGTCAAAAAATGAGAAATAAATTTTGTTAGTTTTTTAAATCAATTAAATTTCCTGATGCTTAAAGGGCCATTATTGTCACATGCTTCTACAACAGTTACTTCCTGTTAGATACGTGGGTGTTTACTAAGGGCCTGTTTGGTTGGATGTTAATTAATGGAATAGAATGAAACAAAACAAAATGGTTTATAATGGAATGAAATGTAATATAGTGAAAAATTATTTGGGAGTGATAGAAGGGTTCATAATGTAATGTAGTGAAATATTGTTTGGAAAATAGATGGAATGGAATGGAATGTAATATATAATAAATGATTATTATACCCCTGATATTAAAATGGTTGTTGTAAGAAGTTTAACGCTATGATTTTAAAATAGAAATCATGTCTAATTAAAATGACAACCGTGAAAAATAATTTTTTATATATTTTCTATTTTAAAATAATAAAATTTAATAAAAGTTTTATTATTTTATTATTAATTATATAAAAATATTATTATTAATTATTTAATAAATTTTATTCTATTATATGTGATTTATATTCAAAAATTATTTATTTATATATTTATTTATATAAAAATATATACAAACAATTAAAGATATATATAAAACCAGTCATAGGCATAAACCAGACTACCCAACACACGATCACAGCTACAATCAGCTAAAAGACTCAACTTTATTAGTTCAGAAGCAGAAAGTTATTGAATTTTCTTGCGTCCAAATATTTTTCTCGGGGAAGTGGTGAATTTGATTAAAAAGGTGAGAATTGAGTTGCAAAACAAATTGGTTATTTTCGTGTGTAGCTACTTGTCTACTTTGCATTAAACCCCACAAATTATGTAGTTTGCGTTCCAAGTTATGTAAAATTCATAACTTCCTATCAAACTTGATGAGATGGTAGCATTTCCTTTCTTGGAAATAATAATCTTATCCATGTAATTCAAATTATAGTATAACTTAAGCATATAAAATAATGATAATGAAGATAAAAAATATGAATGTAATGAAAAAGGTTGTAATTATAAAATTTTGCAAAATTTATTCACAGATTTCACTATGCTTGTAACAAATTTGAATGAAATCAAGAAGTTCCAAAGTTTATAGAAATATGATTTAAATGCACATCATAATAAAAAGAATTATATGAACAATTTTAATATTTTTGTAGGAAAATAAATGAGTGTGTGATAAGCTAGCTTGTGGACCGTAATAAATGAGTTTAAGAAAAAGGGGGCTAGGGTTAGAAGAAATAATTAGTATTAAGAAAAATTATTCAAGGTATATTAGGCAGTATGTATTAGTTTACGTTACATCCTAAAACCCCCCGAATTGGAGGTTTCTTATTTTCACTGTTTATAATGGAATGGAATGTAACATGAAACCCTCCGCTTCCATTCCATTCCGTTCCATTCTATTATGAAACTTCCAACCAAATGATGGAAGTATGTTACGTTCCAACCCGTTCCATTACCAACTCCTTAACCAAACAGGGCCTAAAGTATGTGTCAACAACTTTAGCTGAATTGAGTTTTTTTTAAGCAATTATATTGTAAGAAATTGAAACTAGAAAAACTTAAACAAATGAGAGAAAGACATTACTTTGATTCTTTATAAGCTTAAACTATTTTTTTTTGTCATCATTCTTTGCTGTTAAGGGGCATTTGTCAATTCACTTTCTATATAAGGCAAAACTTTGTAGCCTAATTCAATTTCGATGAATGTTCTCGATTAAACAGTAATTTGTTTTAAGTTCTAAATTTATTGCCTTTTGCTATAATTTAGTGGCAAATGCTGATCTTTTATGCTTTTTTAGTTTTTGGGCTCTCTTAAAATATTATGTGCCAAATAGAGCTCGATTTAAAGGCTCTATTGCAAAGGATTATGTGTTAAACAAATGTTTGACATTTTACTCTACGTACTTAAATCACATTAATACGTGGTTTAATATAGAATAAAGTAACTTTGATTTTGATCAAGATGGAGACTTCTCATTTTTCTTCCAAAAAGTAAGGCCACTTGAGACATAAAATATATGGAGTCAACTAACGAACTTAAAATTGGTTGTTGGTACATTTTGAACAATTGTGAGGAAGTCGACTCATTTATTAACACAACGAGAAATGAAGACAAACTTTAGGTTAAGGCTTGACACAAGGATTATTCTCCTTAGAAGCCTCCTTATTTTCACCCACTTTTTACTTACCTACAATCTTCTCATCTTGAAAATGGTTTCCATGTGAAGGATGTTCTAGTAGGGTCTTTATCCTTTTTGTGAAAACTCTAGAAGTTTCTCCCATATAACTTTTATGAGAAGGCTCGATTCTACCTCTTTTTGGAGCTGTCAATTCTAGCTTCAATGTTAAATTTTGAGCTTCTACAAAAATTTAAATCGGTAATGTCTCAATCTTATCATGTAAGGTAGGTCTAAAACTATCTAGGAATCTCTAAATAATCTACCACTTTGTCTCTCCTAGATCATTACATCGAGATAAACTCATGAATTTTGTAGTGTAATATTATATAGGCTGAGAACCTTATTTGCATTATTAATACTGATTGATAATTTGGTGGTTGAAAATCCCTTTAAATAATTTTTTTCATCCACATCTAAGACCAAATCAAATCATTTCCATCATGCCATCTCCCTTTTTTGATCTTCTACCACCAAGCAAAAGTAATTCCCTTGAACCTATAAGTCACCAATTTTACCTTGCTCTCTTTTGGATCTCATGATAATCAATGAATCGTTTTAACAATTGCGATCTAATTAAGAAAAAAATGTCAATACTAAAGTCAACATTAAAGACAGGTATATCAATTCGAAACTTGAAATCACATTTAAGGTTTCTTTGGTTATGGGTCCCATCATATGAGAACTCCTCATCTGACTCTGATTCGCTATCATAGGCATATTGCCTTCGACCATGAGCAGGAACGGGTCTCTGAATAGGGCATCTTAAAGCTCATTCTTCCCTAGTATTATCTCCATCATCATCTTTATTCCTATTTTCAAGATGGTTATAGGCACAAAACCGTTCTAGGATCTCTCCAAAATACGTCTCTAAGTAATCCTCTAACCGTTGGATAATCTGTTAGTTCATCTCCTTTAGTGCCTCCCCTTGGTGCTCTAACCTAGGGTTATCAGTAGCCCGATTTGTATTTTTGTTGTTGTCACTAGCTATATATGGGGTGATTCGATCATGCTCTAGTACCACTTAACGTATTAAGAAACAAAGACAACTAAGTAACAAGTTCAATTAAAATAAACATGAGAATCCACTCATAAAAAAAGCTTAAAGTTAACTAAATATAAGGGTATTATTGATTGAATGTCTAATACAATGATTAGGAGACCTATTTATAGGCTTGACAAGGCAATCATAATTCAAAGTAAAATAGGGATCTTAATTCAATGTAAAATAGGAAACTAAGAACAAGTAGGAAACATATGGAAACAAAAAAACTAAAACAAGTAGAAAACCTATAGAAATACAAAACCAAAACAATTAGAAAACCTATATAAATAGGAAAACAACTCATGTAAGAAACCTATGGAAGTAGGAAACATATTTTAATAAACGTTTCACACCATATATAGAGTGTGTATATTACTTCTCATACATTAGTTCATATTATAATTTAATAGTGAGACTCTCTTTTCTTACGTCAATTTACATTTTAATTATACATCACAAAGGTGATATTAGAAGTAAAGATGAAGTTGATGTTGAAGAAATGCATAAGCTAAAATTGACATTATAATTTAGGGCAGAATAAGTTATTTGTGTAAAAGTAGAAAAGAATGAATATCGTCGTTAGTATTACAACATTAATTTTTGTGATTTTTCTTTTTTTAACAAATGATACAGTTACATAACTGCAAATTTCCAAAAGCGACATAAGTGTTATGTTCTTTGACATATGAGCCTCATATGCATGGTAAAAAATGTGCATGTTGCATTGTTAATAGAGTTAGATTTCAAAAAAGAATATGACAATTGCCTTAGTAGCCAAAATCATGGAGTTATTGTTGAAGGATAACATAAGAATGTCGTTATTGGCTTTTATAGTATTATCTCTGAAGTAATTTAGTTAGATTATATCAAGGATAAAAATATTGTTCTATTTAAGTGCGAATGATTTAATCTTTGTGACAAAGGGATGGATATAAAAGTAAATGTTATTATTACTAGCATCAATGTCAGTTAAATTTGGTAAGAAAATGTACTATTTTTTCTTGCAAATCAAGTAAAGCAAGTGTTCTATGTCAATGACACAATATTAGGAAATAATTGGCTAGTTATGCAAAAGTTTGAACGCCAAAATCTTTTAAATGTCTTAAAAATTGAAAATGGCGAGATAAGTCATATAAGTGATGAAGTGCATCAAGAGATTGATTCTTAAGAAAATGTTGTAGAACTCAAAATTGAAGATGAGGATATGTCATCATTTTATAAGAGAGAAGTTAATCCTAATATGTTATAAGGAACCGAAGTACAAGACAATCTTGTTATGGAAAGGGAAGAAAACTACATTAAGAATGAATTATCTTACAATGATGATACTTTGACTGAATAATGAAAAGCATAATCACAATGCGATTAATGATGGTGATTTTGAAAATCTTGATCATGATGATTAAATGTATCTTAAAAGTGCTCTTTATATTGTTTTATTTGAATATTGGATTTAGTTGTAACAATTAACTTAGTAAGGTTAATATTTGGATTTAGTTGTATAAAATTTTATATAGTTATACATTTTTATAGTTTAACTTTATTATTAATGTTGGTTTTTATTTATTCTATTTCGTATATGTGATGTTTATTTTTTAATATGATATTTGTTCTTTCTTATATATATATCCAACATTATGACACCTAGTAGAAACAAAGGAAAGAATGTAGCATCTAGAAGAATTTCACAATGTAACAGTGTGCAAGTTCAACCAAATCAGTAAGTTGATGGCAGAAATTCAATTCCTACACAACAACAACATTCAGCCTCAAGCAATAATGAAGTTAGTAATATAGGTTTGAAATTTCTCTATGCTTTCAAGTATACCTATACTCTAACATATATCTTTATAGTTTAAACATTTTTTTTACCATATCCATGTGTTGCCAAAGGAAACAAAGCATCTTATAGTAAAAATCCCACAACATAGCAATGTGCAAGTTCTACCAAATCAGTCAACTGAATGCAAAAATTCAAATCCTAAATGACAACAAAATTGGATAAGTTGTATAAGTATTATAAGTCCTTTGCTTCAGATGTAAAGGCCCGAAGCCATGTACCAATAAGAATAAGTGAACAAAATTAGAATAGTTTCTGTAATTATTGGTCTAACCTAAAAGTTCAGGTTTGATTTTTCTCCTTAATGTTTTCTTGCATTAATCTTGTCATATAAATTAATAGCTAAACTGATTTTTCCCTTGAATTTATGAAAATTGTGAGAAGGCAAGGGTGAGAAGATCAAAAATGAAAATACCTCATAATTATGGATCTAAGTCATGAGTAGTTTTTCAAAATGAATATATAGAATCATGTTTACAATTTTTACCTTAGTGAATAAACATTAAATTATTTATTATGCTTTGAATTTTTCATTCATAAAATAGAGTGAGAAAGAATTAAATGACCAAGAGTGTAATAAGATCACATTGTACAAAATCACTTAGTATACGGAAGGTAAAGGATGAGTGTTGAAGAAGTAAAAAACAATTACATAAGTATTAAATTTTGGTCAATTTTTAATATAGTATTAATATGTTGATTAAATTTTAGTTTTCTTCATTTATTTTAGAATAAGATGTAAGAGATGTCGGAGAAGTCTAAATCAAAGGGTAATGATCTCAGTGCAAATAGGTGTGATATAACATTTGGTACTTGTTCGGGTTACATTAAAGGCCTTGGTGATGGTGCAAAAATAAAAGATAATAACTGAACAAATTCAAGAGGAAAACAACAATCTAAGGCTGCATTAAAGGCTGAAACAACCAACGGAGCAGAAACTTGAGCTATATTGTATGTTATTCAAAAGTTTACTTAGTACGAATTATGATAGAAACGAAGAGGAATGTGAAGGGTATTGATTCGAAGTCCTAGTCTTATTTTATCACTTCTTTCATATACTATAATTTAACTCTAATATTTTTTTGTCAAATTACAAAATAGATAAAGATGCAATTGAGTGATCATCATACCTATGAAACGATAAGTTACATTTTAAGTATGTTATGAATGGTAAAGTTATGTAGTTTTTGTTTTAATTTGAACCATATAATTAGTGTATAAATTTTCTCATAATAATATTAATTGACTTCGACCAAGCTTGTTATTTATTACAGGGGGATAGATTTGGAGAAGGCTTTTTGCTATAGTATTTGACATTATGTCTATACACATTTCAATTTATGGTGTTTTCTTTTCATATTTTTTGTTTACAAACTATAAGGAATACTGAGACCTTATTTTTAATATTTTGGGTAGGTATAAAGTGTCACCATGTTATAATTTTCATTAGTTTTGTTGATACAATTTAATGGATTTACTGTATATTGGATGTGTCTACATTTAAATTAATAATATTTCTCTACAACTTAATATTTATTTTATTTATTAGCACTCAACTTAATAGTGACATTAAACAAAATTAATGGTGAGCATATAAAAATTATTTATCCATATAACAATACAAACAATAATAATAAGCAAAAAAATATCAAAAAATGTCTTTTAAGATATTTTATAAAAAAAACGCAAAATGCTTAGTGCTATGAATTACCTAAAATGTTACAAATTGTTTTTGGCTATGTTTTCACACATTCATAGTTAAAAGTGTATACTTACAAAATTATTAAAACATAGCAAATAATCTATAACTACGATAGTGCAAAATGTAGCCAAATAATATTAGCTACATTTGTTTTTCTATCCTACCATATAATGCCAATTCTTTTTCTTGCCAATATTGACTTCTACTTGATAATTAGCAATGTATTTATGGTGTTTTTAGTATAAAAACAATTTATATATAATAATTTTACTATGTATATGATTCTAGAAAACATCATCTAAAATGTTTAGCTACAGAGAATTTGTGACATTTCTGGCAATGATTTGATAACATAACAAAAGTAATGCATGACATTTTTTTGATGAATTGGCTATGTTTAGTTTTTTGCAATGATTGTTAAGATAATAGAAGCATGTTCTTACTTACAGATTATTTTTACTTGTTTATTTAGAGAAATTCAATGGTATTTTTTACAAAGAGAGTGGATTAGAAAAATGTGATACTCTCCCTTGTGTATATATGTATGTTTATGTAATGAAAAATTTTGCTTTTGACTCGTATACAATAAAGGTCAACTTGCTCTTCCTCTATTGTCTTTATTTTATTTAGTTGTACTTATAAATCTATTTCTAAACATATAACTCAAATTTCTTGACATGGTACTTGAGTTATAAGAATATTGAAATCTTGTATAAGCAAAACCAAGAGAGAAGATCAACATTTCCTTGTAAACTCACATCAAAACTAAATTTATCTAATTATACTAAAACAATGCCTTCAACAAGTTTCATTATAATTTCTTTTCTCATGTTCTATACTAATAACTATGTCTTGTGGGCAATTAATGTAGCTGAGATATAAACTGATCCACCTTAAGTTCCATATAATCTAATAGTAAATCAATTGAAAAATCATAATGCGGGAAAAGTAAAGAGGTATAAAGCTTTAGTTATTATACATGCTTTAGTTTCAGAGACAATATTTGTAAGAATTATAACTTAGGATTGGAAGAATCTTAAGACTAGATCAAGAAAAAGTTTCAAAGGTCGAATAGAACAAGAAAACTTCAAATCTTCAATCTTTGGAGGGAGTTTGAGTTATTGAAGATATAAGAAAATGAATATGTCTAAAAGTTGACAAACTCATAAAGACTACAAATCAGTTAAGGCTACTTAGAGAGGACATGAAAGACAAAAGAATTATTAGTAAAGTCCTTATAAATGTCCTTAGATTTCAAGTCAAAATTTCAACCTTAAAAGAGTCTAAGGTTATGTTACAACTTATGTTGATAAAGCTTGTGAATTCTCTTCTGGTTCAGGAACAAAGAACGAATTAGAGGCAAAAAGAAGTTTAAAAAGTGGCATTCAAGGCTAAGTTGAGTTTTAACCAAACTAGCATAAGCCAAATAAAAGAAGGAACAAAATTGAAAAGAAGAAAAAGTAAGAGGAATAAGAAGGATAAAATCATAATGAAAGTAAGAAACGTAAATTTATACCTTAAAAACATTGACAAAGGAGCAATTATAAACAATATTATTAGTTCAAACCAGACAAGAAGTAAGGCATGAAAATAATTTAGACATATTAAGAAGTATGCAAGTCTAAGAAGAAGGAACCAAAATAAAAAGAAAATGTAGCTAAAGTTGATGAACGTGAAGATGAGAACCATATTCTCAATGTCTAGTTGCAACAACAAGGATGAGTGACTTATAAACTCAGGTTTCACGTGTCCTACCTATGATGAGTCCATTTTCAAGGTCTTTTAAGAGTTTTCAATCAAGGATAAGAATTGGTAATAAAGCTTACATAAAGGTAAAAAGAAAAGGGAATAATTATTGTCAAAAACATATTCAAATGTAAAGTTAAATAGTGATATGTACTATTTGTATGATGTTTAGATCAAAATTTTTATAGTGTGAGTCAATTAGTTGATAAAGGCCATTGATCTAAAAGTACAAAATTAGGGAGTATGATTGATATTAGGCTGCTAGAATATCATGTTTTAAGGTTGAATTTTGGATAGGAATGTAGAATTTTTAGATTTTGAAAAGCTGGGAATTTAAAGTTTAATTGCTAGAAATTTAGGCCTAGGATTTCAAATTTTAATATGGCTATAATTTAGGTTTGAGTGGGTTGCAATTTAGGATAGGGTTGGTGGAATTTAGTGAAGAACATAAAGAATAGATAGTAGGAAATTAGGAATCACTCATGGGGTCTAAGAATCACTCTTAGAAGAAAGCATCATACCTTCTAGTTGAAAACTCAAGTTTATAGAACAAATCCATATTGCTTCTTATTGATGAAGAGCTAAATATACACATATATATAGAGTTTTAAACCCTTATTCTAGTAGGAAAAGGGTTTACAATTTAAATCCTATTATAATAAAAATTTTATTAGTCTATATAAATAAGATATCATATTTAAAATAGAATAACATAATACTACTACTTCCTATCTAATAAAGAATCCTAACACAATCTAAATTTTAGCTCTCATCTTTTGTTATCAACTCAATTTTCAATCCTTATCCCACTAAATTAAGACGTGTTTGACTAATTTTTTCTCTTTTATGTCTTTTATATACTTTAAGTTCTTTTGCATCAATTCTCCCCAGCATGACTGAATTCTTCCTTGATGTAAAATGTGACAAATACTGTTCATATAAGTATGGATTCAACTTTTGATGAAATTTTGATTATAGAATCCAAGTGCTATCAAAAATTGGCTTCCTTTCTACTTGACAAGAAATTGTTGATATCCTCCATCTTTTGTGACTACAATTTGTTCATCTAGAATATCTTTTATCTCCTCTTTAAGATGAGGAATGGTTGGAATTCTTATAGCTGTAGTAGGAGATTGCTCATCACCTTGTCTATGATAAATAGTTAAGTCTATAAAATTAAAGAGATGTCTTATTCCCATATCACTTGATAGCTCCAAAACATAAGCATTAGTACTTGTCTTCTTGATGATCTTATAAGGTCTAGAATTCTATGAATGGAGTTTCTTATGTTTTCATTTCTGAAAACGCTCTAGATGAATCCTAACCATCATCATATCCCCTTCATTGAATTTCACCAATCGACGATGTTGATCAGCATGTTCTTTATAAGACAAATTGCTAATTGTTATCTTTCGTTGTATCTCATCAAAGATATCCTTCATGTGATGTGCAAACTTTTAGCTTCAACATGAACTTGTGTTGTATGTGGTAAAGGAATCAGATCAATAGGCTTCCTTAGTTGAACTTAAGAAACTTATCTTAAAATGGCTCTTATTAGTAAACTTATTTATAGAATTGTTGTATGTAAATTCTATCACAGGAAGAATTAGATCCCAATTTTTCACATTGTCTCTAACCAAACACCGTAACAAGTCTCCTAAGCTTCTATTCACTAGGGATGTCAAAAAGGACCTGATTTGCCCGACCCAATTTTGGCCTTGGTTGAGTGGGCCACGGGTCGGCTACAGGCTTACTGGGCCATGAGCAAAGGTTGAGCAAGTCACAGGTTAACCCGGCCTGGCTCATGGCCAGACCGTTACTTTAAAAATGACGTCATTTTTGACTTTTTTCTTAAATATATATATATATATGGTGGGCCAAGCCCAAGCCTAATTTGGCCCATTGACATCTCTACTATTCACCACCTCAGTTTATCCATCAGTTTGGAGATGGAAAGAACTTGAAAATTCAAGCTTAGTGTTCAATGTTTTCCACAGAGTTCTCCAAAAATAACTTATAAACTTCATATCACGATCAAAGATGAAGGTTAAAGGTAATCCATATAAACATACAGCCTCTTTGAATAATAGTTTAGGAGTGTGGACTACATCAAGTCTATTTGCATATGGTTTCAGAACTAAACCATATGCCTTAGAACATACATATTGCTTCCTTTTGTAGTTAGATGCATTAATGTGCTATCATTGTTGGATTTTGACTTTGCAAGTGCACTCACAACTTCTCCTTTATTCCTATGTCGTACTAATTATGTATCTTTACTCAAGTCTACTTCTCCTTCATCAGCCACTAAACACAATCTTTATCAACAACATAAGGGATATCATCAAGTTTTGAACCAACAAGCTCTGAACCCTTAAGTAGTTGTTGGTTAATGTTTTTAGCTCCATGTTCTGTTATTTTAGCTTGTTGTCTTATTCTTTCAACCTGTTGCACTATATTATTTTAGCTTGTTGTTTAAGTGTTTGAACTTGTTATTCAATTGTTTCAACTTTAGGGTTTGTCAAAGAATCCATTTCGTTTTGTTTTTCTTCATCTTTAACACTTTGATCATCAGTTACTGTCAAACTCTCCATGTCATGATCATCTTCTATTGCCAAACTCTCCATATCATCAATTACTTGAGCATCTTCCACATGTAGGCTTGAAGATTCCAATTCTACTAAATTTGAGGAATCAAAATCAAGACATGAATTTTTAGCAATGATTTTCACACGTGTGTTGTTAATCAATATTAGTCTCTTCTTCTTACTTAGTACTACGTTTTCCATGTTCAACATCAAATATAGGTTAATAGTTGGTATAATTTTTTCTTGTTGGAGTTTTAAGTTTTAGGGAATATATGTCAAGGTTGTCCAACCTCTCGAAAATTTGTCGAACATGTTTTCTTATAGACGTTATTACATATAAATTGGTTCTTGGTGCACCTTATGAACGAGGATCATCGATGCCCAACCTTTTGGCAATAGTCAAAAGTATTTCATCTTGCTCTAAGTCATCGAATATTCTTTTTTATGCCTTTTCACTACGAGTCACTATTGTAAACCAAAACTCTGATACCAAATTGATGTAAGGCAAATAGAAGCATTATTACCTAGTAGCTAAAAGCATAAAATTAGGAAGTATGACTGAAATTAGGTTGCTGAAATATCAGGTTTCAAGTCAAATTTTGGCTAGAAATGTAGAATTTTGAAATTTTGTAAAGTTAGAAATTTAAGGTTTAATTGCTGGAAATTTAAGCTTAGGATTTCATGGTTTAATATGACTATAATTTAAGTTTGACTGGGTTGGAATTTCGGATATAGTTGTTGGAATTTAGTGAATAACACAAAGAATTGATAGTAGGAAACTTAGAATCACTCATAGGGCCTAAGAATCACTCTTAGAAGAAAGCATCATACCTTCTAGTTGAAAACTCAAGTTTATAAAAACGTTATATATTTCTTTTTATTAATGAAGAGTTGAATACATACATATATAGAGTTCTAGAACCCTTATTAGGAAAGGGCTTCTAATTTAAATCCTAGTACAACTAGGATGGCATATTTAAAATAGAATAACATAATATTACTACTCCTTATCTGACAAGAAATCTTAACCTAATCTAAATTTCAGCGCTTATTTTCTTTTGTTAACTCAATTTTCAATCCTCATCTCACCGAATTAAGACTTCTTGTTGACTCATTTTTTTCCTTTTATTTCTTCTATATACTTGTAAGTTCTTTTGCATAAGTTATATTATACACTTTTCTAGACATGCTTGTAACATATTTGATTCAAATGGAATTAAATTGTTGATAGTATCCATGAACAAAAAGTTGTACGTTGATAAATAATCTAAAACTATTATGAAAAATGTTGATGAATATTCTGAAAAATGTTGACAAATCTACTTGATTATTTCGTTTTGGTAGATGAATAATGATGATGATAATGCTAAAATGTAGGTTAAAGGGCTGATAAAAATAAAAATTTGAATGACATTGAAGTTGGCAAACTAATAAAGATGAAACCAATAGTAGATTTGAAGGCTTGACAAAATTTAAGCAACACTTTATTTCAAACGTGAAAGAAAGCTATGAATCTTGAAATAAGTATGTCGTCTCAAAGCTGTCAAAAACAATACTTTGGTTAAAACAAAAGGAGGAGGAATTTGAAAGGCGTGTTAAGGCTCTTGTAAAAAGAAACTGGTCCAACCACAAAAAAGAAAAAGTTGATTGCCAAAATGAATGATGAAATGAAGAAGTTTCGTTGCTCAACAAAGTCCTAAAAAACAGATATGGAGCCTTAATGGAAAAACTTGGTATTTCAAAAAACAAAAAACCACATCAAAGAGAGTGTTAGAATCAATACTTTCGTTTAAAATATCAAGCCAAGGACCTGTCAAGTGCAATTCAACTTTGTGGTTGAGGAACACGAGCAAAGAGAGAACTATAACACAATAATAATTGGTTTAATTGTTACCGTGACATGTTAAATTCGAATAACTTAGACATATGTCAAACTCTCCTTATATACGTATGGCAGAGAGCTGCAGTTCTTTCTCTGCTCTCTCTGTTCTATTCCATTGTATTTCCAGCTCTATTTCCAAACTTTTAACTCAAATTTATTGATATAAATCACGCCAATTTGTATGGACCTCATCTTATTGAAGTAAAAAAGCATGTACAAAGAATATGGTAACCAAGCAAGCAAACCGTACCGATAATATATTGTGAATCAATGGGAATAATTGTGGAAATGGTCACTGTTTCCTATACATCCCTTGGGCCAAGGACGAGAAACCATTATGTCCTACGTAAGGATTGGATAATGGTGGATGTTGCAAAGTCGTTGACATACTTGTCATGCTGTGTCCATTAATTGACGGCAGGTGCATGCTGCCAAGTCATTAACAACATAGAGAGAGAGAGAGAGAGTAAGCATGCATGTTTTCTCAAAAGCTGATCAAAAAAAGAAAAAAGTGCCAAAATGGTAGCAAAACTCAGCAGTTTCGGGATGAAATAACTCGATCCCTCAGTTTTTGTACCTTAACACCGGAAGATTAACAGAATACCTTGTTGTTAAATACTTTTGTTGGTCACTCCCAACCTGGCACAGGAAGACAATAACCACATAAGCAATGAAGTTTTTCAAGGATAACAATTGATGTAAGCATTTAAAAGCTTAACCTGAATGTACTTCTGAAAATTAGTGATAGGCACTACCATTCCTGGAACTTGACAGCCAGCGTTTATCAAATTCTGAATAGGTAAGTAGTTATTATTCGAACCAAAAACATGCCCGTTGGCAGGATAGATTTGGGATACATAACTAGCGTTAGTGGCAGCAGCACTGAGTATTGGTTGCTGTTGAGAAAATGAAGTCTGTTCTTGATGATGGACAGAAATTGGAGACAACACAGAGGACTGTGAAAAACCACAAACAGAATTTTAAAAGGAACACAAACATATTTTCCTTCCAGCATACACATGAAAGTTCAATATTATATAACCTAGGACAATGCACCACAGTGCTTCCATCCGCTTTTCCACAATTAATAAGTACAAAGAAACATTCATATAATCTCACCCTCAATTACACACATGAAGCAGTCCAGTCATGATCACAAGCAATTAGTTAATAATAAGAATAGACAGATGAATAAAATATATTTTAAGTTATATTCTGTAATGAAAGGTCAATTTGTCATTCATCCAAAGAGAAAGATCCAGTAAGTAGAGACAATAGATACAGTATCTATAAATGAATGCATATCAATCAAAATATCAATTTACATTCAGCAACAAGAGCCTGTCCAAATCTACTTATGATCAGCCTGTCCAAATCTACTTATGATCATAAAGCTACACTAAGTGCATCCCATAAACAGACCTGTTCAAAGAGGATCATATCATCATTCTTCCTGTCTTTGATAGTGTTCTCTGAAAATGCTGTAACAGATGGTGGCTTTTCAAGTACATTGCCAACTTCATTTCTCGAAATTGCCCTGTTTTCCACTAAATTTGTGGACCCACTCATCCCCAGTGTTGTTTCTGCTTCGGCAGCTGTATTTTAAAGGTCCAAAATTAATTTAGTAACCAAGTTTGGAAGCAACTACCAACAAGAACTCTTTAAGTTGGAAATAAGGATAAATTGGAAAAGATATACAGCAACTAAAATCTATATACTAACGCAACTACAACTGAGAGAAGAAACTCACAACTGAACGTAGTCCATGCATTTCCACCAGCAGGCATATTGGAGTTATTTCCCCTAGAATCATCCATGCAAAGCAAATTAAAAAGTTCAGTTGCATAATCCACTTTTGATGGCTGCATCGCACCGCGTTCTTGTTTGATCAATTGAGCTGTTGGAACTGTAGGTTTTGGATTTTGCATACATTCTGGCAATTCTGTATCAGGTGTGACCTGCTCATCCAGACTTCAATTCAGTTGTGTTCACGCGAATCCAATTAAACATAGAAAAACTGAGAGAACTACTCAAGAAGTTTTTCATGTCCATGCGATAACATTAATGAAACATAAGGATTTGCACCAGTGCTGGTAATCTAAGAAGCAAGAAAGAACAGTATTGGCACTCCTCAGAAAAATGATGTGTTCATATTTTATTCTTACATCACACTAGCAGACGTGCATGTGAGATGGCACGTTACGATATTGTGAACCAGTCTTCAACTCTCACCCAATAGTTTTAGGTTTTTTTCCCTTAACACTCATTTGTCTTGTTGCTGTCCTCTCAAAGAAAATGAAATATAAAACAAAAAAGTTTACTGCAAATCAGTTAATTTACACAAAATAAATGAACTGCATGTAAAATAGGAAAAAAAAAATATTTTTTAAAATGGCATGCTATTGTTTCTCTAAGAAGCAAGAAGAAATGGAGTGTATTCAGTTAAAGATGAAAGGAAAATAGTATCTACTTGCTGAGGCACGTTAGCAGGCACTGGCCTGCAACTTCTAGTTGCATTCGTATCAAATGATTCAGCAATTTTCCTCCCCTCGGACATGTGGTTAATGCTCTCCATTTGGGCATATTGCCTACTCATGGATTTGGGTTCATTATTCAGAGTCTCCTGCTTCTTAACCATTGTAGGTGATTTTTCTTTTCCATCCCTTGGGATCCATCTCTTGTCAACATACCTAAAAGGCAGTATGACATTAATTAAGCATAAAAATAAGGTCTCTTGAAAACATAGAGGAATAGCCTATCTAATCTTAAGTAAAACTGAAAGTCTGGACTCTACTAAATCATACTTTGCACGAATGAAATTCTCAATTCCAACTCTGTCATAGTTAGGAGGCAGTTCTGCTTCCCAGTAGTTATTCGATTTCTCATTCCCCATAGCTGTGGACAACAGACGGTCAAGAAGTTACATTCTGCAGCCCAATTTAATGAAAGTAACATTTAGTACTTACTTTGAATAAGCGATATCTGCTCAGGAAGCCATGTGTCCAAAGTGGCAGATCTTACCTGCATTGTGCAGAAATAGAATGTATTTCACTTAAAACCTCTAGTTACCCAATTGTAGTATCATTTGCTTGGAAAAGGTGCAAATCAATTATGAGACGAAAACTTAATGTACCTTGGATATGTGTACTCCAAGACTTCTGTGAATTCCTGCACATTGCATGCATATGAAGATTCCAAGATTCACACTAGCCCATCGAGGACCTCTGGGAGTAAACAAGACGGCATAATTAATTACATCTTTTGGACCAGCATACAGAGGACACACTTTGGCGCTTACAAACCAAACCTCAATGAATTTTATCAGATGAATTTATATTCCTATTATACTCGCCATTATCTCCGAGTTAAAAGTTTAAACAGAGAAATTATGGCTTATATACGTACTTGCTTCTGCAGTCAGCACACTCCCTATTCTCCGGTAATTTAAGAAGGCTGTCCAATATCTGGAAAAACAAAATCCATTTTTGTTATGGACGTAGAACAAACTAGAAACAGTCACTATATCAGTTCAGGTAAACGAGCTGAACTGTAAACGAGCACTAGAAACACGTTAACTGGACTGCCACAAAGATAGAAGCAATAAAAGTTGATATTCTTCAAATTGCCACAACGGTGAACCAAGGAAATTGAGTATTCAAAATGTCATTTGAAGTTGTTAAGCTTAAAGCATACCTCTGAGTATAGCTGTATGAAAATACATCAGGGATTTGTATGAAAGCCAGTGGAAAAAAGAAATTCTGCTCTCGACATTATTCACGAATGCAATTCATTTTAATGGGAATATTAATGAATTAATTTAACTTTGAAACACAAAAACAAAGCTGGACAAATTATTTCCAAGAAAAAAATAAACAAAAATGGCGGCATAATTACGCAAAATCCACATTGAGGACTTTGAGTCAACAACTATAATCTGGTTGTACAAATAATTGGTGACCAAACATATTGGCATCGATAGCGTGAGATCTTAAACAATTTTGCTTACTTTTTTAACTTATCTACTAAGTAAAGTACACCATAAATTAGCTGACTACTTGACATACAAGTTTTCAATCTCTTTCAAGCTAAAGGAGACGGATTCAGTCAGGGGTGTAAAGCAATTTCATTCGAGGATTCAGCCAAACGTGGAATTAAGCGAAGTTAAATTTGGAGAACATCCAGCAATATTTTGATAGTAAAACACAGACAGAACTGTACAACTATAACTATATCGAGTGGTGGACTCAAGATGTTTTGGAAATGAAAGCGTACAGACTGAGCGCGGAAGCTCAAGCTCGCTTTTCTTTTTCTGCTAAACGTATGTACTAATCAAACCAGTTAAGAATAGCTTAGAAGACTCTAAAAATTTCGAACCATGGAAAGGAGTAACCAAACCTGAATATAAAAGTCCCATCAAACACCAACCAAGCACCAAGAAAATCATTAAAACACGTACATAAAACATATACCCAGAAAGCAATATGAGCAAAAGGAGAGACCTTTCGTTGCTTGGCATTAAGCCCTTTGGAAACGTTGGCCTTCTCGTTCATGTTTACAACCTCCCTCTTCTCTGTCAACAAAATCCCGAAAAGGTCTTATCTTTCTTCGTCTCGTTGCCTCAGAATCGGAAATAACGTTGAGTGGAGGGAGTTAAAAAGTGAGAGGATGAAGAAGAAATCGGAAAGTTGGTATCTTTCAGTTCTATTGCTTTGACTATATTTTCGTTCTCTTTAATATGATGTTTGAACGGAGACCAATAGCGTGTGTACGCACGCTCTGTCCGTTGGCTCTTTCTAAGCTTCTTTCTAGTTTATACTGCGTGCTGTGGCGCGTCACTCGCGGTTGATACCATGCCGGCGGCTTTATCTCGCTTTCCTTATCCAATATTTTCAATTTTCTGTTTGGTTGTTGAGAAAAGGAATTAGATGCGTATACGTGTCCATTTTGTTAAGACAAGAGCAAGGCTGGCTGGCCATTCAATCAAATAAACTATCATGAAATTGAAGTGCCATTTCATAGCATCGTGATTAGTGTTCAGAAACAGAAGCTCTCAGAATAAAGTGTTAATAATAAAAGAACATACATATATGATACATATCCCCTGAATGTACATGTCCATGTCTAGGCATCAAGGATTAGTGTCGCTAAGAAAAAACCCAAAAGATTGGCTCCTGTACAGCAAAGGCTATACTGGTTTGGTTTTTAACATTTACGTATTGGCAAAGCAATTTGATATATTTCCTGACTATAGCTCAACCATCGAAGAAAAATTCATTGTAAAACCATCTGAACAACTGATAGAAGAATCTTATGAATGATGATAGGTTGGTGAACCCGAATCATATTCCATGTCAAAACCCACACGGAAGACTTCTTTATGACATATACATCCAGTTAATGATGAAGCAAATAGCTGATAGAAACAGAGGCTACAAAACAATAATGTGATGACGGATTTTCTTATGAACCAATCTGGGGTCATACATACATCGTTTTCTATGTTTTGTCTTCAGCTTTCCAACGGAGGACAAGTACAGTTCACTGTTGGTAGAAAACTTCAGGTGATTGTGGTGTTGGATATTTTTTTCTTTTCTCATAAAATTAGATAATATTTAATTACATTTTTAGGTTTTTCAATAATTTATCGATTAAGTTATATAATTTGACCTAAATAAGAATAATAAAGTGGCACAATAAATGATTAAAATTAATGAATCGAAGTTTGGGTAGAAAATAGATCTCGATCAATGTTGATCGGACTGATATCGGGCCTATAATGAGAAAGCCCGATATAAAAGTTATATATAAAGGTTAAGGTCTTCTGCAGTTGCTCATATCATCATAAGCATAAGAATTTTCTGACTCGTTAAAAGAGTTTACGTTTTGAGAAAACTGTAGAAAGACGTTGACCGCGTTCCGGTAAAAATTGCGGCCGCTTCGCACTTATTATGGAACCGAAATAAGGTATTTTCTACATTTCTTCGTTTATTGTCCTTTCACGTTCTATCCAAGATACGTAACTAAGGTATTGTTATGTGTTACACGTGGTATCAGAGTAGTAACATGATCGGGTAGTTAAAAATGAAAATTTTTCGATTTTTCTCCATAAGATTTTTGGAGAATTAACTTCTGTTTCTCAATTTTTCTTGCTTTTTATTGCATGAAAGTAGTATACATATGTTTAGCCTTGAGAAAGGGAGTCAATACGAACCTGGGAGCGTGAAAAATGGCCCTGAAACTCGCTAAAAATTGCACTTTTTTAGGGAGGGAGCGCCCGATTGATGAACAGTAACAGACGCGTCTATGTGTTGCCGCACATGCATGACGTGCACTAGATGCGTTTCCAGCGTGACTGACATAGGAGCAAGACGTGTCGGTTGACGTCATGCTTACGTCAACTGTACGAAATTGCTACAGGAAATAAACATAACAATTTCAGATTTTTCTTAAGGGTACCCCGAGATACTTTGAGTTAGTTTTCGAGTCCGAAAAATTCATAAAGTAAAAATTTCTATTTTTCTAGATTTATTACATTAGTAATAAATTAAAGTTTAACTCTAGAAAAGGAATTAAGGTGTTCGAATCAGATTTCAAGTGAATTTTTATACTTCGAACATCACATGAGGGTGATAATTCAAGTTTTCGTGTCTAAGGCTCACGCTCAGTGTTTGGGATCGCATGATACTGACTCGGAAAAGGTTTTTAAGACATTTTGAAGCCATTTTTAAGTGAATTTTTGTGCAATGAACTTGCCATAAGGGAGATACATGAGGTTTCTCGTGTCTCAGATGGTCGATTCAGTGTCCGATGATGCACAATATTTGCTTTATTGAGATTTTTCCTTTACGAAAGTCTCAAATGAAGTTTTCAGATAATGTCTTTAGCACTGATGTGTGATAATAAGACTGTGCATTCGGGTTTTTGCATTTATTGAAGTTACATTGTCACATACCATATGCCTATAAAGAATGTGAGGATAATATAAAGATGTATCCCTTATGTTTGTGGACTTTTTGAGTGCTAATGAGGATGTAGTCGCCAAAGTGACGTTGCAAGTTAATATTTTGAATTGTTCTGGTTGCATATTAGGGGATGTCTCTGATTTTATTTTTGGTTATTTTTTCCAAAGGAATTGACCTTACATAAAATTTTGAAATGTGCATAAAGGCATTAGATGGAGGAAAGTTGTTGCTCAAGTGATGTATTCACCCAAAGGTAGTAGTGTCATAAAAGTTGAGGATTTATATTCTGATCGCTTTTATGTGGAAGTCTAATTACATATATTATATATTCAGCCCAAAGGTGTTTCATAATATGTGCGATCAGATTCTTGGAAAAAATAATATTTAATGACTTTAAGTATCGTTGTTATCCTACATTTGTGCTGATCTACACATTGTTATTTTGCAGTCACCTTTTCAACCAACAATATCAGTATCACCATTGAAACTATGATTGGTTGCAATACGAAGAAGTGGACAGAGGATGTATTGAATGCTATGGAGATAGCTGAGGTTGATATGACCATGTGGATGAATTGGCCATCTCTACCTACATCCATGCGCTCAAGAGCTCATAAAGCAGCTTATGCAGCCTAGGATCGGTCTAACAAATTATGTCTTATGATCATTAAGAGATCTATACCTGACCATCTGGTTAGTGGACTCTGGACACTGACATAGTGAAGGAGTTTCTTCGTAATATCTCCCAAAGGTACACTGTCTCACCTAATGCTGACACAAGTTCCTTGATGAAAGAATTATTCTCCATGAGGTATACGGGAAAAGGGAGAGTGATGGAATACATATCAAGGTTGATCCATCTTCACAGTAAACTAAAGATGCTGAACATTCCTCTTCCTGATATCTTCGTAGTTCGCCAAATTCTGAATACACTCTCTCCAGAGTTTAGTAATCTGGTGATGACATATTATTCGAAAGATGAGGAATGAGACTTCAATGATTTGATTTCCCATTGTGTTGCCAAGGAGGAGAAACTCAAGCTTACTACTCCTGCAACCCTCGAAGCAACTAAAAGGAAGACAAAGATGAAACCCATTAAGTTCAAAAGTAAAAAGACAAAATCTTCTCTACATACTGATACTAGTCAATCTAGTGCTAGTAAAGGTTCGCATGACATAAAGAAGCAAGCAGTATGAGGCCTAGAAGGAAAGATTGTGACCATCAGGTAACTCCTTGGCTTATCAATTTATGAATCTAATTTATGATAGTCGCATTAAGTTCTTGGTGACTAAATAGTGGAGCATTTGATCAAGGTGCTTCCACGATGCAGGGATTCATATCTACGATAAAGCCAAATAAAGGGAAGGAGGAACTGATTGTTCACAGCAATGAAAAAGTAGATATAATATCTATGGGAATGTATGTACTGAACCTTTTTTGCAAGGTTCATTTTGATTTTTTACACGACACATTTTATATGTAATTTTTGAATCAATTTTGGACAAAAAAAGGTTTATGCTTTTTATTTAATGCTTCTGTTATACAATTGGTGTTCCATGAAAAACATAATGGACCAACTTTCTTGACATATGGTTTATATAGAATGTGTCTATATGCTTCTTCGTATCTTGCTAAACAAGTCATGAAAAGAACCCTGATGAATGAGAAGTCATACATGGTGTGGCATAAAAGTTTAAGTTACACTCTAGAGCTGGGGTTGAGAGATTGATTAAGGAAAGTATTCTCCCAAGTCTAGATTATAATGATCTTAGAGCATATGTTGACTATCGCAGGGATAAGTTGGCTAATAAGGAAGAAGGGTCAACTTATGTTTCTGGCTTGTTAGGTCTGATACATACAGATCTCGGAAGACCTTATATAGTTTCATTAGGCAATTCCAAATGTATTCTGACATTTGTTAATGATTATTCCCATTACAGTTATATATATGTTCTTCCTTAAAGATTGAAGGTTGAGAACCAATTGGAAAAATTCACTAAGAATGTCAAATCTAACTGTGGAGGAGAATATTATGACAGACATGGTGTTTTAGGACTTGAAAAGGTCCATTTGTCAGATATATGGAATCAGTTGAAATAGTGACTTAGTTCACTATGCCGGGTAGTACTGAGCAAAATAGTGTGTTACCGAAAGGTAATCGCACCCTAAAGGACTTGAAGAAGTCAATGAAAAATAGGACAAATCTACTTGATTATTTAAAAGTGTGAAAATCCAGCCTTACACACATTAGTATATGGGGATGCCCTATTGAGATAGTACAATTGTTATAAAGATAAATTGCATGCTCGTTATACAAATTGCTATTTAGTAAGATATCCTGATCACTTTAAAGGCTACAGATTTTACTGTAGAGAAGGAGAGACCAGAATATTGGAATTACAAACAGCTAAGTTTCTGAAATACAATGTCTATGATGATAGTAGGCCCTTTGACCCTTCAGATGATAGCAGGTTGGATACTAAAGTTATCATGTACATGCTACTTATACAGTTAGATCCAGTGGATTTAGGTCCTTGTACCGTGCCTGTATAAGAATAGGAATTCATACCTGTACTCATATATCATATACCTACTACTTATACAGTTAGATCTAGTGGATTTAGGTCTTTATACTGTGCTTGTATAGGAACATGAACCTATATGTGTACTCATATAGAGGTTCCTGGAGGTACAAGATCTAATATAGTTACGTAAATCCACTAGAGTGACATGTTTCAAATCCAATTACTTTTACAGAAGTTGTTTCTGGACCCAATGCAGATTTGTGATGGGATGCAATGACTGATGAGATGCAAGTCATAAAGCATAGTAAGGTCTGGGAGCTAGTTGATTTGCAGTGGAACTGTAAACTAGTCAGTTGTAAATAAAGTTTTAAGACCTAAAGGATTTCAGGATAAAGTTCAGCGATTTATGGGCTCGCTTAGTTGCCCGATGGTTCACTACAGGAGAAAGGTTGACTTTAATGTTACTTTTTTTCTCATATCCTCGTAGGATACATTTTGAGTAATTAAGGCAATTATAGCTTATGATGATATAAAGTTATATCAGATGACTGTCAAAACCGCTTTCTTGAATAAAAACCCTTATGAAGAAGTCTATATGGTACAACCTGAAGAATTTCAAGTTTCAGATGGAACTGACATGGTTTGCACGTCAAGCAAATCAATATATGGTTCATATCAAACCTCCCGAAAGTGATAGCTTACAGTTCATAAGGTTATGACCTCTTTCAACTTCATGAAAAATAAAGCTAAAGAGATGCTTGTACTATAAGATTAAGGGAAGCAAAGTTATCATCCAATTATTGCATGTGGATGATATATTGCTCACATTGAATAACTTGACCATGTTGTATGAGGTTAAGCAACTTTTGGTCAAGTACTTTGACATGAAGGACATTGACGTAGCATCCTTTGTCTTAGGTATTCAGATTCACCAGGACAGATTTCAGCACTCATCAAATCTCCCACAGAGTGCATACATTGAGTATGTACTACAAAGGTTTAATAGGGTTAACTGTAAGCCTGTTGTAGCATCTATCTCTCATAGTGAGAGATAATCTTTGGCATAATATCCAAATAATAAAGTAAAGAGAGAGATTATGAGAAATGTTCCATATTATAGTACTTTTAATAGCTTGATGTATGCTCAGGTAAGTACTAGGTAGGATATTACATTTACTATTAGACTGTTTGGTCAATATCTGGTTAATCCAGGTATAGGCCATTGAAATGTAGTCAAGCAAATGTTGAGATAGTTAAAGGGAATCAAGGATTATATATTGACATATAGAAAAGTTAACAGACTAAACCTCGTAGGGAATTCAAATTCATATTTTAGTTATGTGTCTGGATGATCGAAAGTTCACTTTAAGGTTACATTTTTTATTTGCAGATGGTATAATGTCGTAGAAGACTGTCAAGTAGACAGGATGATTTCCTCAACCATGCATACAACGTGTATGCTATGGGGCTACTTCACATACTTTTTAATTCAGACACTTGATTTTTGAGTTGTCTGTGGTTGATTCAATGGCTAGACTCATTCAGTTGTACTATGATAATCTTGTTGTTGTGTTGTTTAATAACAACAAAGCATATCATAGGGTCTTAGCATTTGGAGATCAAATATTTGACAATAAAGGAGTTGATACGAAAAAGTGATATTAAGGTTTAGAGCATTTAAAGACTGAGGAAATGTTAGACAATCCTTTAACTAAAGGACTTCGCCCATTTGTGTTTGAAAGACAAGTATACAATATGAATGTTTTGAAGTCCTTAGACATTTTTAGTTAAGGGATCATTATGTTTGCTCCATGTACATTTGTACATTAATACATTTGATGTACTATGGCAGCATGGTGATTCATCAATAAAGATGATCATCGTTTATCCTCAGTAATACGTTTTATCGCATATTGTCATAATATGTATGAAAGTCTTAAGATTTGTGTCAATCTTAAGCATTTAAAGGTCATTGGGTATATATCTACAGATTGACCTTGAGTCTATATCATTTAGACAAATACAATTTTATACGGATATTCATAAAGTTTGATATAGGGGGATATAAGTTTTAATCCGATAAAGGTTTTCCAATGTAATTTAGCATTCAGTTGGAGAACATAAAGGTTTTCTCTAATGCAGTTTAACATTTGGCAAGAGGAAACAAGTTTTTTTTATAATGTTATTTAGCATTTGGTGAGAGAAAACATGATTTCTCTAATACAGTTTAGCATATGTTGTTTAGCATAAAGTTGGAAAAATCGAGACCAATAAACAAAGATGATATAATTTAGATCATATATGTGTCATCTTAGTTTGCCACACTCCATTTTCCCATTCATGTTAGTGAGATATTAGATATCGTGATTATATTGGATTTATGTCGCACATGAAATATGTGTTTGATACTTTTTTGGTATCGAAAGCCTTGTAGGACAGAATGATAGACTTTTGTTATCTTTGGATCAAATATTTTATTTTTCAAACTTAGTTGACGAATATAGTAACGTGACTTAATCAAGTTTTTAAACTATTTTCAACTTGAGTCAACACTGCAATTAAATATTGAAGGAGGAGAATATTGGATATTTTTGACTTTTCCCATAAAGTTGGACAACATTTAATAGCATTTTCAAGTTTTTCAATAACTTATCAGTTCGATTACGTGATTTGATCGAGATAAAGATACTAAAGTAACCCAATAAATGATCTAAATCGATAGGTTGAAGTTCGGGTGAAAAATAGATCCTGATCAGTATAGACTGGACCCATATCAGGCCTATGATGGGGAAGTTATATATAAAGGTTAAGGTCTTCTATATTTGCTCATATCATTTATAAGCATAAGGATTCTCTGATCCGTTAAGAGAGCTTATGTTTTAAAAGAAATGTAGAAAGACATTGACTGTGTTCCGATGAGCAGTTTCTGTAAAAACGATGGTAGATTCGCGCTTGTTTCAACTTTGAAAAGCTAGTACAAAATTATGGAATTAAAATTAAATATTTTATGTATTTCTTTATTTATTGCCCTTTTACGTTTGATCTGGAATACGTAACTAAGGTATCATAATGTTTTATATATGGGATCAAATCGTTTCGAATTTCTGGTCACTGGGGTGAATTATTTTTTGGACAAGATGTTGGATCGATGAACTCTCCTTTATTATTTGCATATTTGTTCTTTTTGATTCGATGCTTTAAGGCTACCTCTGTTTTGTCAACTATTGTTTTGTTGTCTCACAATCTCCAGGAAATCAAGTGAAAAGATGCCACTTTTTAGTTTTTTTACCATAAGTTAACTAGCAGATGCAACCAAATCTTTTTTAGAAGTAAACGCATCAACATCTATGATGATAGTGTTATGATTCTCATATACACTAATACTAGTTGCTTACTTTATCCAAAAGCATGTTCCATGCATGCGCTTAGGGATTGGTTAAATAATTTATGGAGATAATCGTTATTTGTATAATCTTTTAAACAATATTTTCAATTTCTGTTTTCCTATATTTTAAATGTCTTGATAAAATCCTAATTGATCACTTGTATAAATATATAAAACAAATATTTTTTATTTGAATGACCACATAAATAGGTCATATTCCAATAAGGCATCCCAACCACTTGTGAAACACTTGATTAGATAAATGGATAAAAGCAGATGTGACTAGTATTCAATTGTGATAAGAATAGGTGCACTCCCTGCCCTTGTGTGGTCAAACAATTAGATCAACTTTTTGTTTAGCTAAGATATTTTAACAGCTTCACCAAGACAAGAATGGTTGGGTTCAGTTGGACCATTTTATGGCAATTGAGAAAGAGGTGCTAACCGTAGTTCCAACAGGTGTAACAGGCAAGAAATCTTGTACAGATCAAGGGTTCATGGGAGGGGTATCCAACCAACGATTCCATGAATTGAAATTGATTATCATTATGAAGTTATGAACCAAATAGCGTGGACACCGAGACAATTAAGCACATCATGGAATATGGAGCCAAGAGGATTAGCTTCGTTGACTACACGGACTTGCCGAGCAGATACAACGCTTACTATCGTAGACAGCTTTGTTAAGCCAAATAGTATGAAGTTAGAAATAGAAAAAATAAAAAGTATCACGTACTCGACAACTTTCATATATGCAAATGCCCGTAATAACCAATACATACCAACATAATAGGCAGGATCCAAGAAGTGAAACTCCACAATCTCCATTATTGACATTGCATGAAGGATTGCAATGCCTACTAAGAAGCACGGCACCAAAGAGCCACAAATCATAAAGTAGGCTATACTATTTAAGGACTGCATGACTGCTAGCACTCGGCATACCATAATAGTACACAATTCTCACTGAAAATGGTATGAAACATTATGTGCTGATCTCATCTGTAAATCAGGAGGTTCACCATGTCATTCTTCCTTCTTCTGCAAAAACATTTTTGCTACCACTTCTCCACTATACGGGGCAGAAGGGTATGCATACTGCTGAAGAACAGAGAATATAACCATCTCCACGACGACCAAGACATTCTGAATAGCTTCCTCAATGTGCTCCACATCCAACCAGAAATGATGAGACCGAATGATGCCCATTGCCGCTAGCATCTCAAGGACCATTCCCTAGGGAGGATTGGAAAACGTTATTGTTCTGAATAATAAATTTTGTCCAGGGGCTATCTCTGTGAGGAGGTTACAGTATCACATCAGATACGTAAGAATAACGTAGGAGTGATGGCCGAAAAGCAGTACTTTCATCCATAATAATTTCGAGAGATAAATCCCACAATAATGCAATTTTTAGGTCATACATTTTGCCATTCGAAGTTTTAGTCCTAGCCTGGAAAGAATTCTCTTATTATGTTCAAACAAAACTTATAAGAGTTCTAATATAATGAAAGCTACATCCAGTTAAGTTACAAGAATATGAGAGTAGCTGCTCCTAGTAAAACCTCCAGGTGTCAAATAAACCTTAAACCATACTAGCCGAGTTACAATAACTATCAGCTTTTTATCATGTCTTATTCATGTTAAGTTTATCAAACGCTTGTTTTGTTTTACCTAACCTCATTGCATGTAAGATTTTAGTATTTGTTTTTGGCTTGATGCTCCATTCGCCGTTCATTCTTTTTCCACCACGCCCTTCCAGTTTTTTTATTTTTTCCCCTTCTGATTAGAAGTTAGAACCATTCTCCTCCAACTCTATAAAAGAACAAGCAGAAGAAAAAGGAAACCTAGAGGTATATATTTACCTGCCAAAAGCAAAAGAAGACAATTCCCTTAATGCATAAGAACTTCGCCAGGGGCCTGTGTGGGGCCAACTCCTTTGCAAAGACATGGTAAAAGGCTATCAGAGAATATAGTGCAAGAGAAACCGAAATGTTTAGGATAATCGTGAATGTCCAACTCAACCAAGTTGGGTACATCCCAAGAAGTTGGAGTGTTATCATCAAGATCGAACATATTGGCCGAATGATAACAAATTGCCATGTCCAGTCTCTAAGAAGCTTTAGATGCCGGTGGTCCAGCCGGACAGTTTTAGGCTGCATTTTGTACAGAAGCACATTGTGTCAATTTTAACCAAATGTCTAAGTTCAATTCTAGGTTGGCTGCAATTGATCGTAAAACATGAAAACCACAGTTTCTGCACCTGAAAAATTGTCATTGGAAAAGAATGATGGATTTCTCTCCCTTTAACTCCATCTGGCACAATATTTCTCCTAATGGATATATTTAGGTAACTATACATCAAAGCCAAGAACTTTGCTATTGCCTGCAGTAGAGAAGCAAAGAAACAATGGTAGCAGTAAAATAATGAGAAAAACTATGATAACTTACAATACAAGCCAAACAACAATCAACTATTAGGCACTCACCAGAGCTTCGTAACATTCTTTGACTGACTCCAAAAATGTGAAGAACGGTTTACTGCCCTGGATGTCCAACAAACCAACAAAGGAGTCCAAAGCATATATAGGAGCCATGCAGATTATGATCAATATGGCTTTCTGTTCCTTGGGATTTTTCCAGAAATAGAGATGCTGTGACAGAAGCTGCACTGTGAAATGCATTGTAAGCATCACACAGAGTGCTGATCCCAAGAGGGTAAGCTGTGCAGGACTCATATTACTTAGGTCTATCATTGTGCTACTGGTTGCAACCAGGAATCTGCAGAGGAGTTTAAGCAAACCAAACTCTGTTAGAATATAGAAACACTGGATAGAGAGAAACCAGAGTATTCAGTACACCAATAACTCATGCTACTGCTACGCCAGTATCACCAACTCTGTACACCATTCAAATTCTAAGAAACATGTGGGTGCTATTTTCTCATTTGCCTAACAAAAATGAAATAAGTCAAAATTGCACCAAATTCACATTATTGAAGCTTCACCTATATAATTTAAACCTTAAGTGACACAGTTATACAAATTATGTGAACCCCATTTGTGTTATGTAGGTAGACCAAACCAGAAACAGTAACTATATAAGTTCAGGTAAAGCAGCAGAACTGTAAACTGAGCACCAGAAACAAGTTGAATGGAGTGTCAAAACCTAAAGAACATAGATAGAAGCAGTAAACAGTAATATTCTTCATATTAGCCACAGCCGGGAAGCAAGGAAGACAAGTTGGGGCAGAAGTCTAAGAAGAGTTTAGAATATAGTTCTCCAAATTGAATATCCAAAACTTGTAATTTGAAGTTGTTAAAGCACATCTGAGTATAGCTATGTGAAAATACGTTAGGAATTGTATAAAAGCTAGAGCAAGAGAAATTCTTTTACAAAACTTCCACTCTTGACACTACTCACTAGTACGATTCATTTAAAGGGCATATTGATGAATTAATTTAACTTTAAGAAATACAAGAAGAAACCTAGCCAAATAATATCCAAGATAGACATTTAAAAATGGGGCATAATTATGAAAATTCCACATTGGAGACTGATACAAACTATAGTAATAGTTATTGTATTTTATTCTGTTATAGTGTTAAGTCTCCCCAATACAACCACCCCCCTTAAGAGAATAGCAATGATGACAGAGAACCTCAACTAGGAAACCAGAAAAAAGAAAAGAAAGCAGCCCCTGCACACCCTCTCCACTCCAGAATTGAGCCTCTGGATTGGAATGATGCAACACCCTCCTTGGTTAGCTTTCGAGAGGCTAACCACTCTCCCACAATCTCTCAGATCATTCCCTTGTCCTTCCCTCGTACCCCCCTCCTGCCACAAATACCTCACTCCTACCTAATGGGCCCAATTACTGCCAAATTAGTTAGGATTGACTCCCCACTCTCTATGCAGCCTATCACAAAGGTCTAATTTGGACCCGAACTTTTACCTCAAGTCGCGCCCACCTTTGTGCGACAATCCCGCTTCGGTCCGCTTAAGCAAGATTCAACCTTCTCACGTGAATGTCGCCGAATAATTTCGTTATCCCTCGAACACCTCACGCGCACACAAGTGTTTAAAGTGTTGCTTTCACACACAAAATAACACAAGTGTAAAATAGAGTAAAGAAAGTGATAAGAAATATTTATATGTAGCTGAAGCTACTCTTTCATTAACTCTCCACGAAATGTTAACAAAAGACCCAAGTACCTCCTTCTTGAAGCACTCACAAGGAATTCCCTACTCGAAGCCCTTACAATAAGAACTACCCTATCTGGGAATGATTATCCTTATCTGCAAAGATCACCTCTATCTTCAGATAATCCTTCCAGATGATCTTTATCTCTTAAAGTTGAGGTTCATCCACCGCGATCTTATCTGTCATGTCATCATGTGCCACATCATCCACATTTGCCACGTCACTGCTGATGTGTTTACCAAGGCCTATCCGCACATAGGTCCGTCAATGCACGTCTATAGACAAGTCCATCTTCCATGATCCAGCTCACTTCATGGTACAGTCTCGTCGCTCCATAACTAAGTACAAGTCACAATCCGAGTTAGAATAAAACCTCGCACGTTTTACATACCTTCGACCTGTTTCGCCGAAGTCAAGTGCACATGCACCTTTCCTAGCTCGCAAGTCTTCACGCACTCTCGAGTCTCGCTTGACTTAGTTCGCCAACTCGAAAGATTTTGTCTTGTTATCTCGTCAACACGCCTTCCTTGAGCTGACCTGTATGCCAAGCATTGGCCAAGGCTCGCCAACACTCGCACGAACCCACATTCTGGACTTAGGGGTCTAACAAACCACCTCCATTAGAAGAATTCAACGTCCTCATCAAAATAATCTGTGGGCACTCCTTCACGAGTGGTTCCCTCGAAGACTCCTTCGCCAATTGTCGAAGATTGGAACAAGCCTTTTCTTCCATTGATACCTCTCTCACGTACAACTTCCTCCTTCCGTTGAGTTTTTTTTTTTGCATGAATCCTCCTCCACGAGACCCATAATATTCAAGTACGCAATGTTGTTGGTGGCTCCTTCACCTGAGTCATCTTCATCGCTCCCTCCTTTGTCGTTTGCGACTATAGAGTTCATCTGCTCCT
>JANIIA010000002.1:42244780-42266369 GCA_027478495.1 Erythroxylum alaternifolium | reverse complement strand
GTCGTTTGCGACTATAGAGTTCATCTGCTCCTCGCCCTTCTTCTTCTTTGGGCATTCTCGAGCATAGTACGACCCATCGTAGATGAAGCATGCAACCTTTCCCTTCAATTGCTTCTTCTTATGTTAAGAAGATTCTCCCACCTTCTCTTTGTCTTTCTCCTTGCGATCTCGGGTTCCACCGTTTTTCTTGCCGTCTCCGTTGGGTAGAATTGGTGATGGCAATTGAAGATCCACCAAAGTATTTGCCGTTGCTATTGCACTAGGGAGGTCTTTCACATTCTGCTTCCGAAGCTCCATTTGTGTCCAACCTTGCAAGCCACTAATGAAGTTGAACAACTTGTCTTTCTCTGACATGTTCCGCACGTCCAACATCACCGATGTGAACTCCATCACATACTCCCTCACCGAGCTGTCTTGCTTCAACCCCTTCAAAGCTTCCCTCGCAAGCCGTGAAGTATTATTTGGTAGGAACTGATCGTTAGCTCCTTCTTTATCTTCTCCCAAGCGTCGATGGGAGGTCTTCCCGCACTAATGTCGTTAGAGGTCCTCGTCCTCCACCACAGCTTGGCATCCCCCACCATATACATTGCTGTGATTGACACCTTCTCCGAGTCCGCTACCTTTACCGCTGCAAAGTATTGGTCAATGTCCCACAGAAAATTTTCGAGCTCCTTGGCACTCCGTTTGCCATCGAAAACTTGTGGCTCTCGCACCTTCACTATAGTGCTTTCCACTCGAACACCCGTCTCGTGCTTTGCCATCGCACATTTGAGCACCAACAGATCATAACCCATCTCCTCATGAGCCTTCATCTGTTGCTCGAGTGCTCTTATAGTTGCTTGAAGTTCCCTCTTCAAGGCTGCAATACGTTCCAACAAAGGAACTACTCCTACATCCGTTGGGGCTAGAGACTCAAGAATTGCCTGTATTCTGGTAACCCTTTTTATCAGATTACTTCCACCAACCATCGCTCTAGATTGCCTCTAATACCAGCTGTCATAAAGGTCTACTTTGGACCCGAACTTTCACCACAAGTCGCGCCCACCTTCGTGCGACAATCTCGCTTCAGTCCGCTTAAGCAAGATTCAGCCTTCTTACGTGAATGTTGCCTAATAATTCCGTTATCTCTCGAACACCTCACGCGCACACAAGTGTTTAAAGTGTTTCTCTCACAAAGAAAATAACACAAGTGTAAAATGGAGTAAAGAAAGCGACAAGAGATATTTATATATCGCCGAAGCTACTCTTTCATTAACTCTCCACGAAATGTTAACAAAAGACCCAAGTACCTCCTTCTCGAAGCATTCACAAGGAACTCCCTACTCGAAGCACTTCGCCTTGTTAACTTGTAACACTTCGCCTTATTCTCTCGTCAACACGCCTTCCTCGAGCCGACCTGCATGCCAAGCATTGGTCAAAGCTCGCCAACACTTGCACAAACCCGCATTCTGGACTTAGGAGTCTAACACAGCCCACCTTTCTTCCTTCTAGAATACACCTTCAACCCCACGTGCCCCTTCTTTTCTTTTATAACCTTTCTTAATTAAGGGCCTATCAGAGACTTAGAGTCAACAACTACTATCTGGTTGCACAAACAATGGGTGATCATAGCTAGTGTATTCTAAACATATTGGCATCAATAACATGAAACTTCAAAATAGTTTGCTTACTTACCAAGTACACCATAAAAGAGATAACTATGTTGATATACATATTTTCAATTTCTTTCAAGCTGAAGGAGAAGATCAGTCACAGGTAGAAAAGCAACTTCATTCGAGGATTCAACCAAAGGTGGAAGTAAACGAAGTCAAATTTGGAGAACACCCCGCAATATTTAGATAATAAAAAAACATGACAAAACTACTATAATTACACAGAGTCGTGATGTTTTGGGAACAAGGGTACATAAATAACTGCAAAAGCTCACGCTCACACTCACTTTTTCCTTTTTCTGCTTAAACATGTACTAATAAAACAAGTGAAGATTAAGCATAACCACGTAGAAGACTCTAAAAACTTCAAACCATGCAAAGAAGCAATCAACACTGCATATGAAAACGTAACCTTTCCATCAAATAAGAACAATTCCTAATCACACTACTAACCAAGCACCAAGAAAACCATTAGAACACTTCTGGGGGAATGATTTTGTTTTCTTAAGGCTTCAACCATACCGCTAGCATTCCCTTGCCCAAAGGAGGTATGAAAAGTTATGCCCTAACTTCTTTGCCCCTTATAAAATTATTAAAAGAGTGAGAACTGTTGCATATGAATTAGAGTTGCTTGAATCTCCCCACGTCCACCCTATTTTCCATGTTTCTTTACTCAAACCTGCTTATTATGGACTGCAAACACACCCCATACCACCATCTTTACCTATTAATTCAAATCGGGAGCTGACCTTATCACCTTCTAAAATCTTGAATTGTCATCAGGTCAAAGAAGGGGGGAAACCCACTCTTGAACTCTAGGTTCAATGGAATGATCGTCCTTTAGAAGAAGCAAGTTTGGCAAATCATGAATTACGCAAGGAACAATTTCCTAATTTTTACCTCAAGGGGGAGGTAACGATACAACTCCTCCCTTGCTCACATACTCTAGGAGGCAGAAACATGAAAAGCAAGCTGAGTTTGATGGAGTCAACCATGCACACATCCAGCCTTAAGATTAGGGGTTTGTTTGTACTAGATGCAATTGTTACACATTATCCTTAAATTTAGATTCTGCTATGCAGATTTGTTTTATTTGGATATTATAAATACCCCACTGAGGAATAGTAATTTTCAGATTTCTTATGTTATTGTTTCTTTTGTTGGGAGTTGGTCCACTCCATACAGACACTCTTGTTGGGAATATATTTGCTGAGATTCTTGCATTTATCATTTCTAGCTATTCATACCCTTTCAAATACTGTTTTCTATTGCTGCATATTGTTCCTATCATTTTGGTATCAGAGTAGCGTTCAATTACCAGGTTGCAAACATGTTCCACTGTATCAACCAATGATCCAGAAACTACCCAAAACCCGAATTCAGTTCTTCAACAATTGGCTGCTATTATGTCCAAGTTACATTTCACTTATCTATTGGCAGCGAAAGTAGTAACATTCAAAACTCAATCTAGTTATTCCGCACATGCTAGAGCTAGTCAAAGGGATCTAGAACTAGGCAAAGCTACATACGAGGAAGATGATACAAATAGACCTTGGTGGCTTAAAAATCCAGCTGTAGGCCTCATGCCAAAATGGAGTTTCCGAAATTTGAAGGCCGAGACCCACGAGGCTAGATTCTTAAGGGGGAAAATATTTTCATGATTATCAAACTCCTAATGAATTAAAGGTAGACATTGCACCAATGTATCTGCAAGGAGATACGTTAGATTTTTTTTCTTGGATTAACAGTGAACACATTCTCTTGTATTGGGAGGAATTGGTCAAGGCATTACAAGAAAACTATGGTCCAGCTGAATTTCAAAATCCAGAGGAACACCTTTGCAGCATTAAACAAGTTGACAGTGTACAAGAGTATAGGCAGGAATTTGCAAAGCGGGCCGCATGTGTTAAAAATTGGCTTGAACACTGTTTCCTTGAAGTTTTTACTAGTGGCTTGAAGGAAGAATTAAAATCTGATGTTAGGATTCACAAACCCAGAAGTGTGTATAAGGCTTGTAGTTTAGCTTCGGAGTATGAAACTAAAGCCCATTTAGTCCAGGGGTCAAAGAAAACAAACCGGGTCCCTTTGGGTCGAGCCAACAATCTATCTAGCTTAGAAATACCATCTCTGAGCTTCCACCTCCATGCCTGCAAGTTTCAAACTCATGCAATCTTTCAACAAATGGTAGAATTTGGGACACAGAGAGGCAAGCTAGGAGAGACAAGGGACTCTATTTCAGGTGTAAGAAAAATTTGCCCCAGTCATTGCTGTAAACAATCAGTCCTCACATTAATGGAGCTCATGGATGATGAAGAGAAAACAAAAAACCCATGAAGGATTGTGTTAAAATCTGGTTCCACACAATCCTGAGGAAGACGTCGGGCACTATCATAAAGTTACAGGGTCCTTGACGGGTTGAAAGGTATTGATTTTAATTGATAGTCGATCTACTCATAATTTTATCTCCGAGCAGATTGTATAAGAACTTAATCTTACTACTCAATCCATTCCTCCTTTTGGCGTAATACTCGAGAATGGGAATGTAATTTGATGTGGCTAGATATGTCGCAATGTCGTTCTGTTACCAGAAATGAAGATCGCACAAGATTACTATCCTTTTTCCTTTGGGGGTGCCAATTTGGTCTTGGGTATCAAGTGGCTTGCTTCTCTCAACATTGTCCAAGCTAACTGGAATGAGATAGTCTTAATTTTGACATTAAATGGGAAACAATACAAGCTCCAGGGAGTACCTCATAAACCATCAGTTGAAGCTTTCTTCTAGTAGTTAGCAAAAGAAACCATACCCATCGATACAAAAAACCTCTCCATCAAGCCATTTAAGAACTACTACATCAGTTTACTTCAGTCTTCCAAGAACCCACTACACTACCACCCTTCTAAAATCACTCCCACTTCATTTCGTTACTTCTTACTTCTAACCCACCCAACATCAGACCTTATATATATCCACATTTGCAGAAAATTGAGATTGAAAAGCAAATTGATGATTTGCTACATACAAGATTTAGTAGTTAAGAAGAAACAAAATTCATGGCGTATGTATGTAGAATATAGGGGGTTGAATCAAATCACAATTCCTGATAAATACCCAATCCCAAATTTCTTACGTTATTGCTTCTATTCTTAGGAGTTGGTCCACTCAATATGAACACTATTGTTGGGAATAACATTTGCTGAGAATCTTGCATTTATCATTTCTAGCTATTCATACTCTTTCAAGTAATGTTTTCTATTGCTGCGTATTGTTCCTATCAGTTGTGTTTGTACACTTCCGAGTGTAGATGAATTGTAAGAAGACTAAGATTATTCTTGATTGACTAATTCCAAAAGATTTGCATGACATGAAGTTTTCATGGCCTAGAAACATTCTATCGTCGATCCATTCATAATTTCAGCACTGTAATTACATAACATATTGTATGAAGAAGGCACAATTTATTTGGTCAAAGACTGCAACTAAAGCATTTGAAGAAATCAAGAAAATGCTGACCAAATCTCATGTTTTACAACTTCCAGATTTTCTGAAGTATTTTGAAGTTGCTTGTGACATATTTCATATGAGAATTTGAGGTCTACTATGCCAAGAACACATTGAATTGCTTGCTTCGGTGAGAAGTTAAGTGAACAAAAACAACAAAGTTCATATAGTGGTACGTTCTTAGTACAATTGGTGTCACTATATCTTGTGCAGAGAGTTAATTCTATATTCAAATCATGAATCTCTTTAACATTTCAAGTCCCAAAATAACTTGAACAAAAGGCACGCCTTAGAGTGAATTTTTGGAACCATTTCACTTTTTTATTAAACATCTAGAAGAGTTAAGAATAAGGCAACAAATATGTTAAGAGTAAAAAAGGCCATTTGCTTGACACTTTTGCAGTGAAAATTGTGGGGTTCGAAAAACTAAAAAGAATATGTTTCAAACTGAGATTTTGTGATCCACAATGTCTAACTTTTCAAAGGAGATCAACTTTACCTACCGAATACTTCTATAAGGGAATATGTGACTTGGGAACTATATGGAGGAGGGGCAACATGCCATTTCGAAGAGATAAAACCATAACAACGGCTGAAGATCGTTTTCATTGGCCCTCTTTAAAGTGGGACGTGTCCAACGTCATACGATAATGTCAAACATGTCAATTGGATAAAAGAAAGAAGCAAAATTCTGGACTATACTCACCGTTGCTCATCGCTCATAAACCATAGCAAGACATAAATATGGATTTTGTCTTGGGATTGCCAAAATCTATGGGAGATTATGATTCTATTTTTGTGGCGGTGGATAGGTTTTCAAAGCTGAGACATTTCATTCTATGTTCCAAGACTTATAATATTGTCCACATTGCTAAACTCTTCTTCAAAGAAGTCGTATGTCTTCATAGATTACCTTTAACCATTGTCTCTAATTGCAATATCAAATTTATGAGTTATTTTGGAGAGCTCTACAGAAAATATTAAACACTAAGCTTGAGTTTTCAAGTTGAAAAATGGAGGGGGTGAACAAAAACTTATTGTTGAGATGCTTGGTGGGGAATAATGTAAACACTTAAGGCGTAATTTTTCCTATGGTAAAATATAACAATTATATAAATAGGCTAACAAGAAAGATTCCTTTTGAAATATTTTCTATAATTAAAATATAACAATTATATAAATAGGCCAACAAGTAAGATTCCTTTTGAAATAATTTCTATAATTCAACCAAGGAAGCCTATTGATTTAGTTCATTTACCATAACAACAAGAGATACTGTTGAAGTTGAAGGTTTTGCATAACCATTGAGGGTTATCTTTGATTAGGTACGAAGAAAGATAACAACTAGCAAATTCACTTATAAAGAAAATGCTGATTGGTGGAATTCAATGAAGGAGATATGGTAATGGTAAGGATTCGACCGATCCATTTCCAAAAGGACAAACAAGAAAATTTTTTCAAGGAATGCTAGAGTTTATAAGATCATTAAGAAATAAGTGTTAATGCTTATGTTTTGGAATTACTAATTGATAGGAGAATTAGTTCAATCTTCAATGTTGTTGACTTAACTAATTATCATGGATATGATGTTACACATTCTCGTACTTGAGTTGTAAAAATTCCATTCATTTCTCATCTTAAAGAGAAGAAAGGGGATATTCTTGATGAACAAATTATAGCCATAAGAGCTACTAGATATCTGCAGTTTTTTGTCAAGTGAAGAGGAAAATCATTTTTTAGAGCACTTGGATTTTAAAAAATGGAATTCAAAAGTTAAATCAAAACTTGTATGATCAGTATTTGTCACATTTTGTGTTGAGGACTTTAAATAAACCCGAGGAGAATTGATTTAAAAGAGCTTAGAATTTATAAAAGAAATACAACAGAGAAACACTCAACCACAAGCTTTAATTTGGTGAAATGAAGAGCTGGAGTTAAGGTAACAACATGGTGATAGGGGCTAAAAATTCCGTATGTTGGGTTTTCCCTATTAAACAGGGAGTAATGATAAGTTAGAATATTGTCCTAATTTGTTTAGGACTTAAAGCTTATATAAGAATCAAGAATCCTTACTAAAATAAGATTCAATTTCATTTTTATAAATTTTAGATATAAGGATTACAAGAACATATGTGTGTGTGTGTGTGTACTCAGCTCTTTAGTAAAGGAAATCTGAATTTTTTCTACAAACTTAAGTTTTCAACTAAAAAGTGTGATGCTTTCTCTATGAGTGATTCTTAGACTCTAGAACTAATTCCTAGTTCATTACCTTCCATTGCTTGTTTACCTCACTAAAAATCCAGCATTTCTACCCTGAATTTTCAGCAACCAAAGACATAAAATCATATCCATATTTAACCTAAATGAATATTCTGAGCCTAAAATTCCAGCATTCAGATTTTATAAGTTTTGAGAGTTCTAGCTACTAATTTGAAATCCCTTCTACTCGTCCTACGTCACTTAACACACCTATGCAGATTATTCCACTCAAAAGGTTAAGAATATATCGCTCCCACAAGTTGAGTGCAATTGCACCTATGTGTAGCTTCTAGTTTTTGTGAATGAGAAGCATGCTTATGAAGACCCTACGCAGCCCACCTGTAATAGAATTGTGAGTTAAACACATATTGGAATAATCTAACTAGTCCTTAGGCAAAGCAAAATTTACCTGGACTATATCAAGCAAAATAAAATGAAGTGGAATGGGCCCTTGGGTTTCATCCACTAAAACTGTAAGTTAAGCCCTCTTAACAAACCGACCAACAAAGATGAAAAGGCTTTTCAAACCCCAAAACATTATATTCACAAAGGAAAAACCTAGGCATTGAACTGGTTATACAAAACTATAGAATTTCTGATATTTTCCATTTGTAGTCAAAACAGTGTAGTAAGTTCTTTTTTTTTTCAACACATCAATCCAAGGCCGTTAGGAGAACATCACCCCAACGATGTGAAGTAATAAAAACAAAGTTGGAAGACATAAGCTAGGATTCAAACTTAGCGGTTGAAATCAACCGAAAAAAAGAGGAGTAAGACAAAATCAAGTTTAGGCCCAAAATATTAAAACAGAAAAGAGGTACAATAAGAGTGATCGTGTATTCTCACAACATGTAAATTAGTAACCTGGAGACAATATTGAAACTTAGAAGAAGCTACGAGTATGTAATATAGTAACAAAAGAAATGCCAAGACTAAGAATGTTATCGCTTAACACGTCTAAGAAAAATCAGATAATAAACGCAATTAACACAAGATGGCTAAACAACATATAGACTTGCATATCTGAAAACAAACAGCGTATCTAAACATAACAACAACAAAAGAAAGACATCCTTCAGAAGGAAAAAGCACAAGAACCTAACTGCAATCGACAATAATGAGTGACAGGAAATAGAAGTAAACTTGAGACCCTAAAAACTGTGAACATTGAGTTTCCAGAAGGTCAAACCAGATGACCTTAATGGATCAAAGAAAAACAGAACTATATAAGCATGCAATCAGCATCCTAAAAAACAAGGAACATCACAGAGGCCCATATAGCCGTCCAAACAATAGAAACCACCAATCCACAGCCAGAGGAAAATAATTGAAACACAACAAAATCCATGTGAACAAGAATGAAAATTTAACAAGAAAAATACTTAGAATAGTGACAATAGTTGAATAAAAGAGGCAGAACGTATAGAAAAATGAGTCACTATAACACAATCACCAAAGGGTATACATCCTACTAAAAATGATGGGTAAAACTCAGATTAAAACACGGCAGACTTAATCCGGAAACGTGACAAAAGTAAATAAAGAGGAATCAATAATGAAAATTAATAACAAACAAAGAAACTGAGTGGGTGATTTTCGTTTTGGGTTTTTACCCTGTACGTTTCCCAACAGACAGTTCTCAACACACAAGGAAATCTCAGGTCTTCTGCAACTTATGGATTGCCAGAGATGCTTCTGAGTTCCTATAAGACCGACAACAAAACGTTATAAATGATTTTCATGCTAAAGGGATAGAAAACAGTTACTCATTAAACCTATAGCTTCTCAGATAAGTATGATGAACTTTGAGCAGCTCGAAAGACCGAGGAACGGCTATCGGGTTCCCCCAAAAAATGAAGAAACTGAATGAGAGGTGGTCTATGTATCCACCAGCCTTTCCTCAACTGCCAGCTTCCCTTCGGTTCTGGTGTTGGATTAACTTTTTCTCTCTTTTTTTTTGTTGAAAAATTTGTATTTGATTTGTTGTTTGTTATCCCCTATTGCTTTTGCCCTTGTTCCTTTTTCTTCGTTTTCATTCTTTTAATTTTTTTGAAAGTATCAATTAAATTTTAATTTTTTCATGTCCAATTTTTAAGATATCCATAAAACAAAAAAAAAACTCAAATAATTTGAGAAAAAAAAGTCAAGAGTACTAGCTCACTAATATTTTTCCCCTACTTATAGAAAAAGAATATGAGTTTTCTTTCTAATTACAATTAAATTTTAATTATATTTAAATTCTAAATTTAATTATAATGACAATATAATTTAATATAATCAAATATTCCTAAATTTTCTTAAACTTTACAATTAAGTCTAATTTAAATTAAATTAAAATTTCAATTGCTCTTCATGTGTAAACTATTAGGTTTATTATATGTTGACGATGATTGTAAATTATAATTCTAATTATAAATAAATTAAAACTCTTTTTAATTTATCTTTAATTTTTCAATTAAATAATTTATAATTATATATCAAGATCTAACAACATGTTTTAACCATCCAAACATTAGGAATATAAAAAAAGTTTAACTAAACAAATTCATGTATGTTTATACTGTATAATTTTATCCTTTTGTCATCCAATATTCTAATTAGACAGAGTATAAAATTAATGTCTATTTTATTTAAATCCAGTCATGTTTATTTTTGCTAATTAATAAATAATTTATAATTGATATTTGAAAACAAATTTTCAAGACTTAACTCACTCTAGCTAGAGAATCGACTAAAAGTCCAAATTATGGCTAATTTTTTTTGGGTTTGATTAATTTAAAACCAAATCTTTTAAGTTGTTCAATAAAGGTCTAATAGTTCACGGGTCTGCCCAATGTTAGACTATTTTGGAAGAAAATTATAAAGTGTCATACACGCATCGTTATGTAGAAACATGTTTGCCTAAATAGTGAACATTGACTTCTTTTACTTATTAAATAATTGCAATTTCGCTTGGTACCAAGACTATCAGTAAATTACCACCAAAATTTAAAAAATAACGTATCTGTTAAACACATTTGTATAGCTTATCTTATACCTCACTCACTCATAGAGACACAGATCATACCTCATCGTTGCTTTTCAGTGTTGTCTTCCTCTCTTTTATTGTCGTGCCTTCTTCGATACGCTGCTTAATGTACCTCTCTTTTTTTTCTCTCTCTTATCACTTATCCATCAGTTGTTTAATGTTCTGTGACGGCTACTTACAAGATGAAGTAGCTACCTAACCTACTTAAATGACTGCCATAGCGAAGAGGATTCCCACACAAATTTTCACAAGAAAACTCAGTTCTGTTTTAGCAGACCATCTAGAATGAGAAGACACCTACCCCCAAACCAAAAGGACAACTCAGAAAACCAGTGTCATACTTTAGCTAATGTGTTAAGTAAATAAGTAGCCAACAAAAGAAAGTGTTACAAACCATCCTTTCTGCTCCAATGTGTTGACCAACACATGATCTCCAAACAAGTTCTGAGCATGTAGGGCATGGAATTCCGGCCATGCCTTTTCTTTGATGATTTTTCTTTTTCTTCTTAGGCTTCAACATAAAATCAGGATTAGGAGGGGGTCTTGGACCATGACAGCTAAACAATAAACAGAAAAAAAGCAAAAGTCTGAAATCTAAAAATGCTCTGATCATTTTATTAACCAATGTTTCATTAACTTAAAGAGAACCAAACCTTAATTTGCACTTATGGCCACAAGAGTACTCCCCCTCACAAATAAACCGACAAGGAGGGCATGCTCCATAATGACATTTATGGGGCTGGACAATAAAACCATGTAAAAATCATCAGTGATTTCCCAGCATATTACACAACTTTTAAAGAATTTGCTCATAATTTGGAGCTATAGCAATAAAAACACATAATACAACGATGCAAAAAAATGGATGAACTACCATTAGTACCTTAGATATTTATTGATGCATGCCTGCATAAAGGAGGTCTGACATATGATTTACGACACTTGGGAGGTTATTGATTCATCCCAGTATCACATGGATCCTAACATGGAATCCATCAGTCATTCAAATAATCATATCCAACACCTTCTATAAAATGTAAAGAGAGTACAAACAGAAGTACTTGTCTCAAAGTTTGTCCTGCCACAAGCACGAGAGATCACAACCATCACAGGACAAGGAGCACAGGGACCTCTAAAAGAATAAAACCAGTTATCGAGAAACTGTTTTGAAGAGACTTATAATTACGTCTTGCAATTTCTAATCATTTAAATGAAATGGTCCTACTACTAAGTCAACTGCAGGAATGAGATCCTTATAGAACCTCATAGATATTTTTCATATGGATGTTCTGATCAAAACATCACTTAAACAGAGTGCACTTGGATCTACACATAGTATACTTGAAAGATATAACAAGGTAAGCAAGCAAGGTTAGGAACTGAACATACCTATGACATGAGGCACGACATTTATGATTCCTATATCGAAGCCTCTTACCACAAACCTAAAATTTTACAACAATTACTATAACCTCCATATAACTATTATACAAAGCGCAAGCTTACATTGCAAGACACACCTCTCCACATGGTAGGCAGTCACCATCACAGCAACACAGCATTGACGCTTACATGCATGTCGTCCACAATCTCTCAGTCGCTGGCATTTCCTTTCATAAACCAAATCTTGACAGCAAGGAATCTAATCTAAATTCAGTTAAATCTTCCAATATGCAACTAGGAACAAGTTTATGAAAACAGAAAATAAAGAAGGGAAACAGATTCATTGCCCATGTAATCAAAGGTAATAACAACTATCCAAATTGTAAAAAAAAAGTGAAATACAAAGGTTCAGTCTAATAAAGCATTGGCCTAGACTGATGTATGCTTACCTCTTTCTTCAAGCCACCGCAACGGTAGGACTTGGTGACTACAAGTCTGCAATTCTCTAAGCACGGTCCCTAGTGACATCTTCCAGGGCATCTATAATAACCACAACTCAACTTCTTATCACAAGTAACAACGCAAACAAGCATAACAATATCACATGGAATTCCTCTATACACTCTTTTTCCACATGGACACGATCTCTTCCCCTGAAGAGGACATGCCTCACAATCCTCTGAATGACACCCTCTCTGGCAAACATGCTTCCCACACCCCAATAATCTGTCGCAAGGATTCTCACATTGAAATTTCCTCTCATAACATTCTCTCTCCTCCAATGTCTTCCCATAATAACATCTATAAACCCTGTGAGAGTGACAAGGCGGGCAAGGCCCACCATGACAAATCTCTTTGCACTAGTGAATTCCACAATCCAATAATTTATTGCACACACAATCGCAGGAAAACATCTTATGCCCATATCGCCTAACATTTTCAACTTTCCCACAAAAGCATCTCATTTTAACGAGTATTGGGCACGAAGGACACGGTCCAGGATGGCACAGTAATAGACAGAAATGACCACAGTTGTGCTTCAAGGGACCACGACAAACTTCGCCACAAGAATACAGTAGAATCCAAGCGTTGTCCCTTGGAGGCTCTTTAAGTTTCTCACGGTAGTTTTGTCATGCAATGAGTGAAAGTAGGTAAACATGCTTTGTATAATCAATTTGAAATATATGTTTTCTGATCTATGTCAAACTTAGAGAGAAGTCCTCTAAGAACCAATTACTCTAGATTGGGTAGCTACTTCATCTTGTAAATACCCGTCACAGAAAATTAAACAACTGATGGATTGGTGATAAGAGAGAGAAAAAAGAGAGGTACATTAAGTAGCATATCGAAGAAGGCACGACAATAAAAAAGAGGAAGACAACAGTGAAAAGCAGCGATTAGGTTTGATTTGTGTCTCTATGAGTGAGTGAGGTATAAGATAAGCTGTACGAATGTGTTTAATAGATACCTTATTTTTTAAAATTTTGGTGGTAATTTATTGGTAGTCTTAGTACCAAGTGAAATTGCAATTATTTAATAAGTAAAAGAAGTCAAAGTTCACTACTTAGGCAAACATGTTTCTACATAACGGCACGTGTATGACACTTCATAATTTCCGTCCAAAATAGTCTAGCATTGAGCAGACCCATGAGCTATTAGACGTTTATTGAGCAACTTAAAAGATTTGGTTTTAAATTGATCAAACCCAAAAGAAATTTAGCCCTAATTTGGGCTTTTAGCCTTAGAGAATCCCTTAGTAATGAAGAGTCCTTTATGTATTTTACCAACTATCTACATATGGATCATTCTATTGAGTGAGCTATCTTAAATAAAATAGGTTATAAATAATATCAAAACATAATAATTCTCATATACAGTATTTTGGTGATCTTAACTCTCAGGATTCATTATACAATCGTCATAACAAGGAAATTAGCAGATAAATAAGTTATATTCCATTTGAGACCTTCATAATCAGGTTAGTTTTGTGAACTTATTCTTTAATAAGCACACGCACATTTATTTAACATTCTTCATACCTTATTTTATGAGATAATTTTTCATAAGAAAGAAACATAACATGTACTAGTTTTATTATTTCATCAATATCTCATCTTGATAAACTAGAATTAAGAACAATTTAGGAATGATGCATAAATATAAATTAAATCTTATAATTATGATTTGTCACAATTTTAATAGCATAGTAATTATTTTAAAATTTTTTTACCTTTAATATTAAAATATGAAATTAAATTAACAAAAATACATAAAGATAAAAATGTCTTTATTAATTAGAATAATAATTCCATATATTAAATTACAACCAACGATTGGTTACAAGGGCTTAAACTAAGAATTTCTCACTTACAATAAAGTCAATTACATATGTATCTAATGCCATTTTCATCCAAATGTTGATTATTGGTTGCGGTTTTCCTATATGTATAAGTTTTAATAATTAACTTCGATATTCTGCAAGCACACGGGTCATTCGCGTAGTACCTAAGGTGTCGATCCCATGAGGAGGGATAATCTAATCATAAAATCTAAGGCCAAAGACAATTCACAATAATTCAAAATGCAACTAAACTAAGGCAATAAATTATTTCAATCATGCATTTAGTTTCAAGAATCAATTACGAAAAGATTAATAAAATAGCAATTGCAACACCCAATCAAGAATCGTCCTAAGGAATTACCAATTGAGAGAAAGGGAAATTTTATTTATCTTTAATGTTAACCTAATTGATTATGACTTACTAGATTATTGGTTCTGGACCGTCCTAGGGTTGATTACTCTCTCTCGAATTATAACCATTAACCCTAATTTATAAACTCTAATCAAATTATGAGAATTGCAATCTTTCGATTAACAATCTATCCAAAATCCTAATTAAAGTTGAAGTTATTCAGAAACTACCAGGAACCTATACAAGATCTCTTTTCGTACAATTTACCGATTTGATTTAATTCTCGTTCTATTAAATTACATAACTCTCATTAGCCCAATTTAATAATTTTTTACTCAATTCACCCTCTCAGTTTATTACGGAATTGTGCAAGTGCATAAATTAAATCACAATAAATCCAGTAAAAATACAAACAATCAAATTTCACTAAATCAAAGATAAAATAGCTTGAAAATGGAAAATTAACCATAAACAAGATTCAAATGAATGATAGAGGCAACAACGGGGGAAATCTCCTGTTCCAGGAAGTACTTCGCATAGGCTTCTTCTCCACGTCTCTCTTCCTTCTTCTCTTTCTCAATCTCTTGATGAACTCTCTCTAGGGTTTCTCAATAAATGCTGATGCAAACCCTCTTTTTGTTCTATTTGCTCTATTTATGTTATTTTGTGTTTAAGGTTCGACTAGGATTTTTTAGGGGTTCGAAAGTTCCAAAAAATCCCTCAAAATGCAAAGTTTGGGAGTGGTTGTGTGTTTGCCTAACGTAGGCCATGATCATGGATACATCTAAGCCTTCTGTCATGATCGTGGCAATCAGGCCACAATCGTGGGCTGTCTCCAGTGCTCCTGTCACAACAGGGCTCGTATGCCATGACTGTGGCGCGTTGTTTCGACCTAAGTGTCTCCAAAACTTCTCCATTCTTTAATGTTGACCCTGAAATACTAACAAACACATCAAGGTACCTCAAAAATATAATAATTAAGCTCAAAGACTTGTACTAACCCATAAAACATTTAAAACATAAATAATTAACAAACTAACAAAATTCTAACCTAAACTTATAATAAATGATTGAATTAACCATTAAATACATACCAAACTAAGCCCTAAAACGTGATGCAATTCACACTTATCACGTCCCCACACTTAAATGTTTACTTGTCCTCAAGTAAGTAAAACAACAAACACATAACAAACACACAATACAGTAATGAGGCAATGGCTTCAACTTCATGAAATACATTTAATCTTAAACACAATCATTCAAGTTATATCAAATCATTAACATGCAAAAAACTGTGTCTAAAGGCTTTGAACTAAATATACAAATTAATCCAGATCCAAGTATTAATTTATTTACCCTTTTCAATTGCACACACACAATAATAATTCTTTGGTCATTCATACTCTGTAACTGTTCCTAAGTATATTTTCATGAAACGTCAAGCTTATATTACAAGTCTAGTAGGTTTTTATTAAGAAGACACATTTATTTATTTAAACAAGGACCTAGTCTTTTTCTCGTAGGTAAACATTAGTGATGAATGACAGTCCAATTACTTGACTAAGTCATTTTTATTAAACAGTTTGGTTGAAACGTCATTATAGCTTTTTAACGCGGAGGCTCACATTTATGATACATGTCGATCTAGTTACTCAGTTATATGATGTTCTCAACTGGCTACTAACTCTGTTCATAACCCGAAGGTCAGTAGAATAATTATTTATTTTTTTTAGTTGCCTATCTTGTTGTTTTAGCTACTCATTACTGTGAAAAATACTAGTAAAGCTACTTAAGTTGAAATGCCTCAAATTATGAATGAATGTGGCAATTTAGAGGGTGTTAAACGTACACTAAATCTTAATTAAGCTATATATTTACCCAAAGATCCCAATTCACTAATTTTGCGAACTAATGATTATTCACAACCTAATAGACTATGTTCAAAATTAAATCAATTTCAATCCATCTAAGCCATTGACACATTCAAACAATTCATAAAATGCAACCTAACACTATCATACTATATGCAAAATCACATACAAGCAAAGCACATAACCCTCCCCACACTTCAATAACATATTATCCTCAATGTGAGAAGGAGACAAACAAGCACATAAAAGAAAAGAAAGATAAGAATAAAAATAAAAGAAAAGACAGAACATAAATTAAAGTAAACAGAAAATAAATAAAAATAAAGATAAAGATAAAAATAAAAATAAAGACTAATTTGAAAAAGAAAAATGGGTTAGACAAAATCTCATGGAGATGGAGGCGGGGATGGTGTTGGAGGTGACAATTGAACGCCCTGTGCCTCAAAATATCGATGGATATGACATATATCCTAGCTCTAGCATCGTTGAGTCCGGGTCATCTCCTTCATCATTCTGGTGTGCTCCACTAGTGTATCAGTAACTGTCTTATTGGTTGCGGAGATTGCCTCCAGGAGTTTCTTCCAACCTTGATCTTCAACTTCTTCCTCTTCCTCGGACTCTTCACTGATTGAGTCCTCTTCTGCTTGCTGAGGCGGTGTTGAACTCGAGCTCACCTGACTGACCTTAATCTTAACACGTGTCTTCTGGCTGATATCCCTAAGTTTCATATTGTGGGACTTAAGAATTTCAGCCCACCATAAATGGTGATGGTTTAAGAAGTCAGGGAGGTGGACAGTTAACCCACTATGGTCCACACTATAATATTCAACAATGGCAGACATTAGGTACCCTATACCTAAATTGTTGCTACTCTTGCGCCAAGTCACAACAATAGCATTTAGTACACGTGTAGATGTGTACACTGGAATGTTGTGGTCTATACACCACAACATAAAGAGTTCATTTATGGATCACTTATTGGTTTCTAATTTATTAAAAACCAACTGACACATGAATTTGTGCAACAAGTGCTCATGGGACCTTATTATGTCATTGTGAGCATTCTTTGCTTGAAATTGCTCTATTCCAATAAGTTCATTCCAATATCGAGAAGGAGAAAAATTACCATGATGATCGACAATGGAGGATTTGGGGAACCCACACATATCGCACATGATTTCTACGTCCAATTCATAAGCTCTTCCTCTCAACCTAAACCACAATTCCTAGACAAGAAATTGGAAACGTATAAATTGGGCCCATTAGATTCGTTCAGCTAAGTTTTCTACCCTTTCGTGCAATTCTAACCTATCGAGCGTTTCAAAATTAAAATATTTGGGAACTACTATTTATCTAGCATTTAAGGATTGGAAACAAATACCTTCCTCCTCTATGTAGATCGAGAAGGGTGCTCCGAAGTTTGTTGCTCTGTTTCTTCTCCCACGTCCCACATCTTGATTTCAACTTGATTGCTCCTATCTGGATGATTGCTTAATGTGCAGCATATTTCTTGGGAATTGGGTAGAATTTAGAAGAAATTAAGAGGTTTGAAATTTTTGTAGAGAGTTGTGAGAGCTTTTGTAAGTTTCAATTTTAGAGAGATAAAGTAAAAGTGAAAGTGAATGAAAAAGTGAAGTTAGAAATAAATATATAGGTGGTTGGAGGGTAAAAATGGTAAAATTTTCTTTAAAGATGCATGTTCCCCTTTTCTACCCAGTCGCAGGCCACGATCATGGCCTAGCAATTTTTCACCAATTCTTTAATTTTTCTTCTTATGTTCTTTTCACCTTTTTCCAAAATCACTTTTTAATTCTTTTGTGACCCTTTCACCTCTCTTTTGCTTACTTGATCAATCATCCACTTTATCTCAAAATCTTATTCCTTCTTGATTTTATTCAAAAACAAAATAATCCTAACTAAAGAATTCAAACGTTTTAACATAACTATCAAAGAAAATAATTTTCCATGGGTTGCCTCCCATACAGTGCTTCTTTTAACATCGATAGCTCGACGCTCTTTTTATGCTCATGGTGGTTCGAATGAAGGTTGCAATGGTAGTGTAGTCACTAATCTCACAATTTGTACCTGAGCTACCATGCTACGGTTTCCACCTTCCTTATGATTCTCTTTTCCTCGTCTTCTTCTACACGATCGCTTCTTCCTGAATGCATTCTCAGGATCCTTGATATCTTCCTATTCTACTCGAGGTTTAGGTTCCTTGATGTTCGTTGGAGTTAACAAAGAACTGTAATCTTTCCTTGACACTTGGAAGGTTATTTGCTCTTTTCCTACCCTCATAGTTAGTTCACCCCCATTCACGTCAATGATTGAACGAGCAGTGGCTAGGAACGGTAGTCCAAGAACCATCGAAGTTTTCACATCTTCTCCAATGTTCAGTATATAGAAGTTTGTGAGAAAGGTAAATTTATCAACTTTTACATGCACATCCTTAATGATCCTCTTCGATTGATGCACTGTTCTGTCAGTCGCCTTTACCAACATCTTTGTGGGTACTAACTCTCTTAACCCCAACTTCTGACTGAAGGTGTAGGGCATCTTGTTGATACTCGCTCCTAAATCTGTGAATTCCCTGTCTATAATGACTCCATTAATACTAAAAGGAATATAATCCCCTGGGTCCTCTTTCTTCTGTGCGACATTAGGGTGTTCTTCCAATATTCGCTCCTTAACCTTCTTTTTGATAGATTCCTTTAATGTGAGCTTCGTTTGTAGTTGTTCCATCACTTCCTTGACCCTGTTTGATTCAATCTCCTTCAAATTCATCGCTGCCCTATTTGCAATTATCTTTTGCTGAGCAAAGATAGGGTATGGGATTTCAGGTTGAGTTGTCTTAATGGGCTCGATTACGGGCTCACTTAGAAGGAATTCCTTACTTACATGACCTTTCCTTTGTTTCCTTTTTCCTTTACCTATTCAGGTTCCTTATCATGGGTCTGACTGATAACCATGATCTTTTCTTTTGGATTAGACTCGGTATTGCTTGGAAGGGTTCCTACATTCCGAGTAGACATTGGCTCTGCTACTTAGCCTACTTGGACTTCCAGATTGTGTATAGAAAAGGTATGGTTCTTTGTTACTTGCTCAAATTTGCTTTCAAGCCTCCTATGCACATCTTCCATGCCTCCAATTTTATCCAAAATCTTGTCCAACTTAGTTTCCATCGAGCTCGATTTATCTTGTTGGAAGCCCGATTGTCCTTGTGACCTAAATTGTCCTCCAACATTATTCGTCCAAGAGAAGTTAAGGTGATTCTTCCACCCAGGGTTACAGATGTTAGAGTAGGGATTGTTTCCCCCTTCTCGTCCATATTGCGCTCCCATATAATTTACTTGCTCCAGATCTCCTTCCTTCATTAAATAACAGTCCATAGGATCATGGTCCATATGTCTACAGAGCTCACACTTAAGTCGTATAGCCTTCACTGGAGCTAAAGACGAAGCCTTCATATTGTTGAGTTGTCTCGTCAGGTTGTCAACCTTCACTTGCATTTCTGTCATCTGATGGACCGCCACAATTCCTTTATGCTCTCTGAAGGTAACAGGTTGCCTATCCTACTCGTTCGTCTACAAGTAGCTATTTCTCGTCATCGCCTTTATCAACTATTCTAATTCATTAACTATCTTCCTCATCAATGATCCTCCTAACGCTATGTCAATTGTGCCTCTCGTCGGTAGATTTACTCCATTGTAAAATATTTGTAACAGGAATTTCTTGGGTAGGTTGTGGTGTGGGCACTTCCGTTGCAAATCCTTGTATCTCTCTCATGCTTCGTAGATTGATTCCCCATCACCTTATTTGAAATTAGTCATTTCCTTGATGATCTTCGTGGTCTAGGTCAACAAGAAATATTTATCTAAGAAGGCACAAACTAGTTGATCCAATGTCATGATTTTGGCTAGGCAAAAGGAATGGTACTAAGCTTTCGCTCTATCTCTAAGGGTAAAGGGAAATAGCTAAATTCTGACTGCATCTTCCAACATCTGATGATACTAGAAAGTTTCACATATTTTGAGGAAGTTCACAATGTGTGCGTTGGGATCTTCATTTCCCAATCCATAAAACTGCATATTCTGTTGAAGCATATTTAGGAGGGCTAGTTTACTCTTGAAGGAAGCTGCTTAAACTGGAGACCTAGCTACTCCTTGATTTGCCACATTGAACCCTGACCTCATAAAGTTCATCAGGGTCAGTTGTTGATGTCCTTGGTTCGCTCCGTGGTCCATGTTCTACTAAAATTCCTCTGCCATTGTTGATTTCACGATCTCTTCTTCTTCTTCTCGTCAAGCTTTCCTAAGGGTTCATTCTAGTTGAGTGATATCTAAGTCTAGCGTTTCAGCTGGACGACTCAAATCTCTCATGACTCTTGTGTTCATACAAGAGTACGATTTCTGAAATAAAACAAAAGAACGAAAACAAAAATTAAAAACTAAACTAAACGCCTTAAACTATAGAACTAAATTAATTGCCTCCCGGGCAACGACGTTAAAAACTTGATCGTAGGTTCTGATGTGACAAAGTTTTATTTTTTTTAAACCTCGATATTTTGCAAGCGCATGGATCATTCGTGTATACTCACAAACACTTCTTCACGTTTATTTTGAAATTTATATAATATTATTTGACTTTTTTATATGTTTTAATATTTATTTTTTATATTAGTTTTACTTATGTTATAAACATACAAAATATTTAGTTAGATATATTTTTATTTATGTTTTATATGATTAAAATTATATAATAATTAATATATTATGCTTTGCATATTGTTTAATATAATTTAAATAATTTTTATAGCTAAATAAAATATAATTAAAATTAAAAATTTTATTTTTATATTGCTAAATAGTTTATTGTATGAAGCTTTTTTTAAAAAAATTTAAATGACAATGAAACAGTCAATTGATTTTTTAAAAAAGTTCTCCTCAAAAAAACTCTACTAATATAACAAAAATTCTACTAATATAAATTTATCTAATCAGACACTAAGGGTGCGTTTGGATCTGCGGTGCGGTGGGAATAAGCACTTATCTACCGCAGTTTTCAAACGCAGATACATGTTTGGATTTGCGGCTGACAACCGCAGGTTGGGAAAAACTGCGGTGCCACCGCAGAAATAGATAAGCAGAAAGGGAGCTGCGGTGGGAAACTGCTTATGCGGTGGAAATTTTACTTTCCAATAA